>JAHREE010000059.1:708430-1093816 GCA_033628505.1 Tringa tobata
CCCCTCCCCCATGTAATCTGTGCAATAGGCAAATGAATGCTGGATAATTTGGCAGATCCAGCCAGAGGAGTCATGGCTGAGAGGGAGACATGCTCCATTAGGTGAGAAATCATGGTTGGAAAAATCTTTTCTGAAGCCTAGAGATCTCTCCTGTGGAAAACGCCAGGCAGAAAGAGAAAATGAAGAACATGAACGCATGTCTGTGTATATACCTAGGTAATGAATTTGAGAGGATGTAGATAAGGAAAACCAAGTTTTGCTTCACTAGAGAGGATTCCAAGCAGGTAGGTTGATGATGGTGTTAGGCTTAGAAGGAGAGGAGAGCAGGAAAGGCTTTAGAGTATATACAACTGAAAGTTAGTTAGCTGATGATTGGTATTCTGCATGACCCAGATCTGGGCAGCAAGTGTTCCTGTGAGCAAAACCTGGTAACCCCTGCTTAAGAAATGTGTGTGATTCAGGGCACAGTTATAAAGATTGTCTTGCTGACTATACACAATACATTTTGGACTCCAAGCAATCACCGCTGGCTTATTGCCAGCTGAGAAGCTGTAAACATCTGCCCTTATGTGGTCTTCCTACTGTGTGACTTGCGTGTTTTGTGGTGGGTGGTATTGCTTTTAATTTGAAATAAACAACAAAGACACATTGTGGAAAGAATACGTGTGCTTTAATCACTCCTTTCCTTGCGATGTAGTTGCAGATATATGTAGCATTCATAATTAGCAGAGGAACAGATGGTAAAAGCTTGATTTTAAGCAGAGCATCCACTGAGTGATCATGTGCTGCTGCAAGCTTATCTGGGAAGCAGTTTGCTGTGTTCCCTTGGATAGTGCTCTAATGCAGTGGTGCAGGAGTTAAGTAGGAAAAGAATCTGCAACAGTTGGTGTAATTAAGTGTGTAGGCCATAAATAAAGCATGGAAAACTGCTAAACTTTCAAAAAATGAAATCCGGATGCTAGTGTCTCATGCTGCACAAGGATGAATGGCAATCTTTATTGTCCTGCATATCTGAAACTTGTTATGTATGTATTTGTATATAGGGTAAATATTTTAAAAAAAGTCCATAGGATTTCTTCTTCCCCCTGTCCTTATTTCTGCCCAAAAGGGAACAACTCTGTTAACTCTGGTAAGTCTTGTACTGTAACTTATTTTAAAAAAACAAACAGCAAAACAAATCCAAAAAATTCTCTCTGTATTTTACTTGTGTGCTCTCCCAACATTAGCATTGTGCTGCAATTTTTCAAAGCTAGAAAACATGAGAGGATTTTGTCAGCATTTCACCATGACACTTGTTTCACATAGAAAGCCAGAGGGCAAAACAAAGTGGTTTCTTTTGGTCCATGTAATCTTTTTAGAAAGCAGTGGTAGCCCCGCAGGCACAATCACTGAGATTCGTATGAGGTAATGTTCAAAATTATGAGATCTCAGATGTAAAGCCTGATTGATTAGTTGCATGATCCCATTCTCCAAATTGAAAACTTAAAATTATTTGATTTTAAGGAGAGGCAGGAGCAAGGAGGAGAACAGAAGGTTGCTAAAGCAAAAAATACTCTAAATATGTTTTTCATCAGTAAAGTGAAAATATGGTATTCTCTGTCCCAAAGGAGCTGGATAGATTATTGCAACCATCCTGTCTAGTCAAGATCACATTTTCTTTTTTTCCTTTTTTCTATTTTTTTTTTTAAAAGATAAATGAGCCCATGTTGAGATGTTTATCTCTGTGAGATGACCTGTACTTACCTTCAAGTCACAGTGAATTGGGTATTCTCTTAGTCTGTGAAACTATTTTATATCACCCTCTCTCCCTGCAGACTCCATGGATACAGACATAAAATATTTCTGTGAAAACTGGTGTTGTTCCCTCTATGTATGGAATGTTTTGGGCAGTATCTGTAATAGGCAATGAAATGATCTTTGAGAGCTCCTATTTTTCTCGATACGCTGAAATATAACTTTAAATATGTTGTGAACTGTGTTTTCTTTTTCCATCATAAACTGCCCATATCTCCTCACAATAAGTAATTCATAGAATAAACAGGTTGTTTTGTGTTTGCCTAGACATTTGTATAATCAACAGTTTTCATGTGAAACTGGCTTGAAATTTTTCCAGTATGAAAATTAAAGTTTCCAACTGTGCCAATTTCTTCATTGGCAAGATTGAATGAATTATTTGTGCTTATTCAGTTTAATTGACAGGTTCTTTTAATTCTTGAATGTATTTAGACCATAATGTATTTAGATCTTGGGGTAGAAACATTTCTGTGTGTTTGATAATGCAGAAGCCAGCTCAGTGGGGACTGTCATCTTTGCAAGGGTTGCTAATACAAATTTTATAATACAAATAATTCAACTATGTCACCGATTGATGTGGTCAGTAGTAGAACTAAATGAAAACACCTGCGTCAGTATGGGGTCTTCTTGTGGACAATCTCTGTGCCTTCTCAGTACGCTGCTCTTGTTAGGAGTGTTTTGTTCAGACTGGAAACAAATTTCTGCTAAGTTTATAGAAAGAACAGCACTTGCACAGAGTTTGAATTCTCCTGGGCCCCTTGTACTTTCCCTTTCTTCTGGTAGACTTCATAAAACCGGTTCACATTCAGGAATAGCCTTTTCTAAGTTAGCTGAAGTATTTTCAATTTAGAGTTTATCAAAACAGTCACAACCATCATGTTCTTGGGTAGTGGCATTTTAGTCATCCTAGTATTCAGCTACAAGAGTAACAAAAGCAATATAATTTCAGTTGCCCATAACACAACCAAGCCTGAGTTGTTTCAAATTTTAGTCAGAAATAATTCCATGACCAAGAGTTTGCAGAAATTTTTGAGCTTGTTACCACCACTTGAGCCAAGAGGTTCATGAGTCATAGGAACTTTGCCCAGAAGAGTTCCACTCTCACTCTCATCTTTGGAGCCCAGTTGGTGAGGTTTTTAAAATGCCTTTTCTCATAGTTTTTCTTGAGCATCACATCAATGGGTCTTAGTTGCATGTTTATGGCTTCAGAAACAGGTGTTTCTTAATTGCTGAAGCATGGAATAGCAAGGCAAAATGACTTATCACCCAGGATCTGAAGTTTCTGCAGCTGCGCTACTTGCAACTTCAACTGCCTTAAAAGACTGAAGAATTACATAGCGTTCTCTGTAATGACAGGGTTTACCGTTACCTGCTGAGTTGCAAAATTGTTCCTTTCAGGTTAGACTATAACTTGCACTAATGTGACTGTGCAAAAAATTGAGGAAGAAACGAAGACCACCTAACCCACTCTCCCAGTCCTACTGGTAGAGCAGTATTTCCAACTGTTTATTGATTGGCTGTGGATACTTTGAGAAACTGTGGGGGGCATTCCAAAAGAAAGTAAAGAGGGTAGGAGACCTGACTTGCTCTTTTTAAAGGATCAGTAAGCTACTCTACTCAGCAGTAAAAGATGAAAAATATGCCTTGTATGGTGCTATAGGAAACCACATGAAATCCAATGACAAGGAGTAAACAGCTTATTGTTAACAATTTGGGGAAATGACAGGAGGGAAAACAAGAAGGAATTTCATAAAGTAAATTTTTATTTGCTGCCTACAGATTGTTTCTTTCTGGAGGAAGGGAGAATGAAAATTGTTGCTCACTTTGTTCCAAAACACTGTTTATAGAATGAATTTCTGATCTGGAGAAATGACTACCTTCCTGAGTTTTCTAGCAAGGCAGATGCAGTGTTAAGCCATCTAACGTTTACACCCTGCTGTGATCATACAGCTCTCTCCTCCCACCTTCTTTACATATATCAGCAGCAGGGCTTGGCCTTTACCTGCTTACCATTTCTGAGCATTACAAATCTTTTCTTCTGGGCCTGTACACAGAGACCACATAGGTAAGAGGTAGATAGTCACTGCCTTTATATTCCTGGTTAGAACACAGCAACTACCTAGCCTTTCATCCATGTCTTCCAGTTCATCACTCCAGTTCAAATCCAACATTCGTTTCAATTCTGTGCTTAGTTAAGGGCGATTCTATTATCTTTTGCTTTCACTTGCATACCGTATGCAAATATGAAAAGCTAGAGCACTACAGGAATAGCTTCTCCTTCATTTCAGTCTCATCATTTGTGTTACATAAGTGGTTTTATTTTTATTTTCATCTTTCACTTTCTGAAAAGCAAAGCAAAATATGTGGATTTTTATCTCTGAAGTATTGTTTGTACTCTACTGAATGTAAGAGAAAGGCGGCTATTTTCCAGAGATAGACCTTAGATCGTGCTTCAAAGATTCATAGTAAATTCCCCAAAGTGAAGCAGTGGGAGCTATTGCTGTAATTTGAATAAAAACAATAAGAAAATGCCAGACTAAAAGTCGTGGCCAGCCTCAACAAATGAAACAGCAAACTACCAGCCAGTGTTACGAAGAATATCCAACTGATGCTACTTTTATCCCTGTATGATTGGCAAGTCTCCTAGATTGGTGCCTGAGAGAGTGTTCGTCTTTGGCTTGGGTATGACTGTACGTTAAGTGGACTAGGCCATTAAATCATTTGGCGTTATCTTGGGAAAGCACTGGGATTTCTGCTCATCTCTGTTGAGTAGGATGGCTGCTCCAGGAGAGGAACCCTAATGTGCTTGAGACCTGAGTGGAAAGAATCCACTGGCATTTTCAAGGATTTCAGAATTTCTGACAGTATCAAGCACTAGTGTTTCTATTACTGAGATTCTGAGTGTAAAAAAACTTGAGGTTAAACCAACCAACCAACCCAGCTTGAAGCTGGCTTCTTTGCATGAAAATTATTCATTCTTAGAGGTGATTAATTCAAACCATATTCTAAGATGCAGGATTTTAAGCCTAAACATAAGCTTGCTTATAAGTTTTAGTGTTTATTCTCACTGAAAATCTGTAGTATTTTTCCACAAAAATGTTTTGGGAATCTGCATGCACATTTTATAAAGATGTGATCTGTACGATGAATTTACCTTGTTCTTGAAGAGCTTCTTTGTCATCAAAGATATATTTAGGAGCAAAGCAGGCTGCTTTTGTTACCATTGTCCTTGCTATCAACTAGAGTAGACATATTCTATGATATTGTTTTACTTTCCTCTCAGACGTAACTGCTATTCCATCTGTTCCTTTGCTGTGCTTTCCAGCGAGCTTGGCTGTGAGGGAATCCCTTAAAACATGTTGAACTATCCTATGGAAATAATAGACTGTGATAACAGAGGCTAAACTTTTATGATTTCTGGAAATACAAATTTTAATATGATACTAGAGCTGAAAAAAGTCTTTGAGAATGGAAAATGGATGCTTCCTACCTCCATTTTGAAGTGTGGTCTAGAGAAAGTAAAAACAATTAACTCTCCCTTGTTTTTTTTCTGATGACCAGTCCTGTGATTTTTGCCGATTTGGTGATGTCAACATTATTTTCACACTAGATCCAAACCACAGCACTATACCAGCTACTAGGAAGAAAATTTACTCCATCCCAGCTGAAATTAAGACAGTTGACCATTTTATACTCAAGCGAAGTGTCTCTGAAAAACAGATAGGATATCTTCTTCTTCCATGTAAGTTTAAGTTAGTATTTCTGAAAGGGCTGTTACTAGTGCAGGTTGTCCTTTGGGCAGTGTTCTCTCCCTTTGGAAACTCTGTACTGACATTTAAAATCCTGTATTTGAAAAATTTGTCAGCTTTTATAGGGATAGGTGATGTGCATCCTGAGGGAGAATTAGTTCATGATCTATTTCATGCAGTAGGTGAGGAGATCTTAGAAGACTTAAAGCATCTTGGATTACAGCAACTACCTCTGGATCCATTTTGAGTGACAAGAGAATAGACAGAGTATCTCTGAAAGCTCTTGATGTGAGAAAGTGTTTCCTTGAATTATCCACCTGTACCTCCTTGAATCGTCCACCTTTCCAGCCAGTCTCTTGAATAATTTGAACAACGTTTAAAGCTGTAATGGCTACTGAGGAAGAAGAACAGAGAGACCACTGAGAGTCTAGATTCTCCAATAATTAATAAGCCACTAGATAATGCTATTTCAGAACTATTAAAACTGTGGGTTTCTTCAGCCCTTTTCAAGCAGGGACTTGATTCTTGGCCTTTGCTTACGACTTGACAAAGCACTTATGGTATCATGCAATATTTTCAAAGTATGCTCTTTTTGTTCTTTCAGGCTTCCTGCTTTGTCCCCAGGTTCCCTGGAAGCCATTAACTCTTATTTATTTCTGAAGTTGACGTTAAGTAAGACCTTAGCTCTCAAGGAAAGAAAGCATTTTAAAGGATTTCTCATCAAAATGTTGTTAGTGAGGCATACTTAAAAATAAACTGCTTCTCTCCTTCCCTCCTTTCTAGAGTGAGCTGAGAAGACACCACCAGTTGAATCATCCGTCTGAGTCATGCAAACAGCTGTCATTGTTAGATGTAAAGATGAACTAAAAAGCTGTCATTTGCTTGGGAGTATTTTTATACTTGACTCACTTGTCCAGTGAAGGGGAGACGCTTTTTATTTTTTTTCTTTTTGCCTCTTTTCACATGGAAAATTACAATGAAGCCATGTGTTGTGGTAATGGCTGTAAACTCTGCTACTGAAAAAGCTTTACAGAAAATTTCCACCTCACAGCATCTGTCATCCTGAAAATCTTTTTTTTGCCCTTGTGCACATGCTCTGTGAGGTCCTGCACAGACATCCATGTGGTCCTTCCCTATGAATGCCTGGCTGTGTGCAAATGCATTCTCTCCCACTTTGTGCTGCCTAAAGTCATTCACTCTTGTATCTGGACTGTAAATATGGACCACACTCTCACCCTGACATCTAACACTTGATCCTTGGATTAATGGGCTTTTTTCCCCTTTTCTCTATTGCTTTTCTTATTCACTGTTGTTTTATATTTCTGTATCTCTTGTAGTTGACATTGCAGCACCTTCTTTACTTTGCATTTCTCACGCTTTTTTTGCTCTTTCTTCACTCAGTCATCTCTGTCGTCCATCCTCTTTCTTTCCTGCATTTTTCTAGTGTTAGTCTTTTTCACTTCTTTTTTTATAGCCACGTAAGGAGCTGTGAGGCTAAGCCCAAGCACACCACTGGCCGTCCACAGTGGCTTCTGGGCTGCAGTATCGTATTTCTTTCCTCATTTTCTTTTCTGAGATGTATCACTCTAAAGTTTGTTGGTATGTTTTTGAATGCTTTTCTTGTTTTGGAATGGGTTCATATTTCTTCCTTTCTAATCACCTGGAGACAACCCAGCAAGTAAAAAAATACAATGACTGGATGTGACAGACTCCTCCTGACAGTTCCTAGTGATCCTTTGAGTGACAGCAGGTGTCTCCTGCTCCCTGGGAAGTGAGCTGTGTCATCTGACCGAGCTGTAGGTTCAGGGTGAGCCAGTGTGGGCTCACCTCTGCTCTCCCACTCTGGTGTCACTTCTGGTTATTTGTCTGAACTATTACTTTCATTCCTTCCTTCTGTTCCTCCTTTTCCTGTATGTAAAGTCACTGACCCTAAACTCGCTTCTGTGGTTGCTTTTTGGTGGGTTTTTTTTTGTGTATTTGTTTTTTTGTTGCTTGAGGTTTTTTGTTGGTTGGTTTGTGGTTTTTGTTTTTCCTTCTCTGTGCTGCTATTATTAACTCCTTGCATTGTATCCTTTTTATGGGTGAAATCTTCTGATATGTTAGAAGTGGGTATATCTGTGAATATGTGGTGCTAAATAAATGTTTTAGCATAGCATTTGTCCATAAGAACTTGGATGCTTGAGGAAGTGGTATATAGATGCCAGATTAGTACCAGATCAGTACAATCTTCCCAGCAAGTTGAAAGCCTAGCTAAAGACATTAATTTTTCTGTTAGGTGGGAGATCATTAACAAGTGTAATTTTGTCTGCCCTGAAAATGAATTGAACAGAGCCTCTTGGAACACTGCACAAAGGATAGACACTAACATAAAGCAGCTATAGTCATTTAATTTGGGAAATAAAGGTATTGTATAATGCAAGTTGCATTATGTAAAAGACCCGTTTGAAACCCAAGGTTAACTCTTCATACTGAGCATTCAGCATTTTATAGGTGCTACAAAAATTAATTTAATTTGTAAATGTCACACTCTATTTCAGGAAAATGGTAGCCATACCATTATTATGTAAAATACCGTGGAATTAAAATGCATTCTTTTGATTAAGTCAATATTATGTTAACTAATTTCTGTAGCCAGAAGTAGAGCGGGTACGTTATGTTTTCAATACCACGCCTGAAGCTTCAAACAAATTGCTGTTTATAATGAAATTGTGAAGTGCTCACCCTGATAAAGCTTTATCATGTTCAGATTGAAGATACTGTTTCAGCATATTTCAGACATTCATAATAACCCCCCCCAGGTGCTCTTATCTTCTTCATGGAAAACCATAGTTTCTACTTATCTGGTCACTTACCTGTCAAAACAGTTTCCGTGAGAGCTTGAGAAAATTAAGTGAGAGGCATATCACTGCTTCTTTAAGCCCCACTCCATTTTTCTGAAAGAAAATCTGTTCAATTTGTTGGTATTCTTCCACTTTAGCTGTATACACATTGTGTAACCATAGGGATAAAAGTCTATCACATTTCCATTCTCCCCAAGGGAGTTCTGATTGTCCAATAATTTTAACCTGTGCTTAAATTTACATTTGTGTTTAGACCCAGTGGAAGCAGGAGACTTTTTGTAGATCCCAGTGAGCTGTTCCAGCAATTGGGCTTCTCACACTTACATGTAAAAGAAATATATAACCTTTCTCTTTCTTTTCTACTAATTTTATCAGCCAACTGAGTAAAAGTTATGTCTCTCTTCAGTTTCCTTCTTCAAATTTTAGGGTCTTCTATAGCTGTTTGCAGGATTTGTGTTTAGTGATGCATTTGACTAGCAAGTGGTTGAAGTTTGAGCCCCAATATGTAGTTGCATGGTTGAAAGTTTCAAAAATCTGTTTAGTTTCACTGGAAAGCTGTTTATTTTACAGAAGTAATTTACACATTCAGTCCTTATAACAAGACATTGGTTATAAACAACCAGAAATTTTGTGTTTATTGTGGTGACCATATGTTGATGCCATAAAGTCATGAATACATTATCAGAAAAATATATCTATTTGAATCCTACAAATAGTATTTGGGAAATCTTCTAGTGACTGACTTATTCCTAAGATTTCATAAAATTGTGAAATGCTTTACCTGCCTTTGAAATGCAGTTATCTGCAGGGTAAAATGTAGCAGCTGGTCTTACACACAAGAGTTAACCCAACCTGACCCTGCAAGGCTGGGTATCTGACAAAATCACAGTGTGAGGCTGTAAGGCTGCAGGCAGACCTGAAAATAAGCAGTATAAACTACTGGCAATTCCGAATAAAAGACTAAGTGTTGTAGGAGATACAAAATGGCACATTCTGTGATCCCACAAAGTAAAATACAAAATGTACAAAATGTATTCTATTTTCTGAGATGAGGTGTATGAAGCTTAACTTTTGTTGAAGTTGAGCTTGCCTTCTGTTTTAGTGGGGTTGATACTTCTCTATGAACCCACTTTAATGGTTTTGATTATAGGTCCATTTCAGAATGACAAGGTGACCGTATTTTCTTTCCCCATTTCAGCGTTGTTAAATTCTGAGTGCTGGCAGGGCTGAAATATTAGTCACTGTGAGAGATTTGCCATTATTTTTCAAGAAGTCTCGTGACATTTTGGTGCTCTGAAGCTTTCACTTTAAACAAAAGTAAACCGACCTTAATAGTTGTCTTAGCTCTTGTTTCGTGGTTGAACGCTTCTGTATCTGATGTGCTGCTCTCTTCCCTCTGTTGCTGATCAAAATCAAATGAAATGCTTATTCCTGAACTCGATGTCAGGAACAACTCCTCCAATATTTTCCAATTTTTAGCCACTTATAGATGTTAGTTATTTGTGATTTTTCAAGTGTCTGGTGTTTAAGGTTGAAATTGTGGTCCCACTGAAGTCAGTCAAATTTACCTTTAGTGGAGTCACGTTTTTCCCACGAAAATGGTAAACATCATACATTAATTTAAAGACTAGAAAATAATCCTATCAAAAGAATCAACAATTCTGTATTTTGCTATATAAACCAGTAGCCTTAAGTAAAAAATTAGAGATGTAGGCACGAAAACACGATTTCAAGTTAGAACGTGGGAAAGCTGTTGCAAGTGGCCTTTAGAAATTGTTCAGTAGCAGAATTATATTTGGCACGTGCCTTGCTGCTGTGACTGCTTGCTGCCTTCCCATTGAGCTGTTCCTGGTAGTTTTTAGTTGCCTGCCATGGTCAATCATTACCGAGACAGATGTTTCACAGTTGCATATGTTGGTGATTGTATTTTTTTTCCCTTCCTTTTGGAACAAAAGTTTTTAAATTAGATTTTTAGCAAAAGGGCAATTTGAAGCTGTCAGCTGATAGAATAAGCTGCTTTATTTTTGTGTTTTTCATTGTTTGTAATGTCATGGCTTTAAATGGATATGGTCAATACTCCCCTTCCCTTCAAGTATAACCTATCAGATAAACTGAGATTACTTTTCCATCCAGAGTTGCTGTTTCTCCTCTTTTAATGGCAGTCAGCACTGTAGGGCTCAGCCATTCCTTTGAACCATTCCTCCAAAGTATTACATACCAGCCAGAGCTGAGGAAAGGAATCTTCATGGGCAGGGCTGTAGGAGCACGTATTTCTGTGCTTCGGTTTAAAGCAATGAAGAGAGAGAACAAGGGGATACCAATGCCTTTCAGAGAAGACTTATGTCTTCCAATTATTTTCTTCAATTGCATAATGTAGTTCATTCTGTTTTACCACTGTCTGTATGTATGTAATTCTTTCTTCTTTAAATAGGTGTCTCCATTGACCTTACTTCGTCCTTTCTTTTACTATATGTTTGTGCCTTTCTGTATTCCTTTGCCCTGTACCCTGCTTCCTGTACCTTTCTTCTCTCTTATTTTCCTGCTTTGTTCTTCTCTCTTCTGTATTTCCTCCATTAGCTCCCATAGCAGCGAGAACTATTCAAAGACATTGCTATGTATTATGGTTAATTTTCACGTGATTTAATTGAAAGTGCCTTTCTGGAACACTTTCAACATATAGCAGTCCAGAACATTTTCTTATGGACTGCGAAGGAGTTATAGCAGATCAGAATGAAACACCAGCTGGAATCTTGGATTCTTTTTTCCATCTTAATAGAAGGGTTATAAAGTTCCTTGAGTAGAGGTTCAAATAGGATCTTCTGTATGGCAGATGCTTCCTAAGACATCTGAGCCCTACTGCCTGGCAAATGAAAAGTTTACATGGTATATTCTGAGCAGATACGAGATCCCTCTGGCTGTGTTTCAGATCAACTCAGAGCCACAAGGTTTAGGTTAACCCTGCTCTGAGAGGTTGCCTTTATCAGCTTGCTTCTGTCATGGCACTAATGCAGTTGCCTGGCTTCTTGTCAGTTCCCGGCTCAGCAATCTTGTCTATGCCTGGAGCACGCTGCTTATATCCACCCAAGGCCCAGCAGTGCTGGTATCGCTGCCTCTGGGAGCCCAGCACCTAGCAAAGGATCTTCAGAGACAAATGTAGCACTGTTAATTAGTAGACTGTTTATTATATAAATAGTGATAAGATTAATTGTTATTATTGTGTGAGGCAGAAAGGAAGATGGGAGCATCCTACAGACAGGGTTCTTTGCAGGACTTTTGTGGTCCATTTGTTGAGAGAAGTCCTGTTACACACCATGTTGACTTAGAGTTTGGATACTGAATGAAGCAGACCTTAACTGGTTTTGGCACCTGAATATGTGAGAGAGATTTTGCTTAAAATCAGTCTTGTATATTTTAGCAAATATCTGAAGATATTTGGTCTTGGTTATAAAATGGCTCTTGGGGGCAGATCAGCTCATCTATATTTCCTTTTTCTTTCTACTTTCAAAATTTTGGGAAATAATTGAAAATATACATAAGATGTACTACAAATGTTCTAAAGCTACAAGGCAAACAAACCCCTTCAGCATAAAATCTACCTATCTTTTTGAAATCCATTTGGGCGACAATTTCATCTCCAGATTTCTATAACTTCCTGGCTTATGACGTTTAAATTCATATCATTGAAAATAAGAAGATTAAAATACAGAAGTCCGTGGAATATATCAGTAGATGATGAAATTTAATTGGTCAAACACTGACATTTGAGACTAAGAATTATTTTAATTCAAAACCGATCTTTTCAATGAAGCTGCTACATGAAATGTAAAAACTGGGACCATATTTTCATCTACACTGACACCTCTCCACAGGTGTTGTCCCCCTGCCCTTTACCAAATGAGTCAGTGGAAAATCAGGCACTTTGATCCCATTCTTGGTTAGGACCATAGAGCTTTCTCACTGTTCTTGCGATGTACAGGTTTCTTAATGAGTCCACAGAAGTGAAAATGTACTCAACACCCTTAATGAGGTGGGAGTGATGGGAAACCATTACTCTTTCTCTGCAGTCACAAAGTGTGGTTCCCTTTGGGGAATCTGAAGCAAAGAGATGATGTAACTTTCTGGTTTTGACACTTTGCTGGGTGAAGGGCAGAGCTGAGAATAGAATTCAGGTCTCTGCAGTGTAGCTGCCCTGCTGAGTTCTTCCAGCCTGCTACAAACAGAGGCTTTGCTGACCTAACTGCAAGCAAATTTGGGGATAGCCAAATTTTACTTTAATTGTATATGTTCTTCATGCAACTGCAATTAATGATTTTTCTTTCAGTTATTTAAAGTCACTGCACTTGAGTCTTACCGTTTGTGTGGTAATTCTGTCAAGCGATTGAATATTTGCAGTGGTGCCTTTGGGAAATGTTGTATTTATCCAGTATTTATTACAAATCCCTTGCTGTAATGGAAAATTAAGCAGCATGGGGAGCATGCCGAATAGGTATTAAAGAAGGATTCAGAACAAGTTAAGAAATGCGGTAGATATGGAAACAGTGATGCTGACCAGCTCTTGAGAATTACCAGAACACTTGGAAGCGAGTTCCAGTGTCTATTGGGGGAGACTGTGAGTGGCTGACTGACCAGTGCTACTATGACACTGGTACTTTGGCAAGATCCTACTCAAATTATAGACAGTTAGCATTGGGACTGTAGTTTTGTGACTTGTGAGCAACCCAAAGTTGATGCGGGATGAGAAAAAACAACACGCTCTATAGCTTTGGTTTCTGGGCAGGCTGGTGAATAAAAAGGTCAAGACAGAAAGAAAGTTCAGTTTTATAAATGGTAGTATCGCTTCCTAGGCACCTATTGTGTAGGCCATGCATTAATCTCACACCATGGTGAAGACTAACGCACCAGTCCCAATGCATTTCTTTTGTAACACTACTGTCTTTTACAGTGATTAATGAATTAAGCATTACTCTATTATTACCACTGGGAATTGAGTGGAATCAGCTATGATTCATAATTTTCCATTTGTACAAGTTATCAGTTCCCAAACCATTTCTAAACTAGTGATTATTTGTCTTTTAAAGGGTCATTTAATTCTGTGTTTGTTTCTTTTAAATGTGTTGCATGCGATTTATTGTGATTTATGGAGCTGACAAACACCAGATCATTGGAAATACAGTGAGTGAGTTTGCATATCTGTTGAGTAGTAGCTGTTGTTGGAAACAAACTATTATGTGTTAGGGTAGTTCTTAAGAAATGTAATTTTCCTTCTTTCCTCTTGTTGCATTTACTTAATGATTTAAAGGTACTTTTTAAAATATATATTCTATTCTTCTTCATATAAATAACTTAAATTCTACCCTTCTCTTTTCTATCTTGCGTAGCTCTATGTGAGCCAATCTACAGAAGGAGGTCAAATATTCTCAGCCTAGTTCACTATTACTGTTTTTAAGCCAATGTTAGTTCACTGAAGTAACAAAATTAATAGAATCGCAAAGCATAATACTGGAATACTGTTATGATGCATCGGGTTTGGCCATTAACCAAAAATCTGCTGATGAAACTCAATAATCCTGCTTCTGCAGAATTAAGTAAACCAGATATTTTTCAAATACTGTGAACACACAGAGGCTTTGTTTTCCTGAAATTGTAATGTGCTTTATTATTGTTGTATATTTGATTTGTGATTTTTCTAGAATCACATGGATTTTTCATTATTAATATGGATTCTTTGTTAGCATAGAAAAAGAGCTATTTGCAGATGACATACATATGAATTTTGATGATGCATCATTCAAACAGTGATGTGAAAGCGTTTGAAAACATAGAAAAAGCTGATGTTCAGTGGCATGAAAAGAACATCCATAACAGTCAAGCCTGTATCTCTTAATGAGTTGTTATGGAAGTTTCTGAAAGGTAACTGTGTGTCTTTCCAGCAGTGGCCAAAAGGAAAATATTGATCAACACACTTGATACAATGTAGTATATTAAGACTTTTGGCATGTTCTAAGCATTAGGCTGTTTTGCTTATACCATGGTTTTAGCAGCATTCAGGCAAATAACAAAAATGAAGATCAATAAAAGCTTTAGAAAATGTTATTCTCTTGGAGGAGGTAATATATTGTGTTGCACCTGAACAAAGCACAGGTTTACAATATTGTGCATGAGAAAGCATGATGGGCCAATTGATAGAGGAGTTGTGCCAGATGTCTCCTCTTCAGTATTAGAAAATTCCATTGTTGCCTTTAGTGAAATAGAAAAAAAAGTCAATTCTGTGGACTGGCTTGTGTAGAAAAGAAGCTTATGATATGGAAATTCATAAAAGCACTGTATAAACATAGCACCACTTCCTAACAGGTCAGTGCCACTTCACTATGTATTTCAGAACATATTTAGTTCATATGTAGTTCAAAAATAATGCGTTTCCAGCTGGAAAGGCAGAAAAGATCCTGTTCATTTCTCAGAAATAAGTAGCAGTTCCTGACTCCTGTAAGGAACAGGTACTGAGATCGTTGAGCCGAGGTATTCAGAAACAGTTATAGAACAAATGGCTGCAAGGCATATTCTTGAAAGTAACAGACCATGAGGGCAGTCCCAAAAATTCGGTGTGCATCAGACTCATCTAAAAAATTGTCTGTTTCTGTATCTATTCAGTAACACACATAAGAAATCAGTTGTGTATTTGTGCTTTGACTGGGAGGTTGGACTAGAGATATCGTGTGGTCTCTTCCTATCTGAATAATATGGTGAGTGTGCGATTCATGACCTGATACATACAAGTTCAACCAAAAGATTTTGGAGTGGTTTGGTTTTTTATCTTCCTCCTGTGTTTTATAACTGCCAAATCGAAATCAGGTGGCATTGACTACTTCAGTGTTTCAAGCATGAGTAGTTGAGCAACGAAAACCTACGTTTTCTCTTGCAGGTTACTCTAGACAACACAGAGAGGACCTACAGGAGTTATTTCTTCCTGTTTCTGGTGGGATGGCGGGGGGGGGGGAGAAGATGCAGAGGCTTCATAAACTATTGATGGTGCCTTATAGCTGAAATTTGTTGTCCTTACTGAGTGGTTGCACAAAGAGTTGTGATGTGTGTGACTTCTGCTGAGCTGTGCTCTGTGGGAGTTGAGACATAGAGTTCTCTTTCAGTGGATGTGGCTGTCATTTTCGAAGCTTGATGCTTATGTAAAATACAGCTTTCAAGTATTGTGTTTTTTTTTTTTTCTTTATGCAATAGTGGTTCAGTTCTTTCAGATTTGTGGTGCATCATCTTTACATAACCATTTCAAGCTGGTTCAGCAAATGAAGCAAAGAAGATTCTGTTTAACCCCTAAGCCTTGATGTTTTATTTCTAGTTACTCCTTTGGGGGGAATATTCACATGGATTATAAACAGCCTTTAAAAATAATGCCCTTACTCCATGTATTCAGGGCTGATCCCAAAAAATAGTGTCTAAAAATACAAATAGAAGAAAGTTGTTTTGGAGGAGCTCTCATTAAATGACATTTAGTCAGTTGTTTTAATTTCTTAATTCTTCTGATATTAATAGCTAAACCAGAAAGAGGGGGAAATAAATGCATCCTGCTCATTGGTCTTATTCTTTCCCTTCTTGTATACATTTCTATATTTTAATGGATTCTAATATATCTAACTGGATATTGGGACAATTCTTGCGATTCTGTTCTAAAGGGGAGATTCAGTGGTAGTGTTCAAGAATGTCCTATTTTTAAGTGTGGATGTCTCATTTTCAAGATTTCTAAGCTTCGAAGCTGTCTTGTCTTAACTAGTAATGAGGAGCACTGAAAATGTTTTGCTCTTGTTTATTTTTTCAGCTGGAAAACAGACATAATAGTAAACTTCTACTTTTGTAAAAGTTGTCAAATATTTAGGAAATTTATTCCACTAGGAAATAAGGGAACAACGGTGAGACTTTTCAAGTGTGGATGAGATGGCATTGTCTGTCAGTGGTTAGCTCTGGTAACACATGTCAAATGTTACCTGTGTCCAGATGCTGAGGTGGCATTGTCAGGCTGTCACAGCAGGCAGGTGGGTGGCTGTGCTCTAGCACCCTGATGAAAAGTCCTGTGGCTTTGCTGAGTTTAGCTGCCAAACGATGGCATTCCCACGGAAGAGAGCTAGTACGTGGCTATTTGGGTGACTGATGGGATTGAAGAGAGTAAGGCAAAACGAGTGCTTTACAGCACGGCTCGTTGGACAAAGGTAATGGTGTAAACCCTGACAGGCAGAGTGAGAGATTTGCTTTCTGAGAAAAGTCATAGTCACAGGAGTACTGAATTTCCTGAAAGATTATAAATTAAAACCTGTTCCTATAGCTTTGCTGGGTAGCAGAGAAGCATAAGATTAGATGAGCTGGGTTGTGTTATTCTGAAATAATGTTCTATAATGCTTTTTTCTATTTAGTGATAAATGTAATTGTTTAGGAAGATATTTGTCACTTTGAACCCTGGTCACAGGCTCCTGAAAGGAGCACAGGTGAATCTGCACACTAACTCAACAGGTAGACTCACTGTACTATTACTGTATCACTGTTGCAATACGTCTGATGAGGGAAAATGCTTTAAATGATAAAGGTTTTAATTTAAATGAGGAAAAACTTGATTCCATTTGAATTCTGTATTTTCAGTTGTCCGGTCTCTCATACTGCAGCACACTGCTTTTAGTTCAGAATACCTTATTATGGAATTTTAAATAACAAATAAATATAAATATCTCATTATAATATTAGTCATGTAATCTGGTGACTTGGTTTGATTTATGTAGTGCAAGCTAAAGGGTGTTATTTGGCTCTTATGTACCCACAGATGCATGCCTAGTCATGCTGTTTTATGTACAACACAGCTGCTACTGTGTTACTGAGTTTTACATCTAAGAGATCAATTTCTCCCACGTACAGCCTGATTAATCAGCCTGTGCACAAAATTGAAACCAGGCTGTAACTAAAATCTACCATCCTTACCCATGACTGGACTGGAGAATATCAGAGCAGGTGAGAGTCACATAGCTGTCATCTAAGGGCTAGAGTAGCAACTGCAGATTTTAAATGTCATTTGTACTGTGTTAAAGCCATCCATCACATCTGCATAGATACAAGGCTTTATCCCACTATCTTGGCCTTTTCGGAGCTATTACAGGGGATGCTTTATGAAGAAGACACACACCAACTTTTCAGTTGTGTTGCTCTGGCTGTGACCATATCACAAAGGAAAGGTGTTTCCATCAAGAAGGTACAAGACTGGATTTTAGAAAACTGGCTTTCATTTCATGTCCCTTCAGGTTTCCTGTATTACCGAAGTCACTAACTTACTGTATACCCCAGCTTGCTGTCCAAACACCTTTGGAGTGGGAACAGTGTTACTTGCCATTCCTGTAGGGACTGTACAGATAATATACTGGCATTTATGAGGCTTGCAAAGATCAGCATGCTCTGGCCCCATAAGTACTGCAGGAAATTGTTTCCTCATGACATAAATGACTCTGACTCTCTGGAGAATTCAGTTTTTTCCCTAATCTAAACGTCTCAGGTGCTAAAAGTGCTAGGACTTTTCCCTGACCTTTCCTTTCCATACTTGCTTCTCATTATTCTTCTGTTCCCTGTTTATCATTCCATAGTTAGCTGAAATAATCAGGGTTCCAGCAGGAACACCTGCTGTGATTGAACTGAAGTACCATATGTTGGCTCAGCAGGGCAAAGTCACCTATAAACTATTTTAATTTTTTTGAAGGGGAGGACAGATATTATTTTCAGGGAGCAACTTTGTGTGGAATGGGTAGTGAAAATCCCTCTCGAAGCGAATTGGCGTCACTGTCCATACTGCTAGGTAAGCAGTGCAGTGATATTTCTGCCTTGATTTTTCATTATAGAATTCCACCAGGCTGGTGATCTTTCAGGCTTTAACGGAGCAAACGATACACTTTAAATGTGATTCATGTTATCTAAGTTGAGCTAGCTACACTATAGCTGTATTTCAGCCAACTGGTTAGACTCATTTTGCAGCCACTGGAGTGAAGCAGACAATTAATTCTCAGATGTGACTTATCTGACCTAATTTGGATGGCTGTGTTAGAACAAGAGGAATGGTGCCTGCATCTGCCTATTGACTAAAGGAAACCCAGACAACAGATGAATGCTGCCTTTTATGGCAATATTCAGATATCTTCTGATAGGATCTTTGTACCCTTTAAGTTCAAGCAACATATAGTTCTGAACTGAACAAAAGTTTTCATATTAAAATGGCATCAAATTTGCCAAGTCAATTCTTTGGATTGCAGAGTTGTAACTTTTCTATGACAGACTATGTGTGGAATTCTTTTAATACTGCAATATTATATATTTTAGATTACAGTCTACAGATGGCCAAAAATTTTTAACATTGTGATATTAAAATGGTGATGTTCTAACACAGATGAGTATCAAGATGAAATGTGACCTATTGAGAAGAGATTCTTACAGACTACTCTTTTTCTTATTCCACAGAAAACAATTACAATACCTATGTATTCGTCAGTAGTTTCAGTATCCTATATTAATACAGAAAACTACTTTTGTAGAGTGATAAAGAAAATAAATTACAGGGTTATAGGTGTCCTAGACTTTTTGTACTTCAGTATTTCATTGTAGTAATGATTCTACCGGGCTGTTCTAAAAGCAATTCAGTAGCCCTCAGAATTCCAGCTCTAACACAGCACTTCATTTCCTTTCAGTGGATAAAGATTAGAAGATCATTTTATGGTAATCACAGCAAAACTTATGGTGACAGATGACAATTCTGAATTCTGAATAATTATATAAAGTTAACCTCATACTTATGAAAGTGGTTGTTGCTAAAAAGTAACATTTCAAATTTATGATTGAATTCTTGTATTGTATTCTTTTGTGCTGTTTTGTTGAATAGAGGTTCTTGAGATGCACAAACCCAACTAAAACTAACTATGAATAATTTCTATACCTTAATTTTCTGATTGTTTTGTATTCATTTGAGAAGTGGTTGTTTTGTAACAAAACAGGTGGCTTCTATGATCCTTTGGATATGAGGGGAGATGGTTATCATTTCCCTCTACCACCATACAACTCTGTTGACTTGATTAGAATTGCTCCTGATCTGTACCTTCAGAAATGAGATGTTTTAACCTTATGACCTGGGAGAAATGGCAAGACTTTTCTATTTGATGTGTTTTATGAATAATCCATAATTTGTAATTTTAAGTCTGGCCAGCACTTGGATGTTGAAACTGGAAATGGTAGATCTTTTACGTTTCCAGAAATTTGATAAATGTATCCTTTTCCCATGGCAAAATCTACTCCCTGGCAATCAAATTTCTATACTCTCTAAATTCTTTCTGCATAAGTGTGGGCACTGAATGAGCACTTAACATGCTACAACAAGATGGAATTCTGTTCTGTAGGTCCTGAAAAGATATGGTCATGTCAATATGTCTTGTTTTGGGATATTTTTTTTAAACAAATACTTGTGTATAGATAAGTATGAAGCTTCATGGGATCATCTGACATAATTACTGGCTTCATGGGATCATTTAACATAACTATCACTAACCAGTGGCTAAAAAGATTTGTAGATATTAGGGAATCTAAATGAGTGCAGCTGGTGTACTCAAGAGGAAGTCAGCAGCACAAAAGAGACTGTTGCCAGGTTATGATTCTAATAAGTCTTGATATTCAATATGCAGTAGTGATCTTCTGTTTTAAAGTTAAGCATTCTAATTATTTTGCAAAAGAGGATAAAGAAATGTAGCTCTCCAATGGGAAATGTGAAAGAATGAGGCCCTCTCTTTCCAGTAGTAAGAGCTCCTTCCCAAGCAGGCCACAGAAGGAAGTATATTGGGAAGAGGATAGGAGCAGAACATTCTCTTCTCTGTCATGCCCTGGTGACCCTAGGGTTTCCTGATAGGAGATCTACATTGGAATTTGGCATGTAGAAATATACTTAATTTTCCACTCTACAGCACAGAGGGAAATAGCATTATATCAGGTGGGGGGGTTCAGATAATAATGAGCTAAAGTAAGTACTGCCATCTGATAATCTTATCTGTAGCTCAGAGATGCCGGATTCACTGTTTCCATGTCTAGACTGAAGCAAGAAGCAACTTTTTGAACATGTCCAGAAATACTGAGATAAAAACACTGGGCATGTGGAGAAGCCAGAGGCAATATTAATTTCTAAAGTAAGAGTCTATGCATATCAAAGTACAGACTTGTGATGGCAGGGCAAAGGGACAGTGCTACTCTACAGAGAATGCGGATCTGGAGGGAGCTGCTAGGATCAAGCTACTTACTGGACACGTTAGGTAACAGCTTTGCTCAGATAATGCTTCATTTCATTCTAAAAGCAAAGTAGCTCTCAAATCAGAGGCTATACCTGCTGGCTTTTCCTCATTTATATGGTAATGCCATTTGGGAAAAAAAAAATAAAAATCTTTCTGACATTTTTATGTGTTTTTGAAGAATTATAAGAATGGATCGGAAACTAGAAGCTGGGTTGAAAAAATATACTCAAAAAATAAAAAAACTTAGGATAGTGAAAAGTAGAATTCATTAATGTTATAATCTTTCTGATCGCGTACTTTGTAAACATGTAGTTTTATGGTTATGTTCCATATTTCTACACTGTCTGGAGAGTAAGAATTTCAAAGCAAAAAAAAAAATTATTTCTTATTTTCATCAGTGTGTCAGAGGTTTGCTTTAAATGCTTCAGTAAGAGCAATTTTCTAACATAAGGAACTTGAAAGTAAGTTTTGACAGATTGGGTCCCCCATTTGTCTAATAAGTAGAGTTCTGTAATCCAGTATATGAAATTGCTGCTGAGAATTTCAGGGATTTGATTTTCCAATGTGCAGAATGACATTTAAAAAGTAGTTTAATTCTTATTAGGACATTACATGCTCTTTAATGTTATTTTACTCTTTCAAATTCCCCCTAAAAAGAACAACGTATTTTAGCAATAACAGCTTAGAATATTTTAGATGAAAATCCTTGTTCCTAGTGTATTGCAAAATCACTTTATCTGAATGTCTGTTATATGTTTATGATCATAAAAAATTATTAAATGCAAAAATAATTTGATAGCGTTTGTTCTACTGTAAATGAAATTGAATAATCAACCAAAACCAGCCATTCTAAGTTGTTCTTCTAGAGAAGAAAAGAATTAGTGTGGAGCAGTGTGCTGA
Organism: Tringa tobata; assembly: GCA_033628505.1. Classification (NCBI taxonomy): domain Eukaryota; kingdom Metazoa; phylum Chordata; class Aves; order Charadriiformes; family Scolopacidae; genus Tringa; species Tringa tobata. Next base: position 730,010 of record JAHREE010000059.1, read on the forward strand.
AAGGAAAATGTGCAATTGAACACATTCCATTGCACAACCAAGGACATTTCAGAGATTCCAAAGTTAAATCAAAGCAAAGCAGTGAGTGGACAGGTCAGCTGGTTTGCCTTTGAGGTTTATGCTATGGCTCAGATATAGTGTAACTATCTAGAAGTATTTTCTGTGCTTTTAGAGATAAATTAGTTGCATAGGACCAGTTTGAGTGCCTGAAGACACAATATGGTATGTAAGAGCACTAGACACTTGCAGAAGGTAATTTCCTTTTAATGTTCTATTCCTAGAGTCATTTGGTTATATCTGAATCTCATCTTTTATGTTTTTTGAGACTGTATAGAAAAAGTTAGGAACCCACAAGTCAAAAGTGGCTAGGCTTACACATTTCTTTTCCTTAACGTCATAATCTTAATTGGTTTTATGATTGCTTTTGAATCACTGTTCTTTCTTTTTTGTATTAGATTTTCTCTTCTTGAATGTTTGGAGTTAGTACTGCTGGAAGTACTTGTCTGCTGATACATACAATATTTTTCATGAGACTGTGGGATTGCTGTGTCCTTTGTACTGCATGTATTGTCTGGAAGCAAAGCAGTTAACAATTTGCAGGCCCTTTGCAAAAGTCTTAATGGATGGTCCTAGTAATAATGATCAGAACAAGTTTGGGGCAAGACTACTTTGAAAAACTTAGTTATATTTTCTCCTTTTATAATATCAAATGCAGAGGGATCTAGGTGTGAAGTCATGTCATGTAACAGTTAAAAAATTTTAAATCACCCAACACCAAAACCACAATCTTTGAGGAAGAGTTCTGAGTTGTACAATCAGAAAGAAATGTTTCAAGAAGGCTGTTAACAGCCTGAGACTGTTATACCAGGTGGGAAAGGAATTCCCTGCAAACAAAGGACGTTTTGTTGGATCTCTAGGAGTTTTCTAGTGATGTCACAATACATGTTTCCAAACTCTGTTATTTTGACAGGGAAACCTCATTCTACATGGACAGAATAGCTTGGAGGAAGATTTGGGGGGGAGGCTTCCATTCTTAGGGAGCCATCTGGTTCACAGTTTGATGCTTCCTGTTCTGCTCTCTAAGTTGTCTTTAGTTGCAATGACTATTCTAGATGTGTCCCAACACTTGGCTCCTCATATATGTGATCGTTACTGTAAACCAAACAGGATATATCTTTGAAACTTGGTCTCAGAATTTTGATTGGAATGCATTTATTTTTAAAATGCAATTTTAAAAGTATATTAGAAAACATGAATTTAATCAAAACATTTATTCTGCATTTTGGATTGTTTTTTCCAGCTCATAGCAGCTTTGGATTATTTTCTCCTCTCTGCATTCAAAAGATTGTGTCTCAATAGACTCTTTGAGTCATAGAAGTAGCAACTCTACCCTTGTGAACAGTTTTACAAAAGCTGACAGTTGGTTATTTAACACTGAAAGTAATAGATGGAAAAAAAAAAGTACTTGTAAAAATCATTCAAAATGCTTCTTGAAACTCTTCAATGTCTTGAATAGCCTCTGAGTGTCTCTAAAAGCCGTATGCAGTTGTCCTATTTTCTTGCCTACTGCAATTGTATAAAGTTAAATTTTTTAAAGAGTGCTATGTATACTGACAAGAGAATTATTAACAGCAAATGAGGGTCATCTACCATGACCCAGCCTTTTTTCCAGCATAAAAGATGCAAACCTTTCCATGGTCAATAGAAAGAATTATTTGGCTCTCTTAAATTCTCAGTTTAAATAAAATTGGATTGTGGGAAAGAGAATCAATAGTTTAAATAGTTTACTTAAAAGCAATGTGGAGATCAAAAAGAGCCTTCCTAAGAGGGTAGATATATTGAGAGGACTGAGCTCTGTGCTTAGTCAGCTCTTAACAGCACTACTGTGAGCCATGGTAATATTTGTATAGCACCAAGGTGCAGCAGGACAGGAACGATGCCTTTGAAAGGACAGTTTTAGAGCAAGCTTCTATAACCTCACATTTCTGAGGGTATTATGCTGGAATCTAACTCTTTCCAGGTAGAAATCTCAAATTTACTGGCGAGCTGAACAGAACGAATAGGTTAGTCATCAGATTTGGATATAATGAAAATGAGAAGGGAATGATCTCTTCTCTGGCAATTGAGAGCACTGATTTGAAGATTTTTAGAAGACTTCTTTCTTGCATTCTTTTTTGTTGTATCATCTGAACGACTGTAAGAAATGGATTTCATTGTTGCAGGATTTTTTTTGAGTTACAGAAGCATTAATCCTGGTTCACAATGGTTGGACTCGATGATCTTAAAGGTCTTTTCCCATCTAAGTGATTCTGTGAACTGGGGATGTAGATGCTAGCGAGCCTATAGATTTATTCAAGTGTTGTTGAGAAGAGTAGACTGAAACAGTAACAGAGTCCAGTTTCTTCATGAACGATTTATTGTCCTTACATTTTCCATAATGACTTCTCCATGGATCATTTGTTGCTGTTGCACTAGATTTCAATAAATTTAATCTAGAAAAGCAGAATAATTGTAAATCTTGTTAAATATCACAATTAAGGAAGCTGAGTGTACTTCTCAGGGTCATCTTAAGCAGCAGAGGTGAATTTTTAGTCCAGTTTCTGAATAGAAAAATTTGAAGAGAGGAAAAAAGAAATCAGATTTAGTGAAACCAAAACTGGGGTAGGAGGCATTGTTTAATTTTTTAAGAAGTCTATGCATAACACATGGGAAAAAAACCCATACTGACAGAACAGAGTATTTAATTTGTTCTGTGGAAAGATATTTTGCATCTTTTTTGTGTGTGTGTTCTGCCTGAAACAGCTGGAATACTATCTTACTAAGAGCATAAAGCATGGATTAAATTTTTTGTGACTTTGTGGTTTGGATAAAATGGAATGAAATAGGACTGGCTTGTCTGATGTTAAAGCTGTGTGAAGCGAAGTGTATTTTAAAGTAACTTAAAGAAATAATGTTAGGAAAACACAAGAGGTATACAGCAAATTCAGTGAGTAACATTCTTGATAACCTGACTGCTGACTGAAGATGAATGGATCGGTTCTGAGGTAGTTTGTTAGACTTGTTCCTGGAAAAACTAGTTAGATCACTTACGTCCAAATATATGTCACTGATAACAGATGAATAATATTAACACGGAATTAAAGAGTAATATAATTAACTGTATTTTTGCTATGTATCTAAGTGGTCTGTAGCCATTTATAAGTCAAATCTGTTTGGGGTTTTTCTGCAATGAATGTGTTGAGCGCAGAATTTAGCTAATGCAGTAAAATGGACAAGCTGTTCAGTCTCATTTTGTGAATTTCTATGGGGCTAGAGGTAATTCAGAGATCTGTTCTCAACTAATTTCCAGAATTTGGTGGCAGGTCTTGAAAAGTGACTTACCAGCCCAGTCTCATTCCTGCAGATCATCATTACAGTTGCTCTTAAATCTTCCTCCAATAGAATTGAGCATAGAAGGTGTAGCTGAATGATTAAGAAATCCTTTTAAAACGGGATGTACACATACCTGAGGGATGTGTATATAAAAAATAGCTTTCTAAAAGTAGAATCTTGTTAGAACCCAGCAAGAAAGCTGAAATAATTTGCATGTTTTTCCAGTAGAATATGTGATGTAACTTCTATGCACTATTTCTAAAAGTGTATTTATCTTATAATTAAACTTGAAATGTTGATGTAGTTGCAGCCTGTGCTATGTGCAAAGTATAAAACAACCTTGCTGGGTGTTGTTCAATCAGCAATTTAGAAAACCGCTACTTGCGTATAAGCATATTGCTTCAAGCTCCATGGGATGTAGAGTATTCCTGTAACAGGGCAGAATAGTGAATCTGAGGACACTGCAGAAATACATAACAGTCCACAGCCTCTGGTCATCAGAAGTTCCTATATCCAGTGTTAGTGTTTCTACTTTTGGGCTCCTCAGGGCCTCTGAAATTTCCCTCTCTCCTGCAGTAGTTAAAGATTTTCTTTGCTATATGCCATTTAACTCAGAAAACTGCCACACAGCCAATAAAATTGATTTCTCTTTTGTGTCCACATATACAAATTGATCAACAAAGCAAAGCAGGCTCCATGTCTTCCCTATGCAATTTCACAGTAATTTGGTGTTAAACTTTCTACTTCAGCTACTTCAGCTAAGAAGCTTTCCTATCTGAATTTGCTACCTATATTCTGTAGAGATGTACCTTTAATCTGTAGTATCATGGAGTTTCAAGAGGGAAAAGATCTCCCTGGATCAGCAGCAGTAATTTTTTCCTAACGAAGCAGGCATGGCATTTATCTTTTTATACTTATATGGAAAACAGACTTTGTTTCTCTGAATCATAAGCTCATGCAGGTTTCCCGGGAGAGGCTTGGTCACTGCCTTATTCTCTTGGGGCAGCAGTGAAACCTCCTTCCTTCCTTTTGGTATAAACAAAAGTAAATTTGGTATGTCCATAGGTGCTGGGCCTTGATTGTTGCAAAGTCTTCCTTGATCTGTGTGGGAGTTTTGAAGTCACAAGCAACTCTATCATATGATGGATGAAATGCTTTTTTTAGCAGTAATAATTAATGGCTGCTAAAAGTGATTTAGGGTGACATGATATCAATATCAAAGATGCATACAATTTATGAAAGAACAAACTAAAAGGACTGAAAGAACAACACTAAGTGGTAAGGTGATAGAGCTTGTTTTGGCTCATTTTACAAAAAGGAATTGTCCTCTTTAGGAACATTATTATTTCTGCTTATTAAAGTACTGTTAATAACATCTGAATAGTTTTTGAAAACATGCTCATTTGCTGAATCCTCTGAGGGAGCAAAACTTGAAAGGAACCATGGCATTTGAAATGTGTCAAGCACAAATAACCGATATGTCTGTCTGCCAAAATTATTTGGCTTCATTTGGCTTTCTAAATGGGGTTTTTGCAGTAGTGTCATACACTAGAGATGATTAATAGAATGAGGAAAATGAGGAGCTGGAAAAAAAAAATCACAAAATAATTTCCTTCCCTTGTGTTATTACAGGGTTGAAAAATTCTGAGACATCCTACAGCTGTTAGAAACCATTGCAAAGAAAGCTTTTTGCCCTGCAAACAGCTTCATGAAAAGTAAGCATAAAAAGACATTGCCATTTTAGCAGTATCTTTTGAACATTAAGTCTCTCTTCTTGTACGTTAAAGCCTCAGAAACACTTTCCCTTATAGTTTGGGAATACTCTTTCTTTGAGGTAAGGATGAATCTGTGTTTGTTTGATCTGTTTTATTTAAGGAGATTAACATATATTCAGGATAATTAAAAGCATTTCAAATGCAGAGTGTATCTTTGTTGTGATAAAAGGCTGATATTAGCTTCCTGCTGAGGTCTGCAAAACCAGAGCTCTTAAATTTAACAGAGCTCAGAGACATGCTTCTGAACCAACATTAATTGTTAAGAAGTTTCTCTCTTGCCATGTTGGATTGCGGCATTTTTTGTTACTTTTTAGGAGGGGAGGCGTTTTGGGGCTTCTTACTAAAACATAATTCCTATGTATTTTCTTTTATTTATTTGTTTTCAACGTGTATTAAAGCACTAGCAGAGCTGCTGGAGGTTTGGTTTTTTTTCCTTCCTGGGGAAGACCATCAAGAATGCCAATAGATGGAATACTAGTTAGTGGCATAAATTGTATTGAAGGAACAGTTAAATTCTTGGAGTTTTTTCCTACCTCTTTCTTTTCTCATTTGTTTGTAAGTCAATTAACAACCCTCCTGTGTGCCATACTCTGCTCAGTTCTTCACTTCCTTGAAATCAGCAAAGCTGTCAGACTCAACTCCTGTGAAAATAGTGAATCCTTTTAATTAAAATTGCTAAAATTGTTTTCTTAGAAACCTATTGTGAATTGTTAACGTACAACCAGCATGTTGGTATGTTGCTATAATTGTGCTATATAAATTATATTATCTACAATTTATAAATAAAATTATAAAAGTTATTGGCACATCAGGGCCTGTAGACTTTCCACAACTAAAACTTACCTTCCAGATCATGCCTTCTCTCTCAAGTGCTCTAATGGTATGATTTCCTGTAAATTTGGAAAATGCAGACTCTTGATTTCTGAACAATCATGGCAGTACTTAATAGAGCAGAAAATTAGATCTATTAAATTTCTGGTAACTGTATAAAGCAACGTATTTCATTCCTGTATGTTTGAAACATTTTCCTACAGGCAATTACAGAACTTAAAGGCATCAATGCAGGAGGAAGAAGCAGGACTTTTCCCTTTTAAAAAATTTTTAACTCTTGCTACTTAGGCGAAAGCAACATGGCCATGTTGTGCCAGGCTCATCAGGCTGCTTTTCAAATTGGTCTGTGATTATTATAGTTGGTTTCATTCATTATTAGTTCATCTCTTCCATCAAAAGCATTTGTGTATAGGCCTAGTCCTGAGCTGAATTTTAGCCTGTCATCATCAGCAAGCCAACTTCTATTTTGATACAAAGTAAATGGGCAGATGTTTTCTGTACATTTCCAGTGCCTTGCAATATGCTTGCCAGATGATGCCATACATCAAAATCAGCTCTTTCCCCTAATTTTAAATGTATTTTTAGCATTCAAGGCATTCTGACACTTTTTGCGACTAACTCTGTGCAAAATGCCCGAGTAACTTGGATAAAAGGATGAACAAATCTTTTTGCTCTGCAGAATCTAGGGTAGGGCCCAACACAATATAGGAGAAAGCTTACAGAGGAGGAGCCTCTGAAAACTAAAGCTAGCAGCTTGAGGGTCCAGTCTGTACCTGTACTGTTTCCTTATGGAAAAGGGAAAATAACTTAATCTCCTTTTCACTGACAATGAAACAGGAACTTTTCTGGTAGGTAACACCTACCATACTATCGATTCACACTTGCTTGGTGTCACACCTGTGGTGACTGTGTAGCTGTAGTTTGTCAGCTATCCCTCCACCTTTTCTAATGCACAAATTAAAAGTATTTATTTCTTTCAGGTAGGAACAAATCTTCTATACAAGCCTTCTAGGCAGTGAAAACTTATAATTTATACAAAAGCACTATTTAAAAACACCTGGAATTCTTTTACCACCTGTGTATTATCTCTGTGGTGTTTGTTGCAGGAAGGGTTAGGACTAATCAGCAGTAAGTCCTTACTGTGTAAGAAACTTCACAAATACAGAGTAATAGAGCGTTTCTGCTCTGAAGAACTTAATCTGAGTACATCTAAACTTTATGGAGTTGTTGTCCTTAAGAATATTTTTTCTGCCCTTTGCCTTACTTAAGAATTGGAACAAAATAAGACGGAGGAAGATTTCTTAAAATATTTTTACATATGTCTGAATAAATTCCCTGTTACCCCACAGCTATGGAATCTCTTTGTTGAGCTGTGGTAAATTATATACTTGGAAATGTTTTTCTTATATGATAAGGACCTCTGGTTTCAGTAAAGTCTCAGTAGAATTTCCTTTTTCTTCTCATCGTTCAACCATTAAATCTTTTTTCATTAATTTTTAGAACCAAGTGGAATATATTCTTTTTCTTTGTGGAAAGACTAAAACTTTTTCTTAATGAAGTCTTCTCTAACTGTGAATAGAAGGATTTCTTCCAAATGTTCTGGCAAACCAAAACATTCACATTTTTTAAGGACAGCAGATGTCGTCTTGAAGAAGCAGCATATTATCAAAAATTTAACTTTCAATCAAAGTATAGTTTTTATAGAAAATTTTCAACCAGCTTAACTGTGCATCACTTCAAGCATATTACTGACTGCAGTTTGAATTTGAGGCGAAAAAACGCATCCCCAAACTTTGAAGCAGCTTATTACATTCTCTCCATATTTCCTGAGGACTGAAAACATTTGACAACTGTTTATGGTTATCAACTTAATCTAAAATGAACTTTCCTAGGAAAATATTACCAAGGTAAATGCACTGATGAAGGTAACTAAGGCAAAACTCTGCTTTGGCTATGTTTCTTCAGGGAAACATTTCATAGACAGAAATTATGTTCTCAAGAGTGAGGAAAAATCATTATAAGAGGAATTTCATTATTGCTGAAAAGAATATAATGGGTTTATATATGATGGAGAAAGATGGTATCACTCATTTGAAGCCTCTCTTAATGCACCGGTGACTTTACCATTTCAGCGAAATGCCAAAAAAGATGCATGTTATGAACCCTGGTGTCTTTATTACTGCAGCATATTATCCTGGCATATTCTTTATTGAGTAAGTGCCATTGAGCAGAGCCGACATTTCAGAGTAGAATTCCTCTCTCTCTCTCTCTTTTTTTTTTTTTTTTTTTTTAACATCTTGCTATTTGGTTCATTCCTCTTCAGCTCCCTCTTGCTTTGAATTTGCTGTTCTTACTCCTCACCTTTTGCTTTCCCATTCTTTTACAGCCTTGTTAGCATTAGTTAAGTGATGTTCACTGCCATTTAAACAACTCTGGGAAAAATTTAATACTTGCATCTGATTATCAAATTGTCTTAGAAGTGAGAATTCAGTACCATTCAGGCCTGGTTTTATTGCTCTTAGGTAGTTTGCTGTTACAGCTAAAAATAAAATGATTTATGAAGATAAAATCCTTTATCTTCATAAAGATAAATCATTCTCCTAGTTTGCATCATTCTCCTAGTACAACATTCTTCTAGTTTGCAAGAAGGGCTACATATCACATTATGTAAGTCAAAGAAGTGTGAGAATATTAATAACTCTGTCAATCAACGTAATGTTTCTTCATTTTAAGCCACATTTTACCTCTAATCTTAAAGCAGAGTAGTAATCTCCTGTTTTAAAATATTACTGCTAACTAGACCATTCCAAAGTGCCTGTCACTGTATTATTCCCATTTATAAATCAGGAAAAACTGAAGCAAAAGTTGAAGCAAAAGTAAGATTAGCTTTGATCCCCATTCAGCTTTCCCCTCCCCACCGTTATACTTCACTTGTGATTATAGCTCTTTATTTATAAGTATCTTAATAGAGATAGTCATTTCCTCTTGGACTCATGCCACACTCATGGTCATCTTTTCTCATTCTGTCATTTTTCACAGCAAAGAGGGATAGGTTGCTTTTTTCTTCACTACCACAAATGAGTTTGAGGACTCATAAATACATACAGAGGGCTTTATTCTACTTTGGAGCCAACTTTAGCCTGAAATAATTCCAGAAGCCTTTCTAGTCTTACTCCTCAATTGTGCAAGTTTCTGGGAAGAAAGCTGGTGTCTTTAAGGAGAGGAATAGACTTCTGTAGAAGCAAGGAAGACATTAACTTCTTAATATAAGCCTGCAGTGATGCGGCTTGTGCCAGCTCTACTGGGTTTGGCAGCAAACAAAAGAAGGGAGCTTTTTCTCAGATGAAGGTAAATGATACCTCATTTAGGAACAGCTGAGCCTGGATTACATTCTTATAGGGAATAATAGGTGAGTTAAGTATCCTAGACTTCATCTGCTGATGACGATCCAGCAGTTTCAGGCCCGGAATAGATGCAAGTTTCAAAGAGTAGTACAGCATGAAGAGAAGCCAAGCTGCTCAGAAGCAGGAGGCATTCTGGCTCAGTATCACAGGGTTCACCACAGGCTGAACTCTGCCTCTAGAACTGTCTTCACACATCTTTTCCATGGAAAGAAACATGTGACTGCAGTCAGGTTATCGCCATGAGTATTTGGGGTATAGTTGGTTTTTTTCATAGCCCTTTGTCATTAGGAAGGGTAGTGCCTTACACATACGATCTCCATATTGTCCAAGCACTGTTTTCATAGAAGTCCTTTGCCTATGTCCAAACTTAATTGGTTGTCTCCCTGATTTTCTTGCTTGGTAGGAAAAGTGGAGAGGATAGTTGCACTGTAGGGACATGATTAGTAGAAGTGCTTGGGCTCCTGTGTGCCATTTACAGAGAAAGGGAGTGGCAGCTGCTCCATCTCTTTCAAATCAATGTCTTTGTACATCACACTGACATCCACATACTGGGTTCCTCAGACTTTGGTACAGCCTGCAGGCAAAAATAGCACATCTCTACTGTCCTGTCTGCTCTAAAAGGTCATTCCTAGGATGGGTATTATTCATTTCTGTTTTCTTTCCAACTGCACATCTTGACTCTGAAAGCCCAACTATTGATTACATGCTCAAGCAAATATCCCCAGATGTAGTTCTCAAGCATTCACTTTATAAGTGATGTTCAAGTACTATAACAATGCTGATAGATTTTTAAAAACCCAAACACCACCACAACTGTGGACCAGATCCTTTCCTGATGTAAACTGATTTCACTTGGAAAACATATATTTCAGAATATCGGCTGGGAGTCAACCTGGGGTGGCCTTAATAGCTAGAGGTTGGGAGACACAATTAAATGGAACCACGTTACACTTCTGTAAAAGCAGTTGTAAATCTCGCTCCACTTGAATTTGAAGGATGTTTGTTTTGTGGCAACTCTTTTGAAAGGGTCATTGACTGTATAAGGATGAAAGCTGTGGGCAATGAAGTTCCATAATTTATTTCTGCCTATTGAAGGAAAAAAGGCATATGTTTCTAAAGAATGTGGTGACTTTTACTCCATTTGATTTTTACTTAACATTCAAAATTTAAATCAAGTTGGAATAAACATACATAAAAACATCAAACTGTCTGGCATACAAAAATTACCAAGAATACAAGCTGTCTCAGAATTTCTGCATGTGAAATACACGGCACTGTTTAGAACTGGAATTTCAGGGTTCTAGATCATAAAGTGATGATTTTACCTTACTGTATTTTGATGGAGTATTTATAAATGCAGAGCGGACACAGAGGTGATGAGAAAGAACATGTTCTCTGCAACCTCAGATTATTTGGCTGAAGATGAGGGTTTTTATTTAAAAAAAAAAAAAAAAAAAGGCTGGGGATGGGTGGTGGGCAAATAACTTGCCTGGTGAGCTGTTGCCGAGCTGTTGCTGACCTGCACAGCTGTTTGTTTGAGAACTCTTGCCCATCCTGTGATTTCAGAGATGATAAATGTGAAGCAATTAGCACTGATTCATGCTTGTAAGTGCTGCTTGAAGGTTCAGTTGAGGAACTGTGCTTTTGTATGATTTCGTGTAAGTGGTACTTCAGCATATTTAATAAGGTCAGTTATAATACATGTTTGAAAACTGCATAAATGCAATCAGGAAAACATTTCTGATTGCATGAATAATAGTTGTTGCACATGCTTAAAATGCAGTAAATTATAATGTGATATAAATTGAGCTCTAGAGACATTTTTACATTAATAAACTTAAAATTTCATATATTTTGACTAAGTGTTCTGACTGAGCAAGCATTTGAAGAGTGTGAGGAGGGAATACTCAGTTGCTGAAGAAAAGGCAGTTACAGATGTCATAGAACCATATCTGATGTGGTTTGCAGTAGCACATACGTTCCAGGTAATCACAGTGTATCAGTGCAGAAGCAGACTTGGATCCCTGATGATAAATCTGTGAATGATGTAAAGCTACATCCAGAATTGTGCATGAAGTCAAAAAGTGGGAAAAAGGCCCTAGCAAACTAAAAGCTGTTATTTACAAGAACAGCCAATCATACTCTGCAATCCGCCTCAAATATCAAAGTCATGTTGGGGGTTCATGCTTGTTTAGAGTTGTTGAAACTTAGTATGCTTGATTATCCTAGCAAAGGCCTAAAGCTTGTCTAGAATATGTCCTTTGATTACCCTGGAATTTGAGGTTAATCAGCAGAATCTTTCATGGAAATTCTAACTTAGGCTGATGACACGGTAGCTTGGATGGAGTTTGTGCAATTAAAGTGTAGGTGATGCTTAGATAAAGTGTATTATGAAGAGGTCTCTCTAGCAGCAAGATGGTGATAGGCAATGTGCTTGTCCCTTATTCTCTTCTCCCTGTAGTGTCAGTGAAGGTAAGAGCACACATGGAATCCTTTATTTCAGGGACTCAGATCATCTAAATAACAGGTGAAAACAGAAACATGGACAGTTGGAATCAGACTATCTATGAGAGAAGTAAGAGGAAATGTCATGTCCTGGAAAAGAAACATTGGTTGTAAAGAAAACCCAACTGCTGTACTGATTTATGGGTTGGTATGGTAGATCTGCACACCTGAAATAAGAATTGCTTAAAGAATTCATGGGAACCCAGTGAAATTTGTAGCAGCTTTTTAAGTAACTAGCACTAACAATTATTCCTAGGAATCCTGCAAAGCCTTTGTGTAATATTATCTACTCATTCTTGTCCTTTTTGTACCAGTTGAAATTGTATAAGGACGTATCCAAAAAAGCAGAGGCTGTAAGACTTGAAGGGTCAGCGTATTAGGTGAGAAGAATGTATCGATGAAGATGATGAATGTGGTTTCATTGGTGGATGGGAGCTTAAGGAACTCTGGAGAGCAATTGGCTTTGTGTTTAGCCTCTAAAGAGAGGAAAATTGCATTGACTGAGACTGAAACTCCCTTGGGTTTCTCATTCAATTCCAACCTTGTACTCTCTGGGCCAATAAACAGATAAAGAAGAACTAATAAAAAAAAGAATCAGGTTAAATAGAGAATCTGTAGCAGCTAGCACAGCTGCGGTTACATCCTTTCCTTGCATCATAGATTGCTCTCAAGCAAAATCATTCACTAAGGCTATTGAAAAGACAAAAGCTTCTGCTTTTAATCGTTGCTGGCTGAAGGGGTTGACCTTTGGCTGTGCTGAGGCAGGAGGGCTGCAAAGAAAAATGCAGACTGGAAATTTGTTTGCCGTCATTTTTAGGTTTGTTTCCTTCCTCACTGCAGGCGAGAGCTGCCAACATATTTCTCAGAGCCACTTAGATGATCTTGGGCTCTTCACAGTCAACATATCTTGCAGGTGGTGTCAGCAGTTCTCCTGGTGCTGGGCTCTCTTGCTAAAGGCCTCTTTTGCCCCCTGTTAGCAGAACTGTGTCTTCCCTGCATGCTCGGTTAAGAATGAGGAGATCTGTGTTAATTTCTGGCTGTTTACACTTATCCAATTATAACTCTGAGCCACTTTCTGCCCTCTGCTGAGTTCAAAATATACACTGACTTAAAAAAAAACTCCTACAAATACTCAAAAAAAACCCCACTGGAAATTGTACACATATATCTAAGGGCAAAATAGAGCCCTGTATATGTATTTTCTCTATTCCTACATTAAATTGCATGACTATAAATCTTTGTTTGCTTAGCCTGCTGTATTTTCCAGTGCCATGGTATGATGGCAAAGCAAAATGCTTCTGTGTAAACAGAAACAAGTTCATTAAAATGGAAACCTTTAAGTTGGAATGAGTTTAAAGTCAGACTTCTAAATGCTGCAGTACATGTTTAGTACACCGATTCCCGGTGGTGTGTGCAGCACACTTCATTCAGCTGGATAGCTTAAATTTTATTAGGTCTGGCAGTTCTTTATTTCACTGCTGATTAGATGACCTATGAGCAGTGCAGCATGTCACCCTTGCATTGGAGAAGAATTGGCACTGCCTGTGGAGTTGGATTCAATTGTTGGGCTGTATGAATGTCTGCTTCCAAATGCTTGACAGAGATTAATAAAGTGCAGAGTTTCTTAAACAGAATCAATGACAAAATGGCAGATGCTATTTTCTTTATCTTTTTTCTTGAGGGGTGGGAAGAGGAAGTTGCATTTTCAAAGTAAGGAATGTTCTAAAGAATGAACAGCCAACAAAGGATTGTGAAGATGGGGTGCATGTTGAGTTATCCTGCGCGGTGGGTTACTGCTGAGGCTTGGAGCCTCAGGCTCAGTCTTGCCCTTGGTGACATAAGGCACAATTCCCCTGAACACTGAGACCTTTGTGAATGTGAACATGGGTTCACAAGTGTAATACTTTTATTTCTGCTTGTAAAACACTTTTAAATACCTGTAGGCACCGCTCTGTTTGGGTTTTTACGTTGATGAAGTTCCTCAAATTGGTGATTTTAGGGGAACTAATTTATGGCCATTGTAGAGAAGAATTAGTGTAGTAAAGCTTCACTATCTTCTCTGGAATGTCCCTGACCCAGCTAATACAAATTTCTGGGGAATGTCCATTTGCCCATAGGTGTTACATATACACACCAGCTATGTATGAGTATTTTGGGAAGAAACTGATCCCTAATACTGTTGAGATTTCTCTGTATTGGAAAAAGATGTTGCACTTATTCTGCTACTAATATTAGTTTGTTGAAATAAAACTTAGAATTATAATTAAATGGGTCATAGTACTAGCACACAGTTACATTTACTGAAGAGTAGGCAGGTGTTCAGCTTTTTTTCCCATTAGTGTTTCCATGCAAGTTTGGGTGTGATGTTGCTCTTGGGGAAAATCTGTTCTTGTGGAACCGTGTCCTCAGATGGAAAACTGTATGGTGAGGGAATGAGAGGTTCAGCATTTTCAACAAAATAGTTCCCCCCAGCCTCTGTGAAAACCCTACTTCCTTTTCAAATCCTGTTCCAGCTGTTTTAACCTTTTAGACTTACAAGACAGTCATGCTATTCAGTGCCTTTATAGAATCAAAAAAAAAACCCACCATCACCAAAAAATAGAAGCTATTGATATGTCAAAAAGCGTTAATGTAGTCCACCTACATGCATTTAATTTGGTCTGTTTAATTCTTCTCACTTTTGTCTTACTTCCCCAATGTTTCTGAAGAGTTACAAGGTGTGTGGTCTCAAATATACTCCTTTGCAACTCAAGTCCTGATGTGGCTAAGAAAAAGAGTATGAAAAGAGTGTCTTTCTGAAATGGACCTAGTGTTCCATTTTCCTATAGACTTATACTCCACTAATAATATAAATGTTCATTTTAAACACAATTTCCCCAACAAGTATTTCTCATATATAACTTAGATTGAAGACTCCCTAGTGAGTTAAGTTTCAGTAACCTCCCTTTGAGACCAGCTGGCTTCTGAGAGAATTTTGTCAGACTTCAGTTCCAGAAATGATACCTGAAAAAGCAGTTCTGTATTTTTCTGTACTATGGGTTTTGTGGTCATTTAGTTCTTTCTGTGGTATCGCTGAGTGCCTATTAAATTGGAGTTCAAGGTAGCTAGATATGAGGCAGGCGATACAGGAAAATCTGTTTTAAGTGCTTAATTTAGCCTAGCAAAGTTTCTTGAAAAAGATCTGCAAAAGCGTATCACGCTCTGATTGGTGGGTATATATATAGAAAGCAAATGGAAGGAAACCCTTTTCGTCACTTGCAGATAAATTTAGCTGCAACATAAAAATACACTGTAGGGAGAAAGAAAGAGAATATATGTTGAGAAGTTGAAAGACTATTAGGGAAAAGTCATTCTAATCTAAAGAAAACAGTTTGTACAAGGGAAAGACAGTTTTGTGAGAGTTTTACCCAATAGGTTATAAGTTTAATTTCTTTTATCTGTATGGCATGTACAAGTGTATTAAAATCCATCGTAAAATAAGTTTCATTTAACTGTTGGGTAAAAAAAGGATTATTTTTCATTTAGGTCAACACACAAAATTATTTCTGATTTTCCAAACAGCTGAAATCTCTTCTGTAAAATTTTTGTCATCAGAACTTGCTGCATATGTGAATAGTAGAGGCTTACATGAAGAATGTATCCAAGTGATTAAATGACAAATTGTGTTGCTTTTTTCTAATAATGGAATAAGCAAAGGGCTTCAGAAAAAGAGGGGGGAAAAATCAAGAGTTAAATCCTTTTATGAGTAGCTGCCTTTCCAGAGTTTATCTAAGTAGGTTATTTACATTTCCCTCTTCAAAACCACAAGTTTATTCAAATCAAAATCTTTTTGCGGAAAACAATCTGTTTACATACAGCCATTATCAGAACAGGATGGGATTTCGTATCCAAACTGTATTGAGGTAGGCAGATGAGAGCAGGTCAGTTATAAAAGTATCCGTTTGGATACAGCACATCTGCCTCAAGTCCTTGCTTTGACTCATTAGGGTGAAGGATTTGTGCAGTTTCACCAGTATCTTTTCAATGGAAATGCTACTTTGGGCAGATTCACGCAGCTTCGCATACATAAACCTGCCTCTCTGTGAAGTTGTGGTGGTTCATTCAAGATGGTTGTATTTGCCATACACAGTTGTATTTGATTTTGGGGAAAGAACAAGTGTTCAATATGAACTTTAATGTGAATGTAGAAATCTTTTCTCTAAATATGTTTTTGAGGATTTTTTTTTTGTCAAAGTACTATTTAACATGGATCATTGGGAGAAATAAAAAAAAAAGTTATTAGCTAGAAATGTAAAAGGAAGAAAATCACAAAGTAATGAAAAACCATGGTCAGCTTTGGACCTTTAAGAATAAAAAGAGCTTTGAAAGTTCTCAAGTGCTGTTACAAGGTTTTGCGTTTCACAAAAGTCTTGCGTCCCTCCTCTTATGACTTGCTACAGTGCTTGCAGATCCTTTCTGAAGTTCACAGAGGCAAGGGGATGAGTGATCTCATGAGAAGGTCATCCATCAACTTATTCTTCACTCTCTGTAATTAAGTTAAGAGCACAGTGGGAGGCTCATCTTCATACACTGACCTTCCTGCAAGAAGAGAGGTTATAAAATAGCAAAGGAAAGTTTCTTTCTTGGTGTAATCAAATCTCTAAAACAAGGCTTATGTACATGCAACTGGTAACCAGAACAGAGAACAGAGCCCTAAACTGGCAGTAAAGTTGTTTCTTCTCATCCTTGTAAGAGGAGCCTAGATGTTACACAATAAATACATTAAGAAGTCATCATTTGGCAGACAGATAAATGTCACTGAAGTATTTTATTCAGGTATTTGCTATCTCTCTTTAGAAAAATCTATTAAAATATGTTGGGCGAGACACAGGTTTCTCGAAGATGGAATGGAGAAGGTGACATGAGGAGCTTCAGAGAATGGAACTAAACCCAGATTACTTTAGGAAGAGACCAACAAATAGGTAAAAAGCATATTAATGAAGTGTACAGACAACACTGAGCAGGAGAAACTGCATATACAACTAAAGCTATGAACATAATGAATAGGGACTAAGAAGGTAAAAACCATATGGAAAATAACAAGTGGAGAGCCATCTGTGATACATCTAACCAATACATGTGGAAAAAACAATCCAAAAAATATAGTCATATTATTAGGTAAGACACAGTGGTGGCAGTGGGAAGCAAGTGAAGTAGAAGAAATGCAGACTAACAGATTTAGAATTTCAAGGTTAGATACATCTTCATAATTGCAGTGTAAATGGGGCTGCTCTAAGTAACATGGTTTCTGGTTTACCCATCTTCTGTAGTGAATTAAGTTCTGCTGCTTAAACATTTTCACATCTAAGGGCATATTAAATGGTCCTTCCTTGAATTGGGTGCACTGAACCATGCAGTGCATTGTCCTTCAGGATTTTCAAAGTAATCGGAATCAAATCCTTATGGCTAGAAACTAATGATGACAAGTTTCTGAAGGAGTGAAAAAGCAGATGCTGCTGGGGTGTTAACCACATGACTTTGTAAAGACAAGAGAAGTTCTCTTTTTTTGCCTCCCAACACATAGGTCTTGCCCTTTCTCGTGCATATACTGTATTCCCAGCCAACTGCAGGTGTTGGTTTTTCCTCAAGATGGGATGTTCTGGCCATTCCTAAACTCTCATAGTACACTTGGCTCAGTGCTGTCCTTTGAAATGCTGCAGACTTTGAATATATCTGCCCACTTCGATGGTGGTTTGCCCAATCAACATGTTAGAGCAGTTCTTAGCATCTCTGCACAGGCTGTTCGTTAGTGTTCGGGAGTAGCATGGTTTTAACTTAAGACATGTTATGTTCCAAGCTGTCTCTTTAAATACCTATTTCTTTGTCTGTGCTGCTGTAGTCTGAGAAGAGCTGGTATAAATAGCCTTGTTTGCTTAAACAAAAACCAAAGGTTACTGTCACGCTTTTTGTCTTATTTCTGCAGTTCTTGCTTATCTTAATTTGCAAGAAGCTGGGTTTGTTTACTTTTCAGGTCCTTAATGTTTTAGCTTTATTCTCAGGGTTTTGAACAGAAGGTGTGTTCCCAATGTTGAGTGTTTCATACTGAGTCTGTGCTGTGTAGTAATACTACTACTTACCTCAGTTGGATGCTTGCTAGGCTGATGCATCTCATTATGTGCTGTGTGTTCTGTGCCTGGTTTCTGTTCTCCATGTTTCAACCACGAAACTGTGCCTGGGGTCCTTGGCCCTCACCTTCTTTCTGCTGCAGTGGGGTACAGCAGTCTCACTCTATCCTGTTGTGTCTACATCCTGAAATATAGTTATTTCATGTCTGGCTCTTATGCTTTGAAGAGATGGAAAACTACCACAAACAATTACCTTTCCTTGTTAAGATTTAGGGATGTTACGCTGTGGAGGATTTTTGTACAAGGTTATTTTTGTGAGGTTATAACACACTTTAATAGGTTGCAATTGTTTTAACCAGAGGCTGTAAATATTAGAGAGAATTACATACGCTGTAACTTTTGCAGGTTGTTAAACAAAATTATAGGAGGAAGAGAGTGTAGGAGAACACTTTCATGAGAGATGTGTATTCTGGGTAGACAGCCTAATGGGGGGACAGGACTAGGATTTGTGGGTTGTTTTCTCAGCTGTGTAGTTGGCCTGTTGGGTGACCTTGTGAAATACATTCCTGACTTTGTACCTCAGTTTCCTTATCTGTATTGCTATAACCACTTCATTTGCCCTCCAGTTCCTATACAGAGTTGGAATACATTGTACTGCTGCAGCTACAGGCAGCTCAGTTTGCTGTGTTCTTGACATGCTGTCTTCTGCTAGCATTTCCTGGCAGTTGTTAGTGAGGAAAAGGTATCTGGAAATCTGATATTTTTTTTTTAGAGAAAAATGATGCTAGATGTGCCCCAGTTTGCAAATTGTCTAGAGAACAGTCACTGCTTATTTTTAGCAAAGGTCTAGAACTGACACTTAAGTGCCAAAATACAAAGACAAACACCTATCAGGATTTCAAAACTCATATCTCAAAATTAACCCAGAAGCTTTTTTTTTGTCTGTCTCCAGTTCCCTTTCCATTTACTAACTCAAGTTCATGAATTGTTTTATTTAAGAAATTGTTGCAAATCTGGCAGTGATGATCTCTTGTTGAATTATACTAAATTAAGTTTATGAATCTCTGAGC
This sequence comes from Tringa tobata, assembly GCA_033628505.1. Taxonomy (NCBI): domain Eukaryota; kingdom Metazoa; phylum Chordata; class Aves; order Charadriiformes; family Scolopacidae; genus Tringa; species Tringa tobata. The sequence goes on from JAHREE010000059.1 coordinate 749,071, forward strand.
ACCTAAAATTAATTTTAAATTCTGACCCACTGAAAACAGATTTCTGATGCAATAGTTCTGTATCTGCAGGTGTTTTAGGAGTTTGTAAAAAAGTATTTGAAAACAAAGTAATCCTTCAGCATATCTGCCTCAATTAAATATGAAGTAGGAAGACTTTTTGCTCTTCCAGGATGTTATACAGGCATGAAATGATAGATTGCCTGCACCGATTTCAGCTGTTACCCATCACTGTATTGAAATGAGACAAAAGTGAAAGGAGCTAGAACTGATATTATGATACCAGATTACTTAGCTCTTTATCTATTTTAGAATTCATCAATCTTCATTGCTGGGGGGAAGATTTTTAGGTCTCATTCTTATTGAAAGCCATTCTCTCCTCCAGTCTTTCTGAAAAAATCTGTTGCGATTAAGTCTCTCTTACCTGCAGTTATGAAGGATTTTTACTTTTCTTAACTTAAGAACAAAGTGAAGGATGTGGGGCTATCCCAGACCCTTATCTGGATGTCTGGATAAAGAGCAAAGAACCAGGTGCAGGGATGCTTACATATTCATGAAGCGTCTCTCCAGTTATTTCTGTGCCTGTGAGAGATTTCTTCTCCTTGCCACAGCTTTTGCTCCAGTCTAGAAACTACTGCTTTTTTCATTATTTGTTCCTTAAATGTTAAAGGTTGTTGAATAAGAGTTAATGTAAGTTTTTTAATCTGACTGTTTTCTTCCTAAATGCAGCATCTCTAATAGAACCAAATTCTGTGTCTCCCTCATAGTTGGGGATGATTATTGTTCTTGTAATGAATGTGCTAATTGAGGGGGACTAAGTTGTATGTTCAGGAAACATGTGCTCCTTTGATATATCCTCAACAGCTATGTTTGATCTTGTGCACTGTTCTTGGTTCTTCTCATGGTAGAAATTCCCTCAATGTACAATTATCACAATATCCTGCTCCAGAATAAATAAGAGTAGGAGAAAAGATAGCTTTCAGTTCTTCCACCCACAATTGTCCTTTTGAGGAGAGGGAGGGAAATCAGGAGCAAGAAACTGAAAGGACAGACAAGACAATGAAGGACTCTGAGGCCATAAAAAGGAACAAACAGAAATTATATAAAAATAATATTTATCATATTTCTACTGAATTATTTTACTGAAAAGATGTTGAAGTTGATCCTAGAACCCATTATGTCTTCCTTCCCATTATTTGCCTGCCCTTTTCTTTGCCTTTTTCTTTGCCAAAAGCCAGGTCCCGTATATAAATATCTGGAACGGTTTTTATAACAAGAGTGGACAGACTGATAGAAGATGCTTTCCTTAGGGAATATCTGAATAGTTTTCCCTTGCAGCTGTTAGCAATATTTGTCACTCAGATGATAAAGCTGTTCACTGGCTGTTGATCAAGCAAACTTGACATCATTTTAATAAACATTGTGTATTTCCCCTATGTTGAAGTGAACTGCTTTTATCTGATGGGAGAGAGATTTGTTCCAGACACAGGAAGGGCACCTGATAGGGGTGCCAATATGCCACTTAGAGTAATATAGTGATGGACTACCAAGCTACTCTGACTCACTTTGAAGAAACCAAAGCACTTATTTCTCCAAGGGCTGTCAGCTTATTCATATTAATGAAGTATAAAAAAAATTAAAATGCAATAAAAAGTGAAGAGATTAGTATATTAACATTTTTGTGAAATTTCTCACAGGATTTTGAAAAAAATGATGACAAAAGAAAAAGCTATGAAAATTGGCATGGCTTTCTTGCCAAGTGGAATATTAGTAAGAGAAGGTGAATAACACAGAAATCAAGTTTTTGTCTTTAAGTCTAACTTCCAGAAATGGCATGTCCTTTATTTTCTGTATTGCTGTTACTATGAACCCCTAATTAATATATGTAAACCCATATGCTTCTATATCGATAAAACCTTTTGAAATTCACATAAGGATAATGCTATTGCTATGCTAAGTATTTCCATGAATGGTATTTTTTTTTTTTTTACTTTGGCTACTAGTGCTAATAATGTGCTGGGGTTATAGAAGCACAAGCTATGGCAAAATAAGGTATGTCTGTTTATTTTTTATGCAGATAGTGTGCCCTAGACCCACCTGTGGCCAACTCTGGAATAGGAGCCAGATAAATGAATCCTACATTGCTTTTGGGTATACAGTAGGAATCCACAAGTAGTCTAGTTATCCATTATTCATCTAGAGGTGATACCTACTGTAAGAAATGCTAACTCATTTGCTTCTGATTATTAGAGTGTGTCTGTGGTGGAAATGGTATTTCCACTTGGGTGTTAACAGATTGGTAATTCACACCAGTGCAACTGCAGCTATGGTTACCTGGTTGTTTTATTCTTAAAAAAAAATATCTCTCCTGGGCACTGAAAGGATTCATTCCAGCCCTGTGCTGCTCCAGCTTTTGTGTGGCAATGTGGAAAGTCACATCCAAGAACTGCTTTGTCTGAGAACCAGGCTGGCTGAAAAAAAGAGATGAGTTTTCAGTCTGATACAGATATAAAAGTCCCTGTTTTCTATTTCTCTGGCAACAGAGATTCTTGTCAAATTAAAGTGACTAAGTAAACATAGCTCGAGCAAGGAATTTGGCCTAATCTATGGTATTTACTTGGCATAAGAAAATAGCTGATATCCTGATGGCATAAGCAGGGCAAAGCCAGCATTCTGATCTCTGTTGTACCCATGTAATAAAGCATACTGTTAAATTTGATGGCTTTACTTGGGATTTAGTATAGAATCAGATTCTAAATCTTCTAAAGAAGTGCAAATAGACACGATGTTTTATCTAGCATGTACAAAGCTAAGCTTGTTTTAGAGAACTTGGAGACCCGCAGTTAAAGTTAAGTACAGTTGAGAAAAAAATGGCTAGGTGATGGGAGGTTGAATGTGGAAGAGAGCAGCATCACAATACTTCAGTGAAAAGACGAGATGTTGGGGAAGGAGCCCATTGGGATATGTAGGGTAAGAGGGGATTTTTTGCTGAAAGTTGGGGCTTTGACAGTAGCTTCTCAACTACTACGTGGTGTGTATACTCTGTATTTTTCTGCAGACATTGTGGGAAAGTTGCAATTAGTGTTTGAATATCTGGTATCAAATTTGATGTGTTACATGCAAGGTCCTGCAGGCGGGCCACGGAAATCCCAAGCACAAATGCAGGCTGGATAGAGAATGGATTGAGAGCAGCCTTGGGGAGAAGGACTTGGGGGTGTTGGTGGATGAGAAGCTCAACAGGAGTTGACAACATGCACTGGCAGCCCAGAAAGCCACTGGCATCCTGGGCTGCATCCCCAGGGGATGCTTCTCGTCTTGTAAAACAGTGATCAGAAAAGTGAGCATTCCACTTTTCTGACCTAGTGGTATGGCCTTATGTTAGAGGTAGCTCTTAGTGGTGTGTGAAGCAAATAACTTGGTGGAGGAAGTGACAGTTTCAGAGCAATGATTGATGCAAAGAATGTAACATGGTGCCAACAGGATGTGTGCATGGTTCCTAAGCAGATAAGGAGAAAGTCTGTCTGAGAATTGCTGATGCTTTTTCTCAAGCTTTTTTGAGTTGCAAGATACACTCAGCTTTTCTTGCTACTGTTCCCACAACTAATGAATAAACATAAACTAAAGTAAGGTACTGAGTGTCTTGGAATTTCTCTCCCACCGAGAGAATACAAGCTTGTCTATCATGCAGTCACCATGGTTTCAAGTCACGATAGCTGAATCCTCACAGCTAAAAATCCTTGACAAGCCTCTGACACTATACTTAATCCTAGCTTTGTTTTAATCATGATTGTGTATTCTGTATTTCTGAGACATGATTATAAATGTGAAGGAAGCTTGTCAAGAAGTCACTTCAAGGCTTTACAGGTTGGCAACTGATACACACAAAAAAATAACTTTGCAGTGAAGAGCTCAGCGTGCTGTATCTAAGCCTGAGGAGTGTCTGGCGTTGTCGGTTGAGTCCCATATTGCTGTTACCACAAGGGATCCTCGAATAAGAGTTGACAGTTGCCCTTGCATAGTTGTTCGTATGATCAGTGCAGGAGGCTGTATTCTGATGTGACACCAGAGTAACTGAGGCCAGAATTCAGTCCAGTCTACTGTAGCAAAAGCAGCTGGCACAGGTGTGGCCTGTCATCCTCTTACAACATCAGCCATTGAGGGAAGCAAGCAAGATGGCTTGGGTTTTTTGTTAGATTTTTTGATGAAAGGTTGGTGGTTTTTTTCTGGAAGTTTCTCATGATTTAATGTTTTATTTAAAAATACCTTATTCCAAACAAAACTGGAAGAGGAGTGGGGGGAGATAGGCAGGCACTGAGGATGGTCAAAAGAGAATAACTGAATTGACCAGGAGCTAGAAAGGACAGCTATGAAGCAATTATGAAATAAGCAAATGTGTATGTCAGTACTACACTAACTATGGAGGAATGAAACCTACCTGCTGCACTTGATGGCTATTTGGATTATGATCAAATAATAATAGAAGAATATGGATTTCCAGACCACTGTAGTAAACTCAGAGGTTTGGGTAAGTCAGGTACCTTGAGATGATCCCGCAGACATTTGGATGTTTATCTGAACTGCACTAGATTACTAACTCTTTTGACATTCAAAAGTTAGCAACACAAATCTAACACATTTCCAATAAGTAGTTAAGTCCGGAGATAAAGGATTGCTCCAGAGGCTGGAAGTAAATTGTACTGTTTCCTTATAGCATAACTCCTATTAAGTGCCATCTTCCGATGCGGAAGTGTGTAACATCAGCCATATTTTAAACACTATGGGAGAGGGAGATAGTGCTTTTGAGCTCTATTTTTAAAAGTCCATGTGACGAGCAAGTAAGTTACTTGAAAGTCAACTTAAAGAATAATTGCCTAGGTGACTCTGAGACCTGCCATTAAACAAAAGGATGAGCACAAACCAATAAACTATTTGGATCCAATAGCTTCCATGAATCTGTCTTCTTTTAAAGAAACTATTGATCTTTACCATCAGACATCTAGACAATCAGTCATTCTTTGACAGCCACACATATGCATGCAAGCAGTAATCATATCGCGCATTCTGTTCCCCCGTGAAATATTGATTTTATTTTTTTTTTTACTTTGTTTAGAGAGTTTTCCAAAGATGATCTTTTTAAACAATTTTTCACCACACAGGCATTTTATAGAGATCCTCTGTGAAGAGGACAAATATGCAGCATTGTGATTTTTTTTTTTTTTTTCTTTTTCCTTTAGAGCTGTGAAATCTCAGGCCTGGCTAGGAGGCTAGTTTAAAAGAAACATTGATTTTTAGGATGGTTATTGAAGCCTTAAATGCTTAACTGCTTTATTTCCATTCAATTATATTGAAATCACTGGTCTTAACAATTAGCCAAATCAGAGTTATTTGCTTTTAAGGAAGATTTAAACATTATCTGCTCTATTGTCCTTCACAAAGCATCAATATTATATGTTGATGCATCCTCACATTGTGGGAGCAACAGACAATTGATCATCCGCCCAAATCATTTAAAGCTAAAGATGTTAGAGTTTCCAAGTATCCATTAAAAAAAAAGTGTGTGGGGGGGGAAATTCCAACAGCAAAACTCAAGTACTTGGGTTAAGGGTTATGAATGTGGTTTCACTCAAGTGTAATCACTTTAGTTTGGAGTGTGTTATTCTTCGACTACATGCGGACAAACTGGAGTAGGATGTATCTAACAATTAGTGGAATAGCTTCTTTCTTATAAATGAATAAACTATCTTGTTATATCCATAACTGGCTATTACATACCTCTACACTGCTATGCTTGTGGTGGAATAGGCTTCCATTTATTATTGTTGTTATAACTGGCAAATTGAAGATTTTTTTTTTGAGTTGGAAAGTCTGTATATTTCTTGGGTGCATTGATAATCTGATATATATCTATATATTTACTGTTGTTTATCCAATATGCACAAGAAAAACACTTGTGTGCTCTCCATGTGATGTTGATTCAGGCAGGATTTTGAGCTTTGTTTTTTTTTTTTTTTGGTCATTAAAAGTAGCTGACTCAACTCAGTGCTGAGAAGAAAGAGTGATCAGAAAACATACTGAGAACAGCATCTGGTTTCAGAGAACTGTTTTGGAATTCAAAAAAAAGTTATTTTGAGGCCATTCTCTTTTCCATGGATTTTCGGTTATAGACTCATAGTATATTGAAAGGTTCCTTGCATAATTATTCATCCTTTTAGTTAAAGATAAAACCGAAAATTCAAAATAGATGTTTTAAAAAAATCTTTAGCTTTGCTCCATATTTTTGTTCCCTATATCTCAAGACATGTCCGGGTAAAAATACTTCCTTTTATAAAATAATTTCTTAAACCATAAAATAAAATTATTTCCTTTTTATAGGACTTTTTTGTGTGTGTATGTGAATGAGATTGAGTATTTCCTTAAATTTAGAATTGCTTTAAAGCACAGGGCATTTGCAATCTGTGTTGTAATGTCACACTGAGCAGCAGTGTTGGAATCTGCTGACTAACATCTATAACTTTTGAGGCTTTAAGATAACAAAGGAGCACATTCCCTAAACCTAATCTGGGATAAATGTAAAATTCGTTCGTCAGACACTATTTGTGGGAGAGATTCTAACCCCCAATAGCAAGTTTGTTCATGAGAGGGAATGAGATATAATAAATAATTGCTCGTTTTGCAGCACTATTATGGGTTTCTCTCTGCAGATGTGTTTTGTATGTGTAGTTTTATCTGTTTATGTTTCTTTAAACAACTGTCAAGGAAAGATCCACATCAATAAATATACAATCAATACTGACCTTGGGTCACTAAGCTTCAATAAGACAGCCACGTGCAAACTATTCTAATTGAACTCTTGGCATCCAAACTATGCTGGTAAGATTGGTGTTGCCTTTTGTTCAAGGATGATAAATCATTCAGGTGAAATTTCAGTTTATTTAAACAAAGTCATGTATAGGATTGAGTTTTATTTTCTGGGAGAAAAGGAGTTTGTCAATAAAAGTAGACTTAAAGCCAGAAGGATTGGTCGGTGAGCTGCAAAATAACTTTTCACAGTCAAATCTTAGGGAAGGAAAAATAGAGGGTGAAATTCTGAGGGAGGTTGTCGTGAGGCATGTTACTTTCCTAATAATTCTGTCCTCTGCAGGATGGCTATGCCCTCAGGGAATTTACCAAACACTTAACAGAAGGTACTTTCTTAAAGCAGTTCAAGGTGGTGAGACTTTGTTCATTTTGCATTTTTGCTGTTAGAAACATACTTCTTTTTTTTATCATTTAAATAAAATGCATTAGGGTTTGGTCTTGTGCCATCCCAGATAAAGGGCAAGCCCCTTTAACGTAGGAATGTAAAAGGCTAGAAATGGTGCTGTGTTGGAGCTGATCTTCAGATTTTGTCCAAGAGGAGATCCAAAGGAGGCACAAATGCAGTGTGTAGGTAGCCTCAGGCTACAGATACCGAGAGTCAGCCAGAAGGAGGCACTTGCGGAGGATGTGACCAAATCCAGCTGCGGTCAGAGAAGCAGAGAGGCCCTGAGGTTCCCAGCTGTAATTTTTGATGGGAAAAGTCTGTTCTACTGTTGAATCCCACTTCATGGGCATAAAGGTCATTATTTTAAATAATTTAAATTTACATTTAATTTTAAATTTGCTCAAAAGGAACTCTAGTAGCAGAGCTGGATAAAGTGCTCTGTCTCTTTGAATTCTAGAGACACCCAGGAAGAGGGCGAAACATTGCTTTCTGTGCTTAGCTAAAGGGGCTCAAACCCATGGCTGCAGTTTCTGTCTGACTTTTTTGTTACAAGTTGTTCTTCTCTTGGAGCTTTCTTGCTATATAATTCAAAATTGATCGAAGCAAAAATAGTGGACAGGAAAGGCCATAAATCTCAGCCCTCTGTAGGAGAACATGACCATGTTTTTTTAAGGAAGAAGAGCAAGAAAATGAAGAGAGTGTGCCCTGATGTGCCGTTGCTGGTGCAGAAGGGCTCCTACCCACACATCCCGGAGCAGGACACAGGATGGGAAACATGCTGTTTGTTTCAGACCTAATGTGGGGCTCCCCTGTCCCCACACTCAATGCTTTGGGAAAAGATTATGATTTAGGAGTGTAATAGGTGAAATTACACATACTGAAACAAATATAATTCTGAAGGAGATATTCAGAACAGCAGGATAGGGACCTGTGTTCCTGACCAAACAAGAACATAGGGATGCTCTAGCATAGTGGTAAAACATCCTTACTTGGCCCAGTGCAGTTTTATATAAATGCAGAGTAGCGAGTGAAATTTACAGTCAGCTTTCATTTGGGGTATTTCATACAATGTTGGTATTAACTTTTTCATATTATATCTAGGATTCGAGGGTATGCACTGAGTTTTTTAACCAGAAGATCTTCCACAATAAAGTAATGAGATGTGCAACTTGAAACAACCTCAGTTGTCCTGCTGTCACTAGAGATGAGTTCTGTGTAAACACAAATATCTAAACATTTCAACTATATTATCAAAACTGAGATTTTAAATCTGTATTTATTTATTTGAATAAAAATGCAAAGACAACTTTTTTTCTGCTCTAGTCTCACATTTTCATTCCAGAACAGCAGGAGCTGAGCAAAATAGATGGGTTCTCTTGCGAGCAAACTAATTAATTGCTGCTTATAAATAGAAAATAATGATCTAATGGCCAACAGAAATAAAACTCACCTCATCATTGAAACTTTAATATGTACAACTAGTCCTCTCTTAAAGTCCTTTGGAAGAATATTGTCATTACTGAAAAAGATTTTATTGGGGATTTCAAGAGTGTTTGACCCTTTGGTTTAACATTTCAGTTACTATCTTAAAAGCTATGGAACAGTTGCCCAGTTAATTTCCACTCTGCATTGTACTCATGAGCTTTAACAGCGTAGGGTCTGTTCATATACTGCCAGATGAAGACTATTTTATAAATGCCAGTGGTCTAACACAATAAAATATTAACTTTAGCACATGCATTAATATGTTATGGAGAAGTCTGAGAGAGGATCTCATCAATGCTTATAAATATCTAAAGGGTGGATGTCAAAAGGACGGGGACAGACTGTTTTCAGTGGTGCCCAGCGACAGGACAAGGGCCAATGGGCACAAACTGGAACACAGGAAGGTCCATCTAACATGAGGGAAGCTTCTTTACTGTGAGGTTGCTAGAGCCCTGGAACAGGCTGCCCAGAGAGGTGGTGGAGTCTCCTCTGAAGTTACTCAAAACCCACCTGGATGTGATCCTGTGCAACCTGCTCTAGCTGACCCTGCTTGCCAGGAGGTTGGACTAGATGATCTCTACAGGTCGCTTACAATCTCTACCATTTTGTGGTTCTGTGATTATTTATGTATTTAATACAATATTAAATATATTAAAATGCATTAACCAGGATAACAATGATTTACAGCAGTTCTTCATATTTATTAGTACTTAAAACTCTGGGTAACCCTATTAATTTTTATTAATGCCATCCATGGGTGTCTGTGCATGCAGATACGTGTGAAGGAAATAACTTTTGAGGATAGAAGCAACCCTTACTGAAATATAGATTTTTTTTGACTAATGTTTGATACTGTGTACTATGTTCTTCTGGAGCCCCCAACAAGCATCTATCACAAGTTGTCCAGGACTTGGGCCTAGGTTAGTCATCTTCCCTGACCTCAAGCTTAGTTAGGTGGTCTGTGCCAAGTCTGAGAATGGTTTCCATTTAACAGATGTATCTCCGACGGAGATACAGGTGACTTCTACACTTGACGTGTACTCTGTACAGGAGATTCAGTGAAGCTGTGTGCCCATCTCCAGGCATTACTTGGTCTCACATGTTACATCACATTTTTACTCCCATTCTCTGTAAGCTACACATAGGAATAGTAAACTCTGACATTTCACAGCTCTGGTAATCATAGAGTTGCTTGTTTCTGCACTGTGTTTTGGAAAATATTTTGTTTGGCAAGTATGTGTTTTCATTTCTTCCAGTAGAAAGTGGACTATTTCAGGAGAAATTAAATATTTTCTGGGCTAGTCTTTCAAAACAGAGAATGCACCTAAGCATAGATGTGGCATGCCCTGCTAAAATCTTTCTCCTAGTTATGGAAGTTTAACCTTTATATCCCTAGACAGTGCTGAGACATCTTGTGATGTATTTTGCACTGTGTATTCTCTGACTCCTCAGTTAATATTGTTACACTTCCTACAAAAATGCATAAACATTAATGGAAGCCTGTGTTAGGGTCTATTTGGGCTGTCTTCCAACTTTTCTATCCAGCTGGCAATAGGAAAAATTCTCTCCCTGGCCTTTTGGATGAATCAATATTTAACTATCTTATGCAAATTGGAACATTTTCAACAGGCAAATAAACTTTTAATCCCAAGGCAAAGCAGGGGTCTGCAACCTGTCAGAGAATACCTTTAATCACAAGTGGGAATAAACCTGCTGTTGTGTGCAGACCCTGAGTGAGTACTTCTCACATCTTGGTCCAGCTACCGAGCCAACCAAGCAGAAAAGCTGAATACTCCTGTAGTCTTAATTATTGGCATAAATATTGTAATGCAGTATTTTATTTTTTTACTGGAATTTTGTCTGCTGTTTTCCTTCTTTGCCTTACTGTTGCTGGTATTCAGGGTTAATCATGTTTTGCTTTTTGAGCAGTTATGAAATATGGCAAGGAGGTAAAATCCATCCATTAGTGTGGCTGCTGTGAAATGTTTCCTTTTTTAATTTGATATTGTTAAGAGAAACCGCAACAAACCAAACCATTTTTATAGCTTCTTCTACCTTCAAGAATTTCCAAAGCAACAAGGCTTCTTGACGGATAACAAGAATCCAGCTCATATACGCAAAGTAAGACAATTTTTAAATCACATCTTCGATTCCCATAAAGAAACGATTTTTCAGGCCTGTTTTGACACTGCTTATCTTTGATGCTGTCAGCTTCCTGCAGCAGCTCGATGGGTAGTGTCTAGAACTGATACAGTATTTCCGTGCCAGCACAGTCATTTCTCACCACTATAGTTGTATGAATGAAAAATAAACAACAGTCCTATGAAGGGATCCCTGTGCCTCCTGTGAGATCTTTAGCTTAGGTTGTTCAAGATTATTCACTAAGTGTTTTGAGTATTCACCTCTGGTATATTCCTTCATATGGGTATGAGGCATTGGCTACCATGTGTCAGAGTAGTACAGGAGACTTATGTTGCCTTTTTCCCAGCTGGGATACTTATGTTTTCTTCAGAGAAGAACTACAGAGTAAATTCTCTTTCTAAAGTGTTATGAAATTCTGCATTACCCTCAGTGAGGGCCATGTGAGTAGTTTGACTTAAGACTTAAAATACTTTGTAAAATTGTATTTTTACAGATAGTTAAGCTTGCTAGAAGCTTGCAACTTTTTTGTTGGGTTTAGTTTTGTGTTTGGTTTTTTTTTTTTTTTTTAAATCATAGCAAGTGGACTAATTGGCTACAGAGTAGAGAATAGTCCTAGAACTGTGTCAGGCTTGTTCATGTTGCTTGCATGCCATGTTAGCTGTAGGCCAAATGCCAAAATTTTAGAATCACACATGTGGAATGGGAAAATATAGATAATTCTGTGGTGTCTCCACTGATAATTAGGTTGGAATGAGCAAATATTCTCTGAGCAGCAAACTAACAAGGCCCAGTTTCCTACAGATTTGTGCCACGTGAAAGCTTTTCCAGCTTTCTTGGAGCCTCAGGCACACGAATAGTATATGTATTCATATCACAGCCTCTCCCTTAGTATTCTATTAGGGGCAGTTAGAAAAGCTCTCTTCTCATCCATCTCTCATGTTGGGATGTAGTTATCTTTCAGACCCCCTACCCTTGTATCACACTTGTTTAAAATCAGTCAGTGTATTCAGAAATTGGTGGCAAAGGGGATTTGTAGGCTTGTACCTGAACCCTAGCACAGAAAGAATGTATAAACAGTGTATCCTTAGGAAACTAGGGTAAAAATTTAGTGTAGCTGTGAAAAATTATTATTTCTTTTATACCTGATAGGGTCTATTTCTACTCTTAATCCAATTACATCAAGTAAATGGCAGGTTTAGCTGCTGCTATATATTCTGTTGTTACCTTAGGAAGGATTAGATTCACTACGAATATTGTCTCCATATGTTCTATGTTGAAATGCTTAATAACGGGAGATCTGCACTCCCAGTAGTGGCTGAAGGTGGTTTCTGGAGGTCAGATTACAGGATGTTAAGACATGATAGCATGACTGAAGAGATGCAATGAACTGTCCATGGAAGTAAAACAAAGGTTTTCAAGTCTCTCTTTGTGTTTGCCCTGAAATAATGAAACGTACCTACAAATTGTTCTCCCTTCTCTGTTAGCTTACAGCAGTCAAATCCCTCCACCACTCGAGAATCTTTCTTACCCACACATCAGCTCTCTCCTAAGGATCCTGCGGAATAACCTCCAGAACCAGCCACTCTCTGAAAATTGCTTCTGATGCCATCTGCTTGATAGGAAGAATAAAATCTATAGTTTTCCTGCACTCGTTTAGAGAGAGCCATTTCACATGTCATCAACCAGTACTCTTGTTCAGAACCCTAGGCATTACAGATGGAGTTGTCTATGTACTTTCTATGTATCCAGACCAAATATACTTAGGCTTTGAATTTCCTGCTATAACTACATAAACTGCAATATTTACCTCTCAGTTGGATCTCTGTCACACCCTGGAGCATCTGACCCTCTCTCTGAGCTGTTAAGTGGACTATAGATATCTTTAGTTCTAAGGAATTATCATTAGATGAATAAGCACCTGCAAAAATACCTTTTTGTATGCAGCTGAGAACGCATCTTGTTTCACTCATTGTATCACCTATCTCATGTTTTATTTTTGTACCACTATTACTTTGGTAACATAATTGCATTCCATGAGTCTTCACTCTAGGTTATTATTAATGGCTATGATATTGGCAAGTTAATTTGGATACAATTATTTCCTTCTTCTAATACAAACAAGATTTGATTAATAAGAAACATTAGGAATATATAATGTGCCCATTATTGCAGTTGTGTATTTGCCAGTGTCTATTGATGTCTGCAAGTGACATTGTTTGTTTTCGCTTGTGCATGCATTTGTTTCACTTGCATTCAGAGTTTTAAATAACAGAAAATTGCTAAAGCAAGTAGGGAAGCAGCAGTAAAAAAAAAAACAACACAAAACAAAGTGTTTAGAGCTGGCAATTAAGTCATGTGAGTCTGTTGCACTCCAAGGTACATGCAATAAGTGTAGATACCATGAGAAAGCCCCGTTATTTCCATGGTGTTTTGAAAGTTTAATTCTGTTTCTATTCTGAATTTGCACCAGTGTCAGCAATGGAATCTTGATGTGCTAATGCTAACACTCACTGGTGCCTCCTGGTTTGAAAAGGTATCAGTGAGTGAGACAACATTCATATAAGTACATAGATAGTTGTCCTGCCTGTTTATGGAAAGCCTGAACTATGAGGAATAAATGGATTACGTGTATCAAAGAGAGTGCCTGGAGTTGAAGCTGTAATCTGTTTCCAGTTTAGCCCACGCCTCTACCTTCATAGCTTTCTAACACCGTTCAATACTGGACTATTTTTGTGTTTGGTCTCTGCCCAATGTTTTTCTCTCCCTTCCCAAAAATGTTTTTTGTCCCTTCCCCAAATATCTCTCTTCTTCCCCTCCTCAGTGTTTTTGCAGAGGGCCCTGAGATCACCTACGTAGAGTACCTGGATGCTGCTCTGCTTAGGGCTTGAGCTATTCTCAGCCCTCCCAGAGGAGATCCAGTGGAGGAGGGAAAGATGAATAGGAGGCAGAGAACAGAAAGAGAGATCGCATCCAAAATTTTCATGAGTGGAGTTCCTGATCAAGATACCCACACAGCAACCTGCGTGAGTGCTTGTGCTGAGACACTGAAGAGATGATGTAGGAAAAAGTAATGACAAAGAATATGGGCTGGTTTTTTTTCAGCCCATGCCAGGTTCAAACAGCTGGAAAAATGTGGCCCACACTTGCCAGTAAGGAAACATGTATTGCCATTCCCTCTCCAATGCAATGCTGTCTTGCAATGTTTCAAACCTCTTCCTTGTATTTTAGAAGATGCCACCAACTCTGAAGGAAGGAAATGCTCTTACTATAATACAGTCATAGTTGTTCAGTGTACAGCTTTGAGAGAGCATCATGAATAAAGAAGATGGAGGATTTATTCTGAAAGTTACAGCACACAGTTAATCCATTTTGCCACTGATGATATCCATGAATCTGTTGTCTGATTTGGCTAATCTGCGTAGGCATTTGTATTATGAACATCACTGTGCTGTCTCAGTGCTTACATATCTGTTGTATATTAGGGAAGAAACATCTCTAATTTAATTAGTTCAATTTACGGCATGAATGAGTTTAGGATTTATTATACCACGGATGCTTATTTAAGAGATACTTAATTATTAATTTCTACATTTGGGTAAGAGTAACATAGCCTCAACAAAAATATATTCCTGTTAAGTTTATAGGTATTAGTTTCTTCCACTGAGCTGTATAAAAGTCTGATGAAAGAAAAATCTAACGCAGACACAGTAAATTGCTCTGCTCCCACCTCACACTGGGATTGAGCTCAGAAATGATTAATGGGCTATAGATTTCTATAGCAGGTAAGAAGAAGCAAAGAAAATGGTCCACTCACTCTCACCAGGACACAACAGCTCCAGTGTTTAATATGTTCATCCATGCTTTGTTTGACTGAAGGATACAAAACAAGAAGCCCAAAAGGCATTTATCTTTATTCTGTGTAAAGGAGGGAAAGGATGACAATTAAATTACATAATGGAAAGGCTAAACCTCTGCAATTTGTATTTGATCTAAAAACAACTATTATCTAAGAAAAATGGATCAAATTCTACTTTTGGTAATGTTACTAGCCTGTAGCGTTAACTGGGCAGCGTGAGTGCAACTGAAGAACCCTTGTCGGTATCTGTTTTGGTGGGTGTATAGAACACGATGGTATTGATTATGAAAAAATTCCCAGAATTAAATGGGTGGTGATTGGGACAAAGAGATGTTTTCTGTTTTCTCCACACTTCAATTCATGATCTCTCTCTTCTGCTGCCTTGGGTGCATTTTCCATAAGAGGTTGCTTGGATAGCCTGGATTTTGAAACAAAACTAGCTTTTAACTTCTAAATTAATGTGCTTTGCTTCAGGACGAACCTGGGCTGTGTCCTGTGCTGGGAGGACTGGAAGTGTTCTTGTGCCTGTGTGGCAGTCCTTTGAAAGCAAACAGAGACTTTACTTTCTGTTGTGGGTTTATTTACTTCTACAAAGTAATTGTGTATTGGGAAGTTAATGTCCTGTAAGGTTGCGTGGGAATGAAGAGCAGCTTATTCTGGGGATATGCTCTTTGTGCTCACAAAACCTGTAAGTTGGGTTACTGTCATAAGAACAGCTGCATGGCTTTCCTGAGGAATTAGTTGTTGTATGCAGACAGGACTTTTGCAAGTACTAGAAGAAACGATAATTGATCTTTTCTCAAAATACCCAAGTTTTGTTTCTCAAGCCAAGATGCATTAGGATGGTGGTCATTAGTTGTGCAGGTTTGCTGGAATGGTTTAAAGCATATGTCACTTACTGCCTTTTGAGCATGATCTTCTCTATTAGTGATGATGAATCAGGGATGAGCAAAAGTCTGAAAGGAAAATAAAGCTGTTTGTGAAGCACAGAAGAACTCAAATACAAGGAAAACTGCAGCAGACTCAACTTGAAAACCATTGCTATGAGAACCGAGTATCCTTTTAGAAAAGCTATTTGCAAACAGCTCACTTTTTCACACACAAGCCCAGTCAGCAGCCAGGCTACAGCAAAGCAGTGAATCTCCGGAGCCTCTGTGCTGTGTATTCATGTCTCTGCTTGAGAAAGGCTGCCAACATCAATATTGATGGTGCCGTCCATTCCAAAATACACTATATATGTCACAGTTTTGTGCCAGTCGAATCAGCTGATAGTGAATGCAGTGCAGTGAGGGATTGTGAGAGAGAATTCTAAGTTTCTCCCAAAAGTTTTCTACAAAAGAAGGACATTTTCCGTGAGCAGTATGCTAGAGGGTGATGGGAAGGTATTTGATTTTCAGAGATTGACTGTACTCTGGTCAAAAATCCACGGAATTTTTCATGTTATAAAAAGATGCCCTTTCTGTTATCTTTTTTCAACACACACATACCCCCCCCAACCCGGAGTTCTTTATATGCTCTGTAAGAAAGAAAAAAGTTAAGAAAAATGCAAAATATATTAAAGGCAGACTTTTGGGAGATGTAATCTGCTAGTCGATGCTTTGTTAATATATAGCTGAAAATCTGCACCTGCAGAGTATAAATAAATGACAATAATATACAGTACATCATCAAAGTTAGCTATTTCCTCATACAAGATGAGACATGAAGATTTGTTTTTGTTATCATTCCTGTCATAGTCTTTTTGTATATATCTGATTACACCAATCAGCAAAGCGTATGTATGGAAAAGGTTGAGTCTGCATTTTTAGCCTAGTATCCCTTAGGTTCTAGGACATCCTAACAGATGAAGATTTTGCCAGCTTTTTCAAATTTGTAGGGAAAGTAATTAATTCCTTTTGCTAGTGAAAAGACATCAGAATGTCACTGTTGATACTTAGAAATCAAAACTAGACATAGTCAGACTAGCAATAACACTCTTAAACAGTGGGAATTAACCAGGAGATATCCAATTGCTTCTTGGTCGTGAGAAATCCTTAAAATGGAGCTGGATGTCTTTGTAAAAGTTTAGGATGCAGTGGGGATAGAGATTCTGAGTTTAATATTGAAAATACTGAAATTTAACATTACAGGTGATAATCTTTCAGTCAAGTTTTTATTAGCAGGGCAGTTGCTACCTTATTTTATGCAAGACGTGAGTGTCGTAAGAGAGCCCTGTAACAATATGGTAAACTTTATTTTAAAGTCACAGACTGTGGTGTTCCTGCATAATGAGGCAGACAGTCATTTTGAAAATAATTTTAAAAGGTCAATTTTCCCTTTTTGTGCATGGAAAATGTGCCAACTTCTTCAGCGCTTCTGGATTCATAGACTTCACAGTCACAGTGGTCTATTACAGTACTTTAGTCTGATTTTCTGCATTACCCTTTGAGAGGAAGAGCGGAATTCTTCAGCATCTTTTCTGATATTATTATGTGTCTGTTTGTTTATATTGCAATTTCATTGGAATTCTCAAGTCAGGAGTGGAGTTTCTACATGCTGGACAAAAAAAAAAGTAAAAGAAAATCCACAAGATTTGGTATTAGTCTCTATTTCTAGTATGGTAACTATGTTTTTCCATTGAATGAGCAGTCAGTCTTTTGACTTCAACCTTATGGCTTTTTATTTCACCTCACAGAGCTGTTATATGTTTTTTGTTTCCCAAGATCATATCCTGGTTTTCAAGACTTTTCCTTGTGGTTCAAGGTGTGTCTGCTTTTGCAGAATTGCCCCCATTCCTTTAATGCAGGATAACCCAAATCTGATTGAAATTACTCTTACTTTCCATTGCTTGTCATTTGAGTGTTATTTCCAATCATCACAGTGGCTGAGGTCTAGCTCTGGCTTTATCTGGGAGGAGTTTATCACAGACTTGCTCTGTTTCCTACGTTCTAGGAAAGATACTGCTATTCTTTTTTTTTTTTTTCAGAATAAAACTTATGTCTTTACTTCATTCATTGCTATTGACATCACAGAAATCTCACAGTCTTCTGTAACCTAGAAGATTAATATTTTTTCTGTCTACTCCTAAAAATCAAATAAGGCAATCAAGTGCAACTGTCCTCAGAGTCTTTCACAGAAGTGCACACAGAAAGCTACGTGTCTGTTTTTCCCCACAACATTCCATACTGTTTTACTGTTTCAAGATCTGTGGCATATTGTGGCACATTACACCTTTTTGCTCCCAGTTTTTAATTAGGGCCGCCTTTGTCTGTGACCAACCTGTGTATTATAGAACTTCTGACTTTATTGTCTGTGTATGATTAAAAGAGGGAAGCAACACTGCAATCTGTTCACTGGTGTTTCTTACAGTCATAGTAAATGAAGGCAGCACCAGACATCAAAAAAGTCCTGTTTTGTTAGAGCATGTGTATTTCTGTGTTAGAAAATAGTAAATTTATTGAGAGAATAGCTCTGTATTTGGTATGTAATTCAAAAAAGAAAAAAGAACAAGCTGGATGTAACATTTGGGAGGGGAAGGTTTGGGTGTGGATTTTTCTTTTGTCTTGTCTTTTTTTTTTTTCCTGTATGCTGATGTAAAAGATGTGTCCCTAAGAATTGTTTTAGCACCACTCCATGATGAACTCAGACACCTCTGAGTCAGACTAAGTTTGTAGAAGCGGCCTCAACTCGTATGCCTTCAAGGTTTGGTCAGCTCTCCTCACCTGGCTTTCAAAATTTCAGCAAATCTGTTCTGCAGGAACATTTAGCTTCTTTTTGAACACTGCAGTGCAATATATTCACTGTTCTGTCCTGGTTTATTTATTTTATCAAATTCTCTTTTCATGCTTATGATAGCTTAGCCATCATCAGAAAATTATCTCTGATGTTAGTTGATCAAGAGTGTATGCTCCAGAGGAAAGGGAACTGTCATGTTATTTTTGTTTGTTGGCAAATACATGCCTTATTGTTATCAGATGTGATACCAGGGTTGCATTAGGATCTAACCATTCACTTTGCTGTACCAGGTGATAAAGCCAAACTAATATCTTTAAATAATAAGATCCTTTTTCTTTCCTGTTTTTTTTTGGTTTTGTTTTGTTTTTTTTTGTGTTCCTCTCAGGTAGCAGACAGCTAGCAATTTAAATGAGTTGAGTTTATGGATGGCTGTAGAAGCTGTTTTCATTCACACCCTGTATATATCCATCAGCCCCTCTGCAGCATTTTACTGCAGCAGCAGGGGAACAGCTAATCAGGCTCATCCCAGTGGAGTGCTGGGACGGGATGGGGAGGGCTGGGCTGTGGGCTTGCGTAGGCTTGGAAATGCGCTGGAACAAGAAGACTCTGGAACTTAAGCAGTCAGAGGCATATTATGTGAGTAACCACCCCCACCAAACATGCATATTAAAACCCCTGCAGGTTTAATAATGAAATTAAGTGTAGTTTCCTACTTTTTGGTTGGTTTTGTGTATTTTAAGGGCAAAAATTGCTTATGGCAAATATTAAGTACCCATTGAAAAATTTGCAGACTGTATCTAATGAAATCAGACTTTCCTCATATCACGGCAACTGAATATATAACAATACTCCATGTTTTTTAATCTCCAAATCACTTTCAAGTGTAGAATCAATCATCATGCCACTCTGCTGCTGTGGGTACTTTACTCCAATTGCTAAAGAGAATATTGTAGTAAATAAACAATGTTAAGAACTTGCTTAGCATACAAAAGGGGAGGCAGTCACACTTAAAAACAAAATTGCTTTAAGTAGAATTTGGTATTTTGTGGATTTATATGAATTTGACCCAGGAGATGAGAGGTCCCCAGACCACTCTCCAAAGTCTTTCTGAAATTACCTTACTTTGACTGATGAGCTAAAATGGATAATGTTGATATATGAGGCAGCCAGTATAGAGTGATTCTTGCTTTGGAAGCAAATTTATGTTGCATGTATATCCAGCCCTGATCTTTCCCTCTTCCATCTCAGGCTTTTTTGCTATGCATTCCAGAAAAGCCAAGCATACTCTATGACACCCAGGTGAATATATATGATGTTAATAAAAACAATATTTTAGCTATCAATCTTCTAAGCTGGAGAGATATCAGTCAGCTGATCTCAGTCCTCACAGTTGCCTTCAAAGTTTACCATGCCATCTATGAAAAAATAAGTTTCAAGATCACAGCTGTGTGCTCAGCCCGTAAACTGTGTGGCCAAAAATTTTGGGATAAGAGACCTTTCTCCTTCATTGCTTACATCAGTGCTCCCACTTCACTTGCCCCTGGGGCCAGCAGAGTCTGATGCAACCTGTCCGGGAGACCTGTCCTGGGAGCAGATATGTGTGTGCATATCTCTGCATCTGATCTGCCTGCAACCTTACGAAATCCCTGACACATTTCACATCTCAACTGCACTTAACCCCCAACACCTTTTGCTCTCCCACACGGGTTTTATCAGTATGTAGCATTTTACACCCAAACTCACCTGCACCTGCCCCACACCATGTTCCCAGCCTTGGTGCTGTTTGCTGATGAACTGATGCTCACCCTTCTGTCAGAACTCCTTTCCCATCCAGGGCTGCCAGAGATGTCATACAATATTGTCACAGTCCATCCTCTGCATCCCTCTCTCCTTCTCCACTTTGTTTTGTTGCAAAGAGAAGGAATGTGTCTGCATTCAGGGGGCTGCTTCTTCATCCTGGTAAATCACAGGCTGACCACCACTGTTATGTGTGTCTTCGTGAAGGAACTGATGTAAAGTAAACCGAAAAAAGTGGCAATTTAGCAAAGGTGTTTTGCAACCTTTCAGCATAAAAGAAGAGAGACTTGACAGTTTTAATAATACATTGGAAGTAATCATGGATTAGAAGCACTTGGAGGATTTCTTCGCAGTGAACTGGAAATTTTAATCCATTGAATGAAAAAAATATAATGTTATTGCCTGGCTAGAATGAACTGAAACTAGATTCTGATATATCCAATATGGGTATACTGGAATTGCCATAAACTGAGAGCTTTATGTTCTGAGCTTACTGGCAGGAAGTTGTTGAGGTATGTCCCATAGGATTGCATTGTAGCACCCATCCAACTTTCTGAAGGTAAATTCTTTGGCTCATTTTTCCCAGAACTATTGGATGATTAAATCTTCAAACAAAGAAACTGCTGTCTGGTTTGGATTTGTCTAAAAGCTAATGTTTTCTGGTTTTGAAATATAAAATAGGAGGCAATCTATTGTCTGGCTGATGAGTACTTTAGGTAGAAATAATCAGTGACCATCGGAATGTCAAAAAATATGTGACGAATCTGGAAGTGGCAGGATGGTCAAGAAAGGCACGATTCTGCGAGTACCCCCTAAATAATAAATTCAAGTTTGAAGGAAGTTCCTTCAAACTTTTATTGCCAGATATGTAATAGACATGTAACATTCTTTGTTTTTAATATACAGCGTCAACAAATCATGAACCAGTGCTTTTGCCAATACTGTTGCTGCAGGTGACCAATATATTCAGAAAGAAATCTTATGCTTAATCTTAGGAGGAAGCATTGTAAATGCTCAGCATGATTTTCTGTTATTTGTATAGAAATAGATTAGGCATTAATACTTTAGTCCATATTCTGCTCTCATTTCTATCACATTTACCTCTGTCCTAGTCTGCTAATTTCAGTTCACGTACTCTTGGTTTATACTGCTATATAGAGAATATAATCTGTCCCAGTGAGTGCAAAGTAAACAAAGAGAAATAGGTAATTAAAGATATCAAGGACATATAGGAGACAGAAACCCTAGTGAGAATCCATCAAATGCGTCAGGACAGACAGTGAAAAATCATGGTATCTAGATGACAGCCAGAAGTGAAATAGAAAGCAGAATAGGAGTTGTTTTTCTAAAACACATTGAAGAAATGCCAGTGTGAAAGATAGTACATTGGAGATACCAGTTGCAAAAAGCCAAAAAGCCAGAATAAGTTAATAATACGAGGAAATTAAAAAAACACCTTAGTTCATATGCTGAAGATCGAGTTATAAATATTTGGATTAAAATGGGAGAGAGACAGAAGAGAGTAACTGTAAATTGTCTGTTTCTAAAAAATTTTACATGGGTGGCTGAAAATCAGTGTGAAGTTGGAAGAAATTTAACAGATTAGTGACAGCAAATGTTTTTTTAGCCTAATTGAGTGCAAAACCAAGAAGAAAATCTGAGCCAAGGTGAAGAAACATAGGTAATGAGAATTCTTTTAGGGAGTTGCATACTAAAGTTGAAGCGGTAGGCACAGAACAAAAAGAACTGCTAACAATCTTCAGTAAACCCTCATTCTGCTGCTGGAGTCACCAGTAGAGAAATCTTTACAGCGTTTGTAAAATGTAGAAGCAATGAACCTTGCAGAAAGAAATAAAAGATATACAGGTAATTGTGCAGTTCTCTTTAATGTTAGTACAAACCTTCAGGACAAAAGCTGTAAATTTGAAGAGGTACTCAGAAGATGCTGAAGGTCTTAAAATACAGAATTATGAAGATTTATGATTAATGACTTTTTGCCTCCCCACATTTTTTTGAGATTTTGATGCTTTTTTGAGGCAGGAATTTTAGATTATCCATGCAAAGCTAGACACAATAAGCTCTAAAGCAGTAAGTGGAGACAGTTTTGAATGAAGGGAAGAGGCTGCAGTTGAAAACATAATCACACAGATACGGTAACCGGCAAAACACACTGCAGGGTCACACCTTATAGTGACAAAGAATCACACAGAATATTGAATATGATTATTTGAGATTTCTAAGTGTATTGACGTAGTGTGAGTTTTTTAAAAATGAAAGGCTTCATTTTTGTAACCTATTTGTAGATATAGACAAGAGGGGATTTTACTGACTGTAACACGGCCAAATAAAGCAGTACTGGATCATGCAGGGATGCCGGTGTGGGGTGTATCTTTATTCATCCTGAGCAGATGTGAGGCTCATTGTGGCCATTATGTTCACACTCTTACCGGCTCTTGTCATGATTAATGAGACTTGATTTTTGAAAGGATAGTTACAGATGTATAATGATGCCTTCCAGCAAAATTCAGGATGTATCAGTCTTTCTTGGAGGTGAACTATAGATGTATTCTCAGAGGAGAGTCTGTTATACGCAAAAGAATGATTAAAAAATCCAGAATATGGTCAACTGGCAGCTGGTTCTTGAGGTCTCTATTTGCCCTCATACTACTGTGTTATACTTCACTTTCTGGATTCATCTCTTACCCAAGCCAGGACAACATCAGACTTTCCCATCACTTTCTCTTCAGTTAGTAAGTTAGCTCAGCCCACAACAGTCCAGCTCATATATCTAGAACTCTTAATCATCCAATATTTAACCAGGATCTGTTTTGGTCCTCAAAGGTCTTAAAATTAGTGTACAGTGAGCACAGGGCATTTCTTCACCAGCATTTTAGTTTGCATCAAAGTATGCCATGGAAACAAGCCTCCCGGTTGTCTCCAGTTACTGTAGTGTTATTTGCAGTGCAAAGCACATGAAATGGATTCCTTATTGATGAAAGGAGAAACCAGCCGTGCTTTGAGATATGTCTACCTAATGACCAAGAGATCAGATCAGGGGCAGACTGAAGCAAAGTGTGAACTTCATGTGCAGAGCAGTGGTTGGATTCTCAGCATGAATTTCTGTTCTGCAAATCCACCCCAGGGACACCGTGCTGCCTCTTGATGGAGATGTCAGAATCTGCACTGTAGGAGCATTGTTACACGTGTTCTTCCCTTTCGTAACATATCTGCAAACCTGCTTGTGCAAATTGCAAAACAACCAATACATTAAACCCTCATTTGCATTTTATTAACTGATTGCAGGATTCTAACATGAAAACAAGTGCATGCAGCCTCCAGGCTGGTGCTAAGGACTCTGTTTCCCTTCAAGCATCCACCGTAAAGCTGTGGCAGCCTTAATGTCTCTGTGTGGTTAACCATAATTTTCTGAGGACTAGACAAACTGGGAGATCTTGGAGAAGCTGATATAGGGCAGACTTTTCCAGTCCTCAAGCTGATATTAAAATTCTCTACGATATTTTTCATTTGGCTGGATTTTTGTCTTTTCATTTCAGGTTGCAGTTTCCCTCACAAACACGTCTCAAAATATGTTTGTGAAAATGAGTTCACCTCTGTTGAAATATTCTACTAGCTCATATTATCTTTGACTGAGCTGACAAATGGCTTGACAGCATTCCTGGAATCTGCCAAAATACAATTTCAGAAACGACAATGCCAAGCGAGGTAATAATCTAAATGAATATCACTGCAGCTGAGCATTCACATTCCTGACTTTCTTTAATTCAGTTAGAACCAGGCCAGTCCCATTTTTCCATTGCTTGTGACACTCATGAATAAAGTCGAGACTTTAGTTTAGCAGCATGAAAAATTGTTTATGAAGAGCACTTAAGGGATATATTCATTAACTAGGTCACTAAAGACAGAAAAAAAAAATTTTTTTCTAGAACTGGTTAGATTACTTGTAAAGCATCTGCCTCAAACCTTTTGTAGTACAGTCCATGGAACAAGGAAAAGAGTTAGCTTAAAATGTGTATAGTGTTGAACAGAAAAATGTTTTAAGAATAAGAGATTAATGTTGAGGTTTACTCACTGTAATCTTAATAAATGTGTAAAATTCATAATAAATGTGTGTCTGTGTTGGAAGGAGGGTTCATGTTTCTGGAGATCTTCAGCTCATTTACTTGATCTTATATTCTGTAGGTGCAGCTGCTCTCTAAGATACTTAGTTCTTCTGATTTTACATCTCTGAGGTATGGAGATTAGTTACACAGCATCTTTGAACTATTTTCTAAGTTGTTAGAATTAAATAACTAGTTGTACTAGGCCTCAGGAGTAAAATTACAGCTGATCAAAATTCAAATGTTCTCTTGTTCCCTAAGAAGAACTTTGTGACCTTCAGTACTCTTCAGATGTCTTGGTGCTCAGTTTTTTGGGTTCTATTCTTTGTTAAAATGCTGTTTTGGTTTGCTTTCGACTCATTTCATGATTTAATCCCTTTAACAGTGAGCAACTGTAATGTCTGGAGATCAGGAACATACTTCTGTTTACAGCAGAACAGTTCAAAAATGCCTTTTTGAGATCTGCGAGCTGTATATTCTCTTGAGCCATGCCCACTTGGTCAGAAGCTTCCTGAGATTGCAAAGTAAAGTTTTACTGCATCTTACTTTCTCGTGTCATTGTTCATTCCATACCATACCCCATTACATACTGACCTTTTAGCACTGACGTACAGAGGCGCATGTTCTGGTAAGTTCAAGAGTGCATTATATCTCCCTACAGGAGACTTTCAGATGTCTGTCCTTGAACCAAGGAGCATGCTCCTGTAAAAAATTAAAGGTCACTTAGATTTCTCAATTTGTTCAGAAGAACTTAGCTTGAGTCCTGCTTTATTGTCATAATCACAGTTATGGAAGCTTAATACAATATATAGTTCATATTTTTAATTTATCATTTTCTGAGCAGCTCTGAACATGTGTCAGTAGCTGACAGTGTTCACGCTGAATATTGTTTCTGGAGAGTGCGTTGGGTGAAATTCCCTATGTACACAGTTAAGAATTTTAAATGATAAACCAGGAGTCAACAAAAGCATAAATTAAATGGCCAAAATTTCTGAAGTTATGTGACACCCGTATAGCATGTTTGAGTCTTTCTGCTCACTTGTTTGTCATGATTCTGAAGTGGAAGTATGGTTTGAGCATAGCTGGCATAATAATGTTTGTTAGTATAGCAATTTGTAACTGACATAATGATGTTTCTGCGACAGTAGTTGTGGGATGAACTGTACGGGCTTATCTGAAAGTGGTAAAGTCATAACCCATCATGAAATTAAATTATCAAAATCCCAAGAATGTAGGTTTATATCTGAATTCTTATTTCTTTGAGAGTGGCGTCCTTTTGTGAATATGTCTCTGGATATTCAGAAATTTAGTTATCTATCTAATCCACATGGAATATTTAAGCAGGATGAGATGGGTTGGAACAATATCGATTATTCTGTTATTTTCTGGACCTGCTGTACAGGCTGTGAGGGGTCACATCTCCCTCCTTGAGGGGAGGTTACTAAGATGGTCGCAGTGATCAAATGGAGTAAGATCCTTATCTAGTAATTACGATGCCTTTGGTTTGGACCCTCTCACGAATACAGGTGTGCAAATTAAGCTATTAGATCATCTTTTTCATTGCAAATGCAAGTGGAATTCTAGTTATGTGGATTAAAATGTTGGGGATGGATGTGAAGTTGCCTTTGGACAGTGTTCTGTGGACTTCTTGAGAACAAATTATGCACGAATTGGGCAGTCAGGTGCTGTCTTCCACTAAAAAGAATAGCATCAATGCATATGGAAATCTTTTTACTGCGGACGCTAACAGCCTTGGCATTTAAATCCCACTGGATCCATTACTGCAGTTTAGCTATCTTTTGCCTCGACTAGAATATTTTGTTTCTTTGGCCTTTTTATCTTACTTTTTTTTCCCTTTTTTTCCCCCCTCTTCTTTATTGATTTTTTGAGCTAAATCTTTTGAAATACAATTGCAACAAAAACTGTTTCTCTCCAAAATACTATTGCTTCAACCAGATGACAAGTAGCAATCATTTATGAAAGGTAACTATTTGTTATTGTTATTTTACAGATGACACTAAAAATTAGTTTCTTAGTATTCAGAGTAATCTGTTTTATTTCATCCGTTTAAGAGATTAATGAGACACTGTCAATAAAATGTTACGTTCATGCACTTCCTGGTTTTTTTTTAGGAAGTGGATAGAAATAACACAAGTCTGTGAGTAACAAAACTGAATCATGAGGGACTTTACTTGAATCAACCAGGCCCAACTATTACAGAAAACCCCACCACATGATAACTTTTATAAACTGATCAAGGTATTTAAAATAACCCACTATATGATCAAGTTGTTGGTGATAAACAGAGCGAGGAGCACTTTCTTGAGGGAGGACAGGATTTCTGTTTGCAGCAGCTGCTGCAAGTATTTAGCTGTTTGATTTCCATGAAGCTTGCTGTCAGTTTTCCATAATGATTTTTGATGTTGTGTTCTCTTTGGTTAGAATGGATAAAATGCCAGAGACTATTAACTAAATGATATTATAAACTGGAATGGAAAGCACACATTTGTAATGGCTCATATGGTTTCTGATCTGAAAATATGTACAAATGTCTCACACAGTCAGCAACTGGTTATTTCATAGACTACTTGACCATGACTGCTTTTTCATGCTGCAGTTCTAAGAAATTTCAAATACTGAGGAAAGGGCTGCAAAGTTGTCCTTTTCCACAGCAGCAGGGCTGGTTTGATTTCATGTTTTGCAAAGGTTTTTCTCAACAATACTTGGAGCTAGATTTTTCTTGAAACTACAAATGAAATAAAAACATGTGTTTTTACATTTTGCATGTATGCTCCCAGGGACTGTTCATTGCTCATAATTCAATATAATTCATACAGTCTCTTTCCAGGCATTAGTTATGCATTTAAAGAAGTAATTCTAAAGACGTAGAACATAATAACTAGTTTAACTTTATAGATCTCAGAAAAATGTGTCACTAAATATCAAAGTTAGATAACGTGATTTTATTCAACTGCTGTTTGTTTCCTTGTATGTTTTAACCACTGGGATTTGTATATCTGTGTGGAATATCAGTATGGTTTAATAATAACTTTTGTTTCATAACTTTGGTATTAGGAGAATTATGTCTTTATCTCATAATGAGATTATTCCCATAACAGTAAGTTAAAAAAAATAAATCGCATGACTCAAAACAGATTTCTAGATTTCTGAAGACCTCTTGTAAAATAAAACAAGAAATAACTCTGTGTATTTAATCATTATGCAAATTGTTATTCACTGTTCTCATATGTGAAAGCCCTGGTAGCTTTAGGATTCTTTTATGCGGATGTTGTTCTCTAGATACAACCCCCAAATGTTCAGCTAAAAAGGGCCACTGAATCTGTCACAAACAGCTGCTGCAAATGTACTCTCAGAGCAACAAGGATACTGCAAGTGAAGTAACATTGCCAATGGCTTTATAACCTTCAAGCTTAATGTGTTTGGCTTTCAAGCTGCCTAAAAACAATTGCATTCAAAGTATGTAATTTGAGTCTTTGAATGAAAATTAAGATGCAGAAAGAGTTTAGTAACTCTCCTTTCAAGGTATGTTCTAAATATAACACCTATTGAGAATATAACTTATTAACAATACTGTTCTCTCTGTTGAGAGAACCTGCAGGGGGGCATTCTTCACCAATATTCACAATAATAATCCTAGATAAAGGCACAGAGGTTTTGATAAGTGGAAAACAACCAAATAATCATGTGAGAAAACAACACTAGGCCAGGTTCTCAACTTGGGAGTCTTCAATTCACGCGGCAGGCACTCGTGTTATTTTTGTGCATTAGTTGGAACCTTCTAAGGATCCCTGGATTCATGCATAGTGGAGCTTCACTCCTCTTTGTCCCAGAATTCCGGTGCTTTCCTCTTCCTTGTCCTTGTCTCCTGTTTGCCACCTACACCTTCCTTACCACTCAGTCCTGTTCTGAATAAGTGATTTTCAAGTTAACTTACTGTCTAGCACTGGGAACCCTGCCTGAAGTTCAGAAGCTGAATCAACCATGTTTGTTGTGATGGATGGGGAGTTCTGGTTAAGTAGGGGTTTGCATAAACATGCTGTAGGCATCGGAGTGTAATCACAGAGTAACCAGAGAAATCAGAAACTCTCAAGTGTCTGGGAAAAAGTGCTGGAGAGAGTAGAACCTTGCACATTTATTCAGGGGTCAGTAACTATTGAGCTTCTCTGCAGATTGCCCCAGGATCTGATTGCCTGAGGAAATTGTTTCAGCTGAGGCAGTAAATCATCACTGCAATACTTCTGATCTTCAGGCCTTGTTAGGAGTATCCCACTGCCTATTTTCCCTCCGTCCTAATTCCTCCCTCCACTTGCTGCCTCTCCGAGAGCCGCGGTGGGGGGCCCTTTGCAAAGGTCATGGAAGGGAAACTTGTGACTGGAGAAAATGCATTGAATGTGTCTCCAGTGCCTCTATAGACAGTTCTGTGTGGCTGAGGCACTGTAGCCTGTGAGTCTGTATTGTTAATTTACAACACAAGCAACCAAATAATGTTCTGTTTTTCAATCTGGTCTTGGATTTTGTGGCATCTGTGACAGTACGGCACATCCAACACAGCAAGGATCAGTGAGCCCATGCCATAGGAGACTCCTGAGTTTTACCTTTCTTGGCTTGTGAGAGCTTTCAGCATAACCTGATGAGGCTGGTGGGACATACTAAAGTGTGGAAAAACTTGATGAAAGTGAAGTTAGTAAGAATTATTTAACTCTGGGCAGAGATAAGAAGCTTTTTAGCACATGCTAATGAGCAGAAGAGGTGAGGCAGAAGTGATAATGTATTTCTAAAGTTAGTCTATTAAAAGGACCAGTAAAGAATAGTCAAACCAGGGCTTTTTTCTCAGTTTTAGGTATTTTAGCACAAGGCAGTGCAGACAGTTGTGTGATTGTTCCAGCCACCCAAATACATCAGCTGTGTGTGCTGGCACAGTGCTGTGCAAAAGCAGCTCTATAGCTTCTGGCTCACAGCTGGCACTCATTCATCCTGCTTGAAGCACAAGCAGAGTAAATGAGCATCTGTTTGCCCTCGACATAGTAGACATACCCTCTGGCTTCAGTCTTATGGATAAACAAAGAGTGGGTTTGAGTTTTTTAAGAAATATTTTTAATTCTTATTATATTTGTCTTTTTATCAAAATAAACAATAGAACAGCTGGAAGATTTCTGTGCAAAAGGTGATATGATTGAGTTCCAAAGAATGAGGATTGACAAGGACTCAGTGGCAACTTATTTTTCAATTATTTTTTGACTTTTTGTTATTTCATTTCTGAAATTTTTGCTATCACAATGAATCATTGTGACTGTGGGTAAAGAAAGCCTATGCTGAAAGTTTTGCTTGCCACTTTTTTAGCATTGCCTATGGAAACTTCTGGAAAAGTCTTCCAGACAGGAAGTGACAAACCTTCTTTCCTAACATAGCATAAAAAAACCCAACAATCATCTAAAAAGCCTTTTAGTTTACAAAAATAAGGTGGGAATGGACCACATTAAGCAGAAGAAATAATTTTGTGTGTTTGTGGTAGCTGAAGAAAAAGTACATATGCTGAGAATTTGAGTCTTATTGGACATCAAGATTGTAATACATGGTCAAGGATCTTTTCTGTGTCATCCAGATCTGAGGACTTATCTGGATATGTATTTATGGACTTTATATTGCTATTAATAAACAGGTATTAATGGATTTAGCATTATATATGATTATATATATACCTTTTGTACTATAATTGTTCTTATTCTATGCTAAAGCATTTAATTATTTTTTTATTAATGACTTAGCTACAGTATTGTAGACGGGTCCTGATATCTTCAGACTTTTCATTACACATTGTACTACTTCAGCCTGGAGTGGTTTCTTTCAGGCTCACCACTTCATGTTGCTCGCTCTTTAAGTAAGCTCCTTCACTCCTGTCCTTTCTCGGTTTAGTTATCACTAAACTTTTCAAAGGTTTACCCTGCCAGATTGAAAATGAAATATCCACACCACAAGCACTACCAATTAACTAAGCAAAAGCATTGCATTTGGATGCATATTCTTTGATTCCCAGGAGAGAGCAAGCAAGCTCAGAGGTGGTTAGAGATGTCTTAACATGCTTAGGAGTTTGGAGTCCACTATTGACACTGCTGGTCATTAGCTGCTATGGGGAAATCTTTATTCACTGAAGTACTCAGTGGGTAAAATATTTTCTCTTCCTCTTAAATAAATAAATAATGTGTAATTTGCTGACACAAACTATTTGCTTAAAACAGGCACTAGGCCTTGGGGAGATATTTATGATACAGGCTAGATTGACTTTAGCAAGCAGCAGCTGGTGCTTTCACACTACTCGGTGTTGGAATGATCTTCTGTACTGCAAGGTAGAGAGGCAGAAAATGCAGCTGCATCGTTCTGGAGCTAATTTTTAAAAAAGCAATGAGCTAGTAATTACCACTTTTCCCAGCTGGTCTTTATGAGGGTAAAAGGTTTAATCATAGATGGAGAGTGGAAGAGGAAAATACTAAGCAGGCTACAAACCAGTGTTAATAAACATCCCTCCTGGAGATACTTAGAAATTTAAGCTCTTGTTGGCTAGGAGGAGCTGGAAATGAAGATTATCTCCAAAAGGTTGTCTGACAGTCCTTGGGGTTACCACCTTTGGATGTGAGTTTCCTCAGGAAGGATCTGTGATGAGGGTTTCATGTGGGCTCATCCAGCTCTGTGTGATCTTCCCAGGCCTCAGGGAGGAAACTGAACTCAGCTCATTCCAAAAGGTACAAAATAAATGGGATTTTCTGTGGAGTTTTTTCAGCCAGCATCTCATTTCTGCTTGATTCTTACAAATAACTTACATGCTCGATTAATGCAACAAAATATAAATATTTATGCACCCATTTAGCTAATGTTTGGTTCTATTTATAAATAAGTGCATCTTGCAAGAGCTTCTCTTTGACGACTAAATAAAGTGAATGTCTGTTTGTTAAATTAACCATGCTTTGTTAACTCTTCCAAAATACCAAATCTTTTGTAATAACTAAACCAAAAAGTGACAATCGAGTAGGTTTGGTGGAAATAATTTAAATACTTAAACTTCAGGAGAACAAGAAGCTGCTGTTTCTTGGTTGGTGGGAGAAAAGAGGATAAATCTTTTTTTAACATTAATTTCATTTTTTTAACTCTATTGTTGTTGCAGTGATATGGTAATAGGAGAGAAGAGCAGTCTCATAGAAATTGACCCTAAAACTAGCACATTGATATTTGCTGACTTATCTGGTATGACCAACAAGAAATTGTGTCAGACCCAGGTCTAGTTGAAGGTTTGATTTTTGCAAATCAGAACCCAATCTATGAATTCTGATGAATGAGATTTTTGGTAGTTCTGCCTGTAAGAAAGTAAGAAAGTTTTTGTGAGCTTTTAAACTAATGCTTTTTAATCTGCACTTTGCATACTTAGTTTACCATATAATCATTCTCTTGATTGACTTTGCTGATGGCCTATCAATCTAAGTTGGCTGGATTTGACACCTAGGTACTGAATGATAAAAGAATATTTTGCTCTTGTTAAGAAACAATAATTTGTTAAGTATGATACAGCAAAATGGATTTAAATCACTTAAAATCATGTTTCATCTCATCTTTTGATTGCTCAAATCAAAATAATAAAAATGCAATAAAAAGCTGAGACCCAAGTCTGGCAATTTATATTTGTTTTGCTAACATTTCATTTGTTATAATCATAACTTATTTCTCAGTTAAATTTCCTGAGGGTAAGATCTTGAAGTGGGATTCCATGATGTTAAGTGATGAATGGATATAAACCTGAAAAGATAGCTCCTGTCCCAAGTCTTGCAATTGAATTAGGTCAGAGGATGTCAAAAGTGAGCCGGTCTCTGCAAGATGGACGGGCAACTTCTAGGGTTTGGGGGTAACGTTTATTCCTGGCTATGTGCAGAGACCAAGCCAATACAACACATTTATATAGTGCTGGGTTGAGTTAAGGGTCTTGGTTTGTGGTATGAATTCTCTTTTCATGCATGATTTTGTGTGTGCAGAGTCCATTCAGTTAATTAAAAGATTGACTTAGTCATATGCAGCCACTGAACCATAGGTAAAACCTTTGAAGTGTGAATTCTATGCAAGGAGAAAGATATTTTTAAATATTTGTTTCATCAAAAATATTTCTTGGTTGCTGTCACCTGTTGTATTGAAATGGATCCATGCCTGGTTTTGCCTTCCCTTCAAAGTCCATCAAGCAAATAGTCTTTAAAGTCAGCTAGGGAAAAAAAAATTAATTCTCTCTTATATCAGGGATGTAACAGCTGAGTATGTGGAAAAACACTTTCCGGTGTTTTTGTCAGCCAAAAGGAATCGAAAGTGCTTTTTTTGGGCGCTCTATGAGAGAGAAATGTGCTAATAGAATGGCAGCTGGTTAATAGTGCAGCAGATGAAAACTGGGCCATGACAGCAAAGGTGGAAAGGTCAGAAAAGAAAGAGAGAAAATTATTTCATTTGGAGGTGAGGGTCATCTGAAATAAGTGATTTCACATTTAAAAGGCCACCGAGGAGAAAATTGATGAATGTTAACATATTTCTGTATTGTTTTATTTCATTCTTTTTTCTTTTCTCATTTGTAATGCTTACGCATTCAGGAAGTTGAGGTAGGTTTTTCACTTTTAACTTGTAAATATCGGTAGATTGAACAAAAGTATTTACAACATTTCATAATTCATTTTTTACTTTGAACTCTTATGATCAACTGTTAATATTGTTATAAATGAAATGTATTGATACGTGTTAATTATTAATGTGTTAATGCTCATTTATTAACATGTTAATATGCAAATGACCTAAGTTTCATACATTACAACAAGCATAAGGTATTTTAAGCATATTAGTACCTGTCCTATTAGAAAGCTCACAAATGTATGGATTTCTGTGCAGTCATTTTTGTCAAGGAGGTGTTCTATTGAATGGGAATGTTAAATCTCTTTAATCAAGCTGATTATACTTTATATAATGATATATGCCTAGAAATCAGTGTCAGGACTAGGCACTGCACATTGTTATATCAGTGTGCTGTTTTTCTGTTGGAGGGAGTTGCAGTGAAATGATGGTGTCCATTTGGAGATGTTAGTAGTTCCTCCTCCTAACAAAAATCATTTCAGGTTAACATATAAATTTAAGCACCTTGCAGAGTACTAGCACGAAGCCCTGTGCATTTTTCAAGTCAGAGCTTTAGGTGGTATTTAAATGACCCATAGATTTTCTGCTCAGCCATATCTACAGGGCGAATTTTACCTTTATGGTGCCATCACCATGCAGTTACAGTTCTTGCTGGTATCACTGCTGAAGTGAAGTTCTACTGCTGTATTTCCTGTTGTCCAACTGGCATAAGTTATTTCAACTGCTATTGACCGTATTACTCTAATGTATGTGTAGCCATTATTTACTCCTATAAATAATAATGAGTTTTATATATTGAAAATCTCAAAGGTTTTCTCTATTCTACTTTTTAAGGTCTTTTCCATCTTTTTTCTTGTGTATTTTCCAATGTTATCAAACTATAGTTTCAGGCATACTCTAAAATAAATATAGTTTCAA
This sequence comes from Tringa tobata, assembly GCA_033628505.1. Lineage (NCBI taxonomy): Eukaryota > Metazoa > Chordata > Aves > Charadriiformes > Scolopacidae > Tringa > Tringa tobata. Next base: position 783,008 of record JAHREE010000059.1, read on the forward strand.
TTTTCAAAAAGGAATATTAAACAGGTCGGCATAAAGGAGAAAAAGAATAGGTTTATAGAAGAGATGGTGTGTTTTACTTTTTTTTTTTGTGAGAAAGGTGCATTTTCTGTAAGATATTCCTTTGACACTGAAATTGAGATAAACCCCCTTTCCAAGCCTTATTTCAAAACTGGTTCCATATGCCAACAGCATAAGAAATATTTCTTGGGATTTGAATTATTTAACAGTTTCTGATGCTGCAGACCCAGCAGCAAAGCAACACCTAGGAAAAAATGTAAGCAGGCAAAAAAATAAAAATAATCTGTTGCTGGAAAAAAATTATTCTGCTCAAAAAGCTTAAAGCCCAACACATTCTAAAAAGTGATTTATGCTTGGTGAATTTACCAGTACATCATAATCAATTACAATGCGTTGTAGAACAGTGAGGGGTTTTTTGTATTAACAAAGCTGTGGAATTCAAAGGCAAATCTGTGATTCTATTTCTGGTACTTCTGAAGAAAAAGTACTTTTGATGTATCTGAAATAAATTATCAATAATAATCTTTGTTGTTATTGTGGAACATCGTCAATGTCCATGAAGTCAGTATAGACACTGAGCATGAATATACTTGGAGAAAGGAAGTACATTTCCTCCTGATGGTCCTGCAGAATCACATCCAGCCCCTTCATTACAGGGAGTGTTTGCCCATCCTTGCCTGCCCCAGAGCAGAGAAAGAAGAGCAGGGTGACAGCCCACAGCTCTCCATGCTGTAGAAGCATTAGTTTTTCTGCTTCTCGAGCCGGTCATGAGGCTCAGAAAGGAATGTGCTGCCCTAAGGTGCATCTCCTGGTGTTCAGTGAGGGCATGGAGAGTCCCAACTCTTCCCGTAGCAGCCTGTGGGCTGTTCTGAGCCCAGAAAGTAGGACATGTTGGCTTCCACGTCTCCAAAATGTTCCAGGTTAGGGTGACAGGATAGAATGAGGGCACGTGAAATTCAGTATACTGGTGATATATGGTAAAGAAAGCCCTATGGAAGACATAATTTAGGTGTCTTATTCACACTGATAGGTTTTCAGTTACCCTCCTGATAGGAAAAAGAAATCTAAGTGTCATTCTGGACAGCTTGATGAAGACATCTCTTCAGTGGCAGCCCTCAAGAAATGAATACAGAATACCAGATATATTAAAAAGGAAATGAAGACTAATATGCAGAAAAAATATCACAGCATTGTAGAAATCTTCCATGCTTCCACGCTTCGAATACATTATTCTGTTGTTATGTTGCCTCAAAGAGGACACAAGTGAGATATACAGAATATGCTGGAACTAAATATAACAGTTGGGCTTGAATCCCAGTTCTTCAGGACTAGGGTTTATGGCACTCTGAAGTGAGGGAAATTTTGCCTTCAGGTAAATATTTGCTAAGTACATAGAATACAAACTGATCCAAAGCATGGAAGAGTTTTTCATTCTTTCTGCAGAGAGGCTTGTTTGCAACAGAATAATCATCTGGCCAGGCACTTGTGACGGTTCCTACCTTCTCCATTTTAAATTCCAATCGGAATTATGTAAAACAGAACCACAAGACTCTTGGCAGAGTAGTATCTTTACATCAGATCTAAGATTTTAAAAATATAATAGTGGGAACAGTGAAAAAAGTACTCACTGCAAGTGCTCCTAGATGTTATTGTACTTTAAGTATAATATTGTACTTTAAGCATAATGTTTACAATATTATTGCTGTTTTTCTGTACATTCACAGTTGTGTGATTTATATGTATCCAGTTGAATATAAGCATTTTTGGATTTACTTTGCTTGCCTTTCACCACACCAGGATGGTGTGGATCATCTTACATTACCTGGACAGTATATTGTTATCTTTATTATCAGAAGTTGTATGTTGATATGATATAATACCGATTTATCAGAAAATATTTAATAACAAGCATACTTTGAAAAGCAATTCAGAAGAAAAAATTGAGGTGCTGAATCAAAGGAATTTCTTATTCTTTAATTTCTAACCTGCATTTACTACTCCTTAGGACACAACCTGCTCATATTTTTATCTGATTTGAGCTAAATATGTTACGGTCAACAGATGAGTCGATTAACTTCTACTTTAGTTATGTTATATTGTACTGAAAAGATTGATTATCTTTATCCTGAGTTTCCCTTTTTTTCCTTTCCCATTTAGGATGATTATTTCAGAAACTGGAATCCAAACAAGCCTTTTGATCAAGGTAATGTTAGTGCACATTTTGTGGTTGTCTTCTGCTATTTTGTGATATCCTCATACACTTTATGCCTTCCTCTGTCTGACCCGTGCATTAGTGAAGAGCTACATTCATACTTACATCACGTTCCCAATTTAGTCACAGCTTGAGTTGGTTTATGTCTAAGGGTTTGACTCATCTCTGTATTTTTCAGCCACATTTTAAAATTCCCATCCATTCCAGTTTATATTCAATGATTATATATATGCTTAGAAAGGTTGTCTGTAACCATGAATCTCAGTCCAACATGCAATTTAGAACAGGTATCTTCATGTAGATTTTCTTTCATGTTAAAAACTTTGCTAAACAAATGTCATAAATGTAATTACTGCATTTCTTAATACTCAAGGGGCCAATTCTTCGAAGTCAGATGTAATGTATAAATTTTATGACTGATTTTCAAAAAAATGTGTGTGTATATGCTGCTAATTCAGATCAAGATTCTGTAAATGACATTTTGCACCTTGTCTTGGTGAGTTGCTAAGTTATGGCAGTACTTCAACAATTTCCAGGCCAACCACCAAAGGATAGGAAAAAAACCAATAAAATATATGCCAACTGTTGTGTCCAGGATAGCACTGGAAACAGACATGCCACAAAAAAAAACTTGCTATTGACAAGTTAAAAGACATCTGGGGTACCAACTCCATATCAAGCGTTCTCTGCTTCGTGTTCCTCACTAGCAACAAACTTCTCAGATGGGATGGTAAGAAGCATTAATTGTAGATACCATATATGAATGTTGCTGGAAACACTAGTAGCCCTAACACTACCAGGTGTGATGGGTTGTGTTTGATAGTTAGTGTCACTTTAGTAAAAAACACTGTATTCAAAGAAATCTCAGCAGATTTCTGATCCTCTGAAAGACGAATAAAAAAAGGAGTGCAAGCTGATAGCATGCCATAATTTTGTCCTTAGAATCAGAATATTATATATGTTATATTTGTCACTTTAACACTGAGATTCTATAATAGCCCATACCAGAGCAACCTCAAAAAGTGTAATATGAAACCATTTCAGTCCTATATTTCATTACTTCTTAAAGCTTTCTAGAATGTATTTTCTTCAGGACAAATGTTAACAATTCCATTTTGCACAGCTTCTTTTGATTTGGTAGAGCCAGTTATCAGCTATTTGATTTGTGGAGGATAACAACACACAATACGCAGTGCGGGTTGCTTGGCTTCTCTGTTTGCCTTTTGACAGCTTCTCATTTTTCCTGTTTATAATGTTCAGTGAAGCTCGTATAACTCCTGCTTGAGAACACATGGGGTGAGGATATTACAGCTGTAAAATCACAGGTAGATAGATTTTGTTTCTATTGTTTAAGGCTTTTTCAGGATCCTGGATTTGTTTGACTCACTTTGGTTTGTTATTGGACATCATACCTCTTAAATTGCGTAACGGCAGTGTCCGGGAATTTTCTCCATAATGGAATTCTATGAGTTTCAATCTACTTCTGCTCTGAAATTTGTACGGTTTTTTAACAGATATTATCCTAAAGTTATATAGAAAGGAATTATTGCATACACAGTAACTACAATACAAATTAATTTCAGTCGTTTAGATCCATTGCATAGTCCTTCTCTCTTTTGGATCCTGTGTTCAAAGTTAAGTGGCATTCCAGTAGAGTGTTCTTTGCCCTTCAGAATATGAAGTGGCTATTTGGATATATCATTGTTGTGATTTTATATTGAGAAAAGGTATTCCTGCAAGGAAATTGCTTAGGCAAATTATTGAGCAGGCAGGTAGATTTTTAATTTTTTTCTTTTTTTTTTTTTAAAAAAGGGGTTCATGGTGAAACAGTCACAGTGTAGTACACAGAGAGAAACAAGAAATTGGAAATTACATGGCCTTCTCCAGACCCTCTCCAGGCATGACTTAATTCTGGTGTCATGGGGGTGTAGCCAGTCATAATGGTTATAGAATAGTAGATGATCAATGTTGTGTGATTGTAGGAGTTGCCCAATAGTTTAGTTAATTACTAATTTTTTAATAACTGCTTAAAAAAATAATTCATGTTACAGAAAAACATTTTTATGCCTCTGGAAATCAAATAGTATGAAATTATACTTGTGAATCACATCACAAATTAGAAGAAAGAGTGAATCACTTAAGAAGGAGAAAGAAAGGTGTGAACAGATGAATGAAGGGGTAACTAGATAAGTGACAGGCCAGTGGAGGAGAGGAACCCCCAAGGCTTTCTTTATTTGCTTTCAATTGGAGCTTTAGCAGTGATTTATTTTATGAACAGGAGCCCTAAAAGGGAGCAGCTTTCTTGATAAGAGATTTAAATCTTCAAAATTACTAAAGTGTTTATACCCACTGGGAGTCTCTGAAGGTCCTTTTGAAAATTTCACTTTACATCTATTTTTATATTTCATTGCCAAACATGTTCTTTGTATTGTCTGTAGGTACACAGGAATATCATTGGGATGTTCACAGGAATATCATTGGGGGCTTATACGTGTTAGACCTGAAAAGTGTAGATTCTCTGTCTTTATGGAAATGGCACTTCAGTCTGAAAGGAAAGGGGAAGATGATGTTTTTGTCAAGGCATAAATCCACTGAGAGATTTTCAAAGGCAGTTGAGGGATTTAGGATTACAAATCCTATTGACTTCAAATGGAATTTATGCTCCTACCGCTTTCAGAGGCCTTGTGACCCTCTGTCTTCCCAAGAGGAAAAACAAAAAGGCAAATCCTGGCAAAATATTGCAAAAAGATTTTTGAACTGACATGCTTTAAAACTGTCTTGTTCGTTGTGTTACTGAGATGTCTGACTCTGGGCAAGAACACAAATCGTTTTACAGAATCTAAAATCACATGTGGATACCTTGAAGCGATACAAAAACTCTTACATCTGTTAAAGATTCCTGTCTCTTTACAAAGAAAAGGATCATTTCTCTTTCACTATAAAATTTCTCCTAGACTATGGATAGTCTGTTGTCGGAAGGCAGAATGGAGGCTAGGCAACGCAGTCTCAGAGTGATACTCTGCCTTGCATGGAGATCTGTGTGCTGCTTTTGTCTCATTTAAATCTTACAAATGGATTTTATTTGGCTGATAAGTCATTCTTTTTGACAAAGAGGTCATTACTCTTGGCCACAGTAAAATTTGCCCTGACTAAAGTGTTAAAATAGCCACTCATATCTTTCTAAAGAAATTTCTTACACAAAAAAGTTGTATTAGAAAAATGTTGCTTAGTTTAGTTACATATACATGGAGCATGTGAGTCTTTAGCCACCAATCCCTATGTTGTTGTCACCCACAAAATGAAAAGTAGAGAAATTGCATCATGTCTCTGCTTTGGGCCCTATGAATCAGATTCTGACAAGACTAATGCTCAGTTTATATATACATATAAGTATATATGTGCGGATAAATGTATACATCCTATATAAATGAGTATATATAGAAAATACCATTTAAATAGCGAGTACGAAGAGATAGGAAGGAAGGAATGCTTTCTGTCTCTTTTTCAGATGTTTTCTACCACAGGTTTAATTTCAGTCATTTTCCAAGCAGAGGAAAAAAAAAATAGAAGAATTTGTTCTAGACTCTTTATGTGGTGCAAACTGCAAGAAAATTGGTTCTCCATTCTACCTGCCTAGACTTTTTTTTTCAATGTTATTCCTTTTGGCATTTGGGTGTTTAAATGCTCCCTATGCTCTTTTATGATTTTGGAGATAGAAAAGTTTTTATTTTGTGTTCTTTGGGGTTCTTGTATCCACAGAGCCTGTGCAGATCCTGTGGTAAGGAGCTCTATCTTGCCCCTGTGAACTCAGTAGCAGCTCTGTGTTCTCACCACACAATTGTTATTTTGAGAGATATCCCAAAGGCAAATGTTAACCTCGCAACACCAAGGGTCTTCCTGCAGTGATTGGAGAGAAGAAACTTCTGCAGTGGATCAATGAAAACAGCCAGCTGCCTCCCTACCTGGCTTATATGGGAAATCTGAGTCTAAAAACACTAAGCTAAAGCACGCTTGTGAGGATATCCACTCTTTGGGACAGGCCTACAGTTTTTTAATGTTTTAAATTTATTTCTAGATACTAAAATTAAAATAATCTTTGACTATTCTAATTGTGAAGCCTTTATATGGAAGCCAGACTGCAAAAGGGCCATAAAGGAACTGGGAGGGCAGGGTTTTGAAGTAACTGCAGGTGGCCTGTACCTGCCAGAAGTGATCTCACAAAGGCAGCTGGAGGATTCAATGTGTTTAGCAGATTTAAAAACCAACAGTAGTCAGAGGTTTTGCAAATCAGCAGAGTTCTACTTCTAGGCTTGTATTTCATTTGCATCTTTTACAGAAGAGTCTGCTGGGTCCAACCACCTCTATATTCTTTTCCAAAAAAAAAGCTAGCATTGTTCATCAGATTGAATGATTTAATTATGCATTTTAAAAACGATAGCGTAATCAAGCCGCCTGCTTTCTGCTTGCAATTCGGAGAGAAATACCTGCATTTGTGTCTCAAGAAAAGAAATACCTTGTTTTGTAAACAAGCATCCATGACTTTCACTAAAACAACCCCTGGAGAGTCACACGAGGTATCTTTGCATAACATGCCTTTTCAAGGGAAGTCGATTTCAATGGTTTAGGTGCATCTCGAAGGGTACTTGAGTGATCAGAATTTATTTTTAGCTTAGCTACCAGCCCAGCTTTTTATTCATCTTGAACCCAGGAGGAACCAATACAAAGGTAAGCATCTTACCGACTGAGCCAAGCTAAGGATGTGTTTGGACTGTGAAGGCAGGAGAGCGAACAGCCTGAAAATGATTGCTAGTCATTAATATTGAACTCAGTTCTGTCAGAGTTGCAGCAGCCAGAAAGAAGAAGAGTGGAAGGGGCAGGTTAGTCAGGGTTTTAAAATATGAATCAAAGGGTTGGGTGGGTTTTTTTCTGACAAGGTCATTTGAGAGTTCTTAAGGAGCTTGACAAGCTGACTTGACATACTTTCTTAGTGTTCTCCATCTGCATGGCAGAAAGAAAAGAGGGAATCAGGGAAAAAGTTTAGCATAATGTTCTCAATTCAGAGATTTTGGTATCGTAATTAAATGTGTCTGATACTCTGCCCCTATTCAGACTTGTCAGAAAACTAACTCAGTAAGGTTTTATATATTATTATAAGTGAAAACTGTTAAATAAAAAAATAACTTCAACTTATTGAAAATCTCTTTTAAAAGCCAACTCTTATTAGCTGTAGTAAATTCCTCTACAGACAAATAGATGTTACTAATTTTTATGGTAAGATGCCCAAATAAAGAGGACATTTTGTTAGGTTTAAAGTTGCTGGAAACAGTTTGGAATGGTGTCCAATTTGCTTACCATATGGCTTTTTTAAAAGCATCGTTACCCAGAACATAGGAGCTGTGGAAGTAATGAGCTGCACTGTGTATTGCAGATACATAAGCTCTGATTCAAAAAATGTTTAGACCGTTGAGTTGCCTTTATTATTACCAAGGCTATAAAATGACACAGTAAGAGGGAGGAAAACACTTGATTCTGTTGTAGTGCTGAACTTTTCCCAAATCTATGCTCAAAACCATCCACTGAGCTGAGGAATTGTCTGTTCAAGTAGGTGCAAGTTGCACCCTTTCGATTTCGATTGTGACACTGGCAGATGATTGCAGTGGACTGAGATGGCCTGAGTCTTCTGTTCTGACCCTGCCTCCTGCACTGAAGCAGAGGGACTGGCTAGAAACAGGGTACAATTTTACCCATTGCTGGTGACAGCAATCCTGAGTGCTCCAAGCCGCCAGACTTCTCAGGAAAACAAGCTCCTGGTAGAAATAGTCTAAAGTTTCCCCCTTGTTTTCCATCTTTGTCTTTTTTTTCCAACTGTCTTTATTCCCTGTCCTCTTCCCCAGTAATGGAGAGATCTGGACCAGGGATATTACTTCTCAGGGCTTTCATTATCTGCCCTGGGGGCTGGGAGGAAGAAAGGGGGAGGCTATAAAAAAAATCATCCAAAATTCAAAAATCCCCCCTCTGTACTGTGTGAAAATCTTCATCTGCTGGAATTGCACCTATCAATGGCTGACTCTAATATCAGACATGCGTGTCTAGACTCGACTATCATTATTAATTACAGACATGAACCTCTCTATCATTTCAAAGAATTCTTCTTGGGCATTAATGAAAGCCTGAACTGGCAAAATACCCTCACTTTTGAAGAGGAAACACTGCTTTTGAGTGGAATTATACTACGCTTCCAGCGTAGTATAGTCTGTGACTTTCATAGTTGAGCAGCCCCATGGAAGTGAATTTGTCAAATTTAGAGCTTTATATCTAGAGATGGAAGCATGAATACCAATACATCCTATCCTTCTACATTGTACCTGTATCTTTCCAGTGTCTGACTGGCAAATCCAGACTCCATGAATGGCCTCCTGCAGCTGTGCAGAATAAAGTTTGCCTAAAATACATAAGTCTTCCAAAACAAAAAGGATGATAAAAAGAAGCCTGTGATGCAAGATGAAAATCTTAGAACCTACAATTATTTTTGAACATGTAATTTTCTGTTAGCCCAGTTAAGATGTTCTTTCACAAAAGCCTGAATAAATTCCTTTCAGAGTTGTTTAGTACTGTACACATCTCTACCCACAAATATATGTTAGTTTTATAATAAATGTTTTCTATTACTGTGCCTCAGATGGCAGATTTCAATTGAATAACTTATTTTGCAATTTATTTTTTGACTGTGGTTGAATTAGTTTTACAGGCTTATTCATAGGACAACTGCACATGAATTATGTTTGTAAATATTCAGTAAATCAGTACAATTTTAAAACATGCTAACTGAATCAACAGCAAACAATAGCTAAGATGCAGCACATGAAATATCCTGTCTTCCATCAAATGCGTTTCAAGCACATATGGCTGCTTATATCCTCCAAGCGGATGCACATGGTTCCCTTCATGTGCTAGAAGCATAATATTAAATTCCTTGTAAGCTTGTAAGTAACCAATTTTGTCATTAACTATGGCATCAGAAGTGACAGAGATGGGCCTTGTCTGTGATATGGCTGATGTGCTTTGAGATGAGACAGTGATCGATAGGTTGCTTGGCTAGAATTTTGTTAGCACTTGGAGAGCACTTGTTAGTTGTGTCAATAAGAATGCTGCTTTTCTTTTAATATCTCTTACTTCATTGACTGTGAAGCAGACATGATTTTTAAAGGTAAATTCATGCCTCCCCATGCTCATCTGGCTCCCATGGAAGTAAACACATTTTTGGGAATATCCCAGGGCCCAACCCTGCTCTCATTGACATCACCTAGTAAGCAGGGATCTCCTTCCCTTTGCTTCAGTTCAGGATATAAGAGTTCATTTTTGGAAACCTACCAAACCTTTTAAAAATTAAGTGTGTTCAGAAAATACATGCCTGCAAAGTTTCCTTCTTTATTTGCTGTAAGAGGGACCCCAGGGTATTACTCAAACTAGCTACTTTGGTTTGGGCTTCTTAAATCAGAATACAAACTGATCAGGTACAAAGTCTCCAGCTTTGAAATATTATTTGACTTTGACTATTGGGTGGTGTAGCAGTAGATTTATACTGTGTGTCAGAGTGAGTTTTAAATCACTAGCCATTGAGAAGAGTAATTTGCACAGTATTCAAACATGTTTACATGCTTGTGAGTTAATAGGTGATTACTAACTGTCATTTGATTCAAATTGAAAAGAGGAACTCCTGTGGAGAATAAAAGTAGAACACAGAGTGAATATGGCCTTAAAAAAAGTAAAATGCAGAATTTTTAGGAAGAGAAGAACATAAAAATAAAGACAAGTTTTTTCAGATAATCAGATTTCAGCAAACTGAGAATTTGTAAGGCAGAAATTAGAGGAAGAAAAATTAGGATAATTAGGATTTCCTCAATGAAGAGGGCATGAACACGAATTATCCAAAAGCCAAGAGCTTGGTTAATGATGAGGCTCTTAGTGACTGACCGCAGAGGCAAGAAGTTATATGAAGAAAGTGCAACTGGATTGAACTCTTAAGGGAGCACGAATGGTAGCCCCAAACTGAGGAAGCTAAATATAATATGAGATGTTTGGGCAAGGATTTAAGAATAACAACTTTTTACAATTGTATTAGAAGGAAGAGCAAGACCAAGAAAAATGATGGCTCGGTGGACAGACGCTTTTATAAAGGCATTGCTGAGAAGGCCACAGCATTGTTACCTGTCTTTGCTCTGGCTTTCACTTCAAAGGTCAGCTGTGACCAGTTGGTGATTGTAGTTAATGTCTTCAGCTCAAGTGTAAGATTCTGGATTAGGGAAGAAACAGGCTTGAGTAAATTAGATGTTTGCAAATCAGCTGGAATTGGTCTAAGGCTGAAGTGAATTGGCTGAAATAATTTTAAAGCTACTAAAAGTTATCTTTGAAAATTTATGGGATTGTAGAAGATTGGGAAAAGACAAGCGGCATGCATATTTTTTAAAGTTAGAGAAAGGAAGAAAATAGAAATTTATATTCTGTGAGTTGAACCTAAATTCCTGAAAAAAAAGTATTAGAATAAATATGAAAGCAAATATTTGTTAGCATCAGGAAGATTAGGGGATGAATAAAGCCGGTATGGATGCCAAACTAAACTGATCTTCTTCTGTGACAATTACAGGCCTTGAGACTCAGGGATAAGCTTGCAGTATCACATATCTTGACTTTAATAAGGCTTTTGACATTGGCTTACATTACTGTCTTATAAGCAAGTTAAAGAAATATTTTCTAAAAGAAATCATTATGAGGCATATACAAAATCTGTTGGAAAACTACATTCTGGTAGTAGCTGTCAATGTTTCAGTGTCGTGCTGGAAGGATAAATTGAGTAGGGTTCCTCTGCGATCTATTTTGGGTCCAGTATTATTCACCATTTTCATTCAATGGTAGATGTTGAAATTAGTATGCTTATTAAATGTAGCACAGCAATAAAATCCACAGTCACCTTAAGAAATTTAAGAAATGGTCTGTAAACAAAGGATAATTCCGTCTGGGCAGATGCAGAGTCCTTAGGTAAGAATAATCATCTGCACAGAACAGGATGAAAAACAATTGGATAGTAATAAATTCTGAGAAAAAGGGCAGGGGATTACAGTTGATTACAAATAAACATGAGTCAACAATGTCATTCTGTTGCAAAAAAGGCAAATGTTGCACTGGCATGTGTAACTGTGAGTAATCCTCCGGCTTTAGTCAGTGCCAGTAAGACCTTGGCTGGAATACATTGTCCATACTTGGGTACCAGGCTTTGAGAATAGTGTGAACCAACTGGAAAGTACCCAGAGAAAAGTAACAGATATGATCAGAGTTGCAGAGAATATAATCTGTGAAGAAAGACTGGAGGAGAGCAGCATCTCCTCCATGGAGAGAAAATGAACAAACAAAACAAAACCAAGAAAAAAAACCCCAAACAACCTATAAATCCTGTTTTCAAATGCATGAAATTAACTGCAAAGTGAAGGAATTGTTCTCTGTCCATTGTGGATACAACAAAGAGCAATATGTTTACATTGCAGCAAAGAAGATTAATTTAGCCTCTGTAATTACAGCTATACTTAAGCATTGGGAGAGCTATGTTAAAGAGGATGTGGAGTCTCTGTCTTTGAAGGTGTTCTGAAACATGTTAGATAGATGTCTTGCAGATAATGACAGACTGATGGCTGATGTAGCTATGGAGAAGGGGAATGGAATCAGCATCTTTCCCAGAATTGCCATTCTAGCACTGTGATTCTGTGATGGTATGTTGATTAATGGAAACCAGCTAATTTTGTTGAAAGCACAGAAGAAATGCTGAAGAAGGTATTTCTTAAAATAGATTTCCAGTCAAAGCAAAGAAAGGAAAATAAATGAATCGATAACCTTGACAGACATTTTGGCACCACCTGAAAAAATACAGGTTCTCATTTGATGGAAGTAATGTGCCTAAACTTCAAGATAGATGCTCACCATGGTAGTCACGGGCTGGCAAACCTCCATGAATATAAATGGGGACTGGCAAAAGGCAGCTTGTTTTCTCTGACTGCTTCTCTCTCTTTCTAATACAGAGTCAGGAGAACTTCCTATGGTTGATTCTGTACTTGGGTATTAGTGGGGAATTTTGTACAGGTAGGAATAAAGGGCATGCTCTAAACCAGATGTTAAAGATTTGAATGAAAATCAGTTAACTATTCTCTTTCAGTTCGTTAGATAAAGCATGGCAGTGCATGTGTATATAGGAATTAAATTTCCTTGTGCTGTAAAACTAAGTGCCCAGGTCATCAAAACACTAATTGAATCACAGCTTTTTTTCTTCCTGTTCGTTTTGCTTCAGATTAAAAATATTTGCATAAAATGATATTATTTCTGCTCTAGCTTTGCAGTCCTTGGTCATTTGGAAAGTTACTTTAAACTACAAAATAATGCTAAACAGTACACAGCAAGATGAATAATAAAAGTTTTCATATATATTCTGGTGGTGGTGGGCACTAAAAAGTTCTCTAAGCTTAGTATGTTAGAAATTAGTATCAGTTTGATAAGCACTGTTTAGTCATTCAATCATGTTCTATCTTTTCTCTCTGTGTCCTCTGGTTGCAATATACCAGTGGACCTGTCCATTGATGTCCGTCTCTGCGTTGTCAGTTATTGCCCGACAGCTTTCTTTAAAGGCCTTTCAACTTTCCGTACATAGTCTTTAAAGTGTAGGGACAGGAAAGCTGTATCTGAAGACCAGAATTTGACTTTCACTGTCCTTTTTGAAACCCTTATTTGAGGATTTCATCTGTTTTATCTTGGGGAGATTAATAAACAGCGTTGTTGTCTTATATATGTGCATCTTTTAGCAGTACGAGAGGGATGCGTACAGATGAAATGCTGCCCCAAAATCTGGAACTATCATGTTCACTTCAACCGCAAGGCAAGACAATAGAATCAAATCTAATGTAATAGGTTCTGTTCCTGAGACAGCTTTAATTTATAAACTAAGCAATTGATTCCCTTAGTCCCTCGCTTGCCATTTTTGTCCTTAACAACAGATAAACAAACTCTGTGATAAATAGATGTACAAATAAGCAATCCTAGGGATCATTGCACATTACAGTGATCTTTAATGCAATGCAAGTAAGCATTATTGTAATTATTTTAATGTGATACATTAGCGTGTTCATGGACTTTCTCCTTTCTTTTAATTGCTGGGGGTTAAAAAAAAAAAAGACAAAATGTATGTAATAGTCTCTAGGAGCGAATGTATCTTTGCTGTGAAAGCTCCACCATCTAAGCCTGTTCCTCTGTTCAGTGAGGACCTTTGCAATGATCTGTCATATTTAAAACTGAGCAATGAAAAGTTGCTGACACAGGCTGCAGAATTCTGCAAAGCTGAGAATGGAAATCATAGAATGTGGTTAGAGTTGGAAGGCACCTTAAAGATCATTGAGTTCCAACTCCCCTGCCATGGGCAGGGACACCTCCTACTAGACCAGGTTACTCAAAGCCCCGTCCAACTTGGTCTTGAAAACCAGAGGAAGAACTTCTGCTTTTCATTGTGTTAAATACAGACATCGAAGAAAACATGTCTGCTGTTCGCTCAGGAGACCATAAAGCTACCCAAGGAATCAATGTTAGCTAAAAAAAAGTAGCCATGATTTGTTAATTCTGTTCTGAACTTTAGCACTGATGTATTTTATAGTTACAGTAAGTTAATTCTAATCCATAGGACCAGAATATATTTAGCTATATCAAGGGAGGCTATGGTGCAATAATTGTGTACTTCTTCTATAAGCAACATTTCCATCTTTCATTTTATCAGTCATCACCACCTTTCATCCTTGACATTAATAAAAGAACTGCAAAAGATCTATTCTTCTGTAGATACGAATGCATTTGTTTCTCTCCCTCCTGACATGCACATGGCACAAGAGACACGATGGTTGTCTGCAGTGTGCCCTTCCTCAACAGAACTCCTAAATCTGCCATTAGTATGTGCCAAGTCTAGCCTGTATTTAGTTGTTCTCACTCCTAATTGCCTAACTTTGCTTCTGGCTTCATCATTATTCTATTGTAAGAAACGTGACTTGATATTCTGGCAAACATTTTTCATTTTCTTTGTGTTTCTCCTTCTGAGCTGCTTTTTCATAAAGTGGCACTTCTAGTGTATTTTCCTACACAGGACTGTGCCAATAACATTTTTCCAATGCCTATAAATAAATTAATAATACTGGGACTTGAAAGAGAAATCAGCTGGTGCTACACTACCTACAAAACATTTTATCTTCTTTCAGTTTTTGTTACTTTGCTTTGACTACGTATTGGAAGTTTATTCCCTGGTTGTGTCATACGGTGCATTTCTGTGTAGCTTCTTGATGTATGGAACTATCGCAAACACCTTGTGCAGATAGCTCCACTTTGGAAATTGCATCGAAGATGAACTTTTTGACAGATGGAGCTGTTGGTATGATTTGCAAATAGGCCTTTTTGTACCAGTCAGGTACTCCCTTTTTCAAAATGGAAAAAGGAGAAAGGTTCAGGATGAAAGAGGAGAGAAAGGCCACCCGTTTAGTGGGAGCAGCGAACTTGAGCCCAAAAGGAGGAATGCACTCGAGAGCTATATATGTAGTTTTTATAACAAGACAACAAATAAATTCCTTCTCACAGGTTGCACTATTAAACAGAACATAGCTGCTTAACTTCCTCTCATCTTCACAGTTATCTAAAAGTCAGATACCTAGCCTGAGGTAGTTGTCCTTTTTGTCTTTGTAGCAGACACAGAAGTATTTCAGACTAGGTAATATACTGGAAGCCACTTTGAGATCTTGCTAAGACTAATTAACTCTTAGAAGGTTAAAGTTAGATTGAATCAGACATTGCACAGATCCTGTCCAAGAGAGCAAGATGCACCTGGGGACCTCTTCTAGACACTGTGATCTCAACTTGCACAGAGAAAAAGAGGTCAAAAGCAGCATCATTTTTAAATTTATAAGGATCTCGTCACAGTTTTGAAGCTCAAATTGAATGAATTTTATGCTTGAAACTTCCATGTTTTTTGGAAAACATGGTGCAGTCCAGGAGAGAAGTTGTGCAGTTCGTTATGTGACCTCGCTGTTTTGCAGGAGGGATGCTGTAGTCTGGAAGAGTGGGGTGGATTACCCTGGTGGTACCAACGATGCTGTGGATACTCTTGGTGCAGGGTCCTTTATTCTTTTCAGTTTCCTGCATTCTCCTTTCTTCTGCTTTCCCTCAGAGCCCCTTCCCTCTGAGTCTCTCAAAGAATTCTTCAGTTCCCTTAATTATAGAATTCGATAGACACCTCCTTAGTGACTGGTCCATTTTCTGATTTGCTGTTGCCATTGTTGGTGCCCAATGAGCTTGTTCAGGACACTTCTGAACATGTTTGCGCTTCTCGATGATCAGCGGATTGTTTGCGTAGTTTCCCTCTGCACAAAAAACTCTTCAAGGTTCATTCTCTTTGGAATAAGAGATGGCTCATACATTGTCTACTTCTGCTAAAACAATGTCAGCTCGAGTTCATGTGCCTACACCAACAGCTGTGCCAACTTGACCATGCTCATGTTAGTTTATACACCAACACAAGGTATTTGGGAATTGTTTTATTCGTGTTTTCTGAAACGTGAAAGAATGACAAATTCTGTCAGACTTTCAAACGATGAACTCAGAGGAAATGCGTGACATTAAATAACCATGACAGGTGTCCTTTACCAGCAGGATTCTCCTGGAACGCACCCCTCTGAGCATTTGTATCATCTTTGTGAAGGCCAGAGCATTTGAAGATTACCCAGCTAAGAATATGGTCAAGCATGAGGTGACCAGTGGGGAATAAAGTGTTGTTGGGGTGAAGACTGCAGGAGCTGGCAATTTCTGATAGTGTCGCTTTGACAGGTTTGAGTTGGGAAGAGATGAGGATGAAAGAGAGAGCTGAGAGAAGTGGAAATAAAGTATGCAGTAGATGATGTTTAACACTTTGGGAAAAAAATCGGGTAGTTTAATAATGGATTTTCTCTGTGACAGTCCTCCAGCATAGCTGATTTTTACCTGTCCATTAGTATGCTCTCTGTTTTGTCAATCTAGCAAAGAGGAAAGTGTCTTTTGCTTACTTTTCTGAAAGAACTGGAATTCTGTGATCTCTGTGCAGCTTTTAAATTAAAAATTATTGTTTTGAATTAAAATACTGAATCCAGACTCTCCAGACCTTAAGATATAAAGTTTTTATCTCACTACTAGTTAGTATTCAGTGAAAGAAGGGATGGAATTTAGGAGGTTGCTGGAGCAAGGTAGTACAAGATGGAAATATTGCTTTCTGTGGGGTGGGGAGGCCAAGAAGGGAAGATTTAAAGGTATGTCTGGAGCAAAGGTTTTTCTTATGAGAACATTTTTATTAATTTTTGTGATGTCTATGCTAAATTCTATTTTGATATCTCCCTCCATGTGTTTGTCCGGTACATTGGCAAAATAAGGTGTTTCAAAAGGAAATTATTAAAAATTAAAGTCTGAAATTTTCATAAGCATGCTTTTCTTAAAAGCACTGAATAATTATGAGGCCATTCTTATATGTAGGGAATTTTCTTAATGATAAGAACTCTTAGTTTGAGAAATTAATTTTCAGTATGCTGACTAAATAGAAAAGTTCATTAAAATCTTTGTAAGGTGTGTAGTAGGGGGCTAATAAGGGTGTTTTGTCTTGTATTTCAATTATGGTAGATGTGAATTAACTAGTATTTTAATAAAAATTAGTAGCAGCATTTATTTTCCATTGAGTGGTGTGAATTTACGTGACGTGTCTGAAACATAAAGAGCCTAGGGTGTGGATATGTGTGGTGAATGGATTTTATTTTAATGAATTATAACATAATTGCCCTGTCTTGGCAATTAAAGTTGGACTTTAAATCTTAATTCATTAATTCCTTCACATGTTTGGTTTTTTTTCTTTGGGGACAGCGGAGGAAGTACTAAACATTCCTTTAAGCTTATAAAGCTGGAAGACGTGTATGACAAATAGATTTAAAACGGATTACTAAGAGGTAGAACACAAAGGCAGAATTTCATCAGTGTCAAATTCTGCCCTCAGTTATGTGCAGGCTCTTTGGTGAAGTTACAGTGATTTAAATTTAGCTTAGACTTGCATTACTTGGATGGAAAATGCTTGCTCCTTGGGTAGTTCTCTTTTGCAATTATTCTGATATAAACCTGGCTACTGGGCATTTGTATCATGTGCATTTACCTATCCATATAGACGTCATATATTAGATTAGTTGAACAATTTTGGGCCAAATTAGCTTCACCTTTGTAAACTTAGGTGAATTGCTTGTCTTGGCTTGTGGATTTAGCCCACTTCTCCTCTGGCAGATAAAAACAGAAATATCTAAAACCTCTGAGGGATTGGGAAGCCACCTTCTTGTCTCTTGCCCTCCCTTAACAGAATAGTCACAGCACTGTCTCAGATATCTTCATCAATTCTGCTGGAGGTGCACTTCTGTGTAGTGACCAGTGCCCTAGTGGCTTTGCTGTCCCGCTTGTATGTGTGTGGACATATTTATTTTAGCAGAATTGGACTAAGCTGGGGATAAGATGATGGTGTCTGAGGTATCTGGCCTCGTTCTTCAAATGTTTATGAATTATCCTTAAGGCCACGGTTTTGAAGGAAGTTTTAAAGTGAATAAAGCACATGAAGCAGAAGGATTATGCATGCTGCCATTTTGTAGTTTTGCTATTCAGTGCTGTTTTCTAGGGGATGACTTCATAGCAGAGGCTGAAAAAAATATCAGTAGTCCAACCATTAAAAAATGAGCCTGTGACCAGATCTCTGAAGTCCAGTTTCTTAACCTTTATGCCATAAAGAAAGAATATGCAGATCCAGAGGCAGTGATGAGCTCAGCATGATCCTGAAGTTTGACAGGCTTAGGTCTGTTCTTCTAAATACTGGCTGAGTCTGTTCTGTGCTGCGTCCTTCTACTGAAGCAATTTCACACCTCATCTGCTAGAGATGAAAATGGCAGGGGACAAACTATAAATCCATCAAAATTTTAGTTTAGTAGATATATCATCCTATCAGAATCTTTTCACATAAATAATTAGTTCCTCACTTCCTCGATCCACTAAACTTGCAAAGCTTTGGAAATTACATGAGGTGATGTTATCTTGAGAGACTTTCAGGGAGTTAGCTAATCCACCCCTTTCCTCAAGGTAGCAGCAACCATATCTGCGTCATTCCTGATGCTTTTCCACTGTGTTCTTAAAGACCTCCAGTGCAAGACACTCCAACAGTCTCCCCAGCAATTTATTGTGGTACTCTCCTATCCTAACCATTGCAAATTTGTAACCTGAGCTTCACTTTTTGCAATTCAGATCTTTGAATTGAAAACTTTTGTCTTCTCTGTGTTATTGATGTGACAAAAAATTGGTTACCGCATCATACTTAGTGGCCTTTTCTTTATATGAAGGCTTTTTGTTACGTTTCCTTTCAGTGCTGTCGTCTTAACCACAGATCTGTTAGTTCTTCCTCACCAATCACTTCCTACCCTTTTTAGCCTCTCTCAAACTGATCAAAATGGGGCATTTCAAACTCATGGAGGCAGATACCAAAAACCCAAGTGTTTTAGAAACTATAAGTTCCTCTTCTGCGTCTGATGGTATACCTTTGTTCATGCCTGTAAATTTCTATGTATGTGTAGAACAATCTATGCACACATGGGCAAAGAATTGAATGTATTTGGTGCTGATTTTGCAAGTAGGCAGGATCAGAGGAGCAAGAATGATATGCAGGAGGATTTGAAACAGCACTTTTACATTCTGTTCTTTCCAGTTAAGCTAGATAGCTTGAAAGAGATTCTTGTCACATCCTCCCAAGATATAAAAGTGGTAACACAGTTTCTATCATGAAGAGCTGTCGATATGCTTTCTAGGGACCATGCCAGATGCTTTATGGTTCCCAGTTCCTTACCGCTAAGACATCCGGACATTGGAGCGTGTGTGTGTAAGATCTTAATTACACCATCCAGTGATAGAACTTGCACGTGCAACTGGGACTGTTAGAAATTTAGCGTATTATCTTTCTTCAGTATAAACCGTTTTGCATGTAAAATGAAAGAGAACTTGGGCATTTCTTTCCTGCCCTTTGGATTTTTCCTAGGATTGTATCTTGCATAAATTACACAATGCAGTGTTTGTATTCCTTGTGCTCTTCACCGAAACCTCCAGTCTTCAGTTTGGAGCAAATAGTGCTTCCACATTGTTTGAAATAATTTCACCTTCATTGCTTCCGTCTGGTTAAATAATCCTTTAATCCATGCTCAGAACCAGCAGATCTTTTATTTTTTTAATGTTTTTACTAATGGATGCCTATATTATGTTCTGGTAGTGTAGATAAAGTATGATTGATCAGTTTATCAAATGACAGTTATTACTGGCCCATTAATTCTGACTACACCAATGATTAGAAGTACAGATTTTTACACCTAGGGCCAGTGATTTTTTTTTTTTTTTTGTAATACGGATTTAGAAGATATTTATGCAAGCAGAAAATTGAATCAGCATTGCTATCAGTGCATTAAATTATAGCATTTTATTAGAGAAGAATTCCTTTTAGAATGTAACAGTAGATATAGATAGAAAAAAAAAAATGCATGAGGATTACTAGGAAAGGTTTAGCATCTTTAAATTACATTTTGAACTTTAAAGTATTGTGCATGCCCAAAATCATTCCTTTTGCCTGCAGGATATCACTCCTATATGATTTATGTGTGTTCAGTGTGCACACCTCTCTCCTGAATCACTAGATGCTAGTGGTGATTTAGCTTATATGCTTTGATTTGTGCAGTTTGAGATAGCATGGTCTCCTGAATCAAATTAAATAAAAGAAAGGAAGGCAAAAATTCGTTGCTATGTGGAGGGTTGACTTTTTTTTGTGTTACAAAAAATGTGAATCATTGATGTGACGAAGAACTCCGTTAATTAAGCCCGACTCTACGCTGACTCTGAGCAGCAAGACTGTGATTGAAATTTCTGTACCAAACCACTCTTGTCTGAAGAGTCCAATTCAGCCACTGACTGGCAGAGTTAGTGCAGGTCAGTCAAAGACAGGCTGTGCAGGTTAATGCCACGCTTTTCTCTACATCCCCTCTCTTCCATAGAATTTCCTTATAATGGTTTGCCCAAAGGTACGATTGCACACCACTTAGACATTCTTGGCACTGAAAGCTGTCTATAAACTAGGTGTCATAAAGTGAACATAGTTTCCATTTTCCTGGCATAAAGGCATAAATGCTCAACACTTGACGGGAAAATCAGTCACGTTTGGTCAATGGTCGTCTTGAGGGAGGTCTTCCATGTGCAACAGGCAAGAAAATAAGTGCATATGTTGTTCTATACATTGTTCCACTCTGGATACAGCCAGAGGCTGCCTGAGAATGTCCTCACTCCAGTAAGAGCAACCTGTGAGGATAAGTTGAATGGAAAGGGTGCTGGTAAACGAGTAGCAGAGCACTGAATCCAGTTAACCTCTGCCTTCAGGTACCCCGAAAGTGTGAGTTTTATGGAACAGGGTCACCGATACGCAGCAAAAATCCCTAATGCATTGCAAACTCCTGTTCAGTTAATTTTTTTATTACCACTTCTTTAATATAGCTCTTGTTTGTTGATTTCAGTCAACAAATTTAGGTTGTGTAGCAAATGATGTTTCCATACATGCAAATGACCTTAAATAAGTTAGGAATGAGCTGGGACCATGGCATAAAATGTCAGAATTTTTTTTCTATTGGTTTTCTTGTGTGTTCCTCTTTTTTGTCTTCTCTTGTCTGCAAAACCTTTTTGTCTCATTCTGGGTATACTGGAAAGTTAGCAAAACTGATATATAGCTGAAGATCCAATCTATTTGAGACAAGTAAATATGCTTCATCCCTAGAATGTCCATACAGTGGGTATCGGTCCCTTATCTTTGTCATCTTCCTGCCAGATTTGTAGCACATCTGTTAGTGAAAATACCATCACAGCCACCTTGTACTTAAGCTGCTTGATGGGTTTAGTTCATAAAAAAGCAAATTTGAAGGTGAAGGATTGTGTAGTATAATTTTCTTTATGCTAAGGAAACTGTGACTGCTAAAGCATCTCACAGAGGAAAATTATGAAAACAACTGCCAGAAATAAATCCAGATTAATTCAAATTGGAAATTACATGTACATTTTTAGAGAGACCAGCTAAATTGTACATCTTTTCTATAATAGAAAATGGCCATGGAAAGTTACAGAAGATTATTTAAGTCCCCATTCCTGGACTTTTTCATAACATTATGTAGACAGGGACACTAGATTTTCTAATGGTTAATTCTAGCCTGTGAATGAATCTGTTTCCTAACTCCATGAAAAGTTAGTTTGAGAATCGTCTGCCAATTCTGCTATTCTCTTTGCCTTTTATGCCTTTTATTTTATTCTACTCCTTTTTGCTCTCTCCATCCCAACTATTATTGCCTGTTTTCTTACTGCTTGAGTTTGGATCCCTCTCATGCATATGGAGGTGCTGATATGGGCTGATTGCTCCCATTAATGTTTCACCAGTATCTTTTTGTAGGAGTGGGTATGTGATCAGACAGCTCAAATTAGCCCCCATGTTGTGGGCAAAACAATTGGTGATATTTTTAACATTTAAAGTCATCAGAAAAAAAGGGATAGATAAGACTATGGAGCAGCAAGATGCTTCCATGACTGTAGGGCAACTGGGAATCATAAGTGAAAGGCTTGCTGTCAGACATTGCATGTCTACATGGAGTTGGCAAATAGTAATACTAAGAACACTGTTTAAAAAAAAAAAAAAGAGCTAAAAGGTTGATTTTTTTACTCCTAGAAGTCAGAACTGCACGTTCTGGCCTGAAAAATAAGGTTGGTCCTGCAGGAGTTAAGAAAACAGAGTTTGTTTAAATATGATCTCACGCTGTTATGCTTAACTAGGTAACTAGAAAAGCAATTAAGGGCAAAGCATCAGCGAGGAGACCTGCCAGAATGAAAATGAAACTGAAGATTACTGTTGTTTACCTTCAGCTTCTCTGAACTGAAATTACTTTTTGTTGCTTCTGTATTCAAACACAAAGACAAGAGCAGTTTAATCTATTTTATGTCTTTTCGGAACCTCCTGATGGGAATGATCATTTTTCCAATCTACCTTATTTGCTCATAGAAAAATAGAAAAGTGGCCAAAAGAATACATTATTTTAATATGTTCCTTCAGCTGCAAAATATAGCATTTACAGTTTCTCTCCGTTTTCTTTCTTCTTCTACACCATAGTTGTCACTCCAAACATCATGTAAAATGAATAATGTGTACCTTTATTAGGTTGTCACTAGATTTGACAGTGTGCCATTTTCTTTAGATGGATATATAACATTGGTCATGTTCTCATTAATTCATCATATTAAGATGTGTTAGTCTTCTTACTTTAACATATCCCTTCAATGGGATTATAACCAATTTCAACAAAACCAGATAATTAAAGAAGTAAGATATTGTTAGAAAGGTTTGAATAGTTTTTGCAGCTGGAGTTGGTCACAGAAAAATTATTCATAGTATGACTATCATACACTGATGGCATGTAAATACACATAAATATCCTTCACGCATTCCCCGCAGCCTCTTTGTCTCACATTTAGAGTTAAAATACCTAAAGATTACCAGGAAAATGAGGGTGTGTCATATTCATACTCAAACTGGATATAATCTTATTCCTTGAGGATAATCAGCACATTCCTCATTGTGCTTTTATATTGAATATTTGTAGCCGAGTTGTCTCTTGCAAATTCAGACTCCCAGAAATTCATTATTTCTTTCCAATTACAAAAAAACTTCTACCATATGAAACCAGCTTACTGGAAACAAAGCTTTTACCTTGGTTCCCTGCTTTTCATATTCTTTCCTGGTGAGTTGGGCTATGGTCTTTCCCATTTCTTCCCCAAAGAGAGCAGCTTGGTAGCAGATCCCCTAGGGCCAGGGAGACAGCAAGGAGTGCTTTCATCTTCTCTTCCCATCCATCTACGGGACCTAACCTCAACAGAGGTCTCAAAGAGCTCATATAGCTCTAACAATTGTTTGCCCATGCTAATCATAACCTTCTGAAGAAGGCAGTCTGATTCGTCATAAAGATTCCCCCAATACTTCACCAACCCCCCTGTGCTGTAATTTGTCTGTTGTTATTTATTCTGTCCTCATAGATACGGAGAACAATCTTCAAGGATAACTGCTTGCTTTATGACAAGCATTTGCTCATTTCAAGACATATCATGGCTCCCTATCGAGTCTTTCCTTTCTTGACTAGTTCAATCTATTTCCTTTTTTCATTTCCTTACAAGTCATATTCAAAATTTTATCAATTTTACTGTTCCCCCCTGAACTCTTATCCTTATTTTATCCTCTTATCCTGTATAGCTTGTTTATACTTTTACCCAGACAGAAACGCGTTCCAACTGAGGGCATCAACAATGCTTAATAGACCAGAATAATTATATCCCATGTTTTAGTTAAGACTTTTCTGCTAATACACTCCAGTAAAAAGAATATCCTTTTTTTTTGCAGCAGCTTGACAGTTTTGATTCCTATTCAACCTGAGTCCATTGACACTCTGGGATCCTGTTTTGTGTTATTTCTACCTAGTCAATCCCCATTTTGTATTTGTTCCTTTGATTTCTGCTTTGTAATGATGCTGCTTTGTATTTGTGTGTACTGACTGTTGCCTTATTCATTCCTCCCATTTCCCAAGATCATTTTTCACTGTAACCTCCAGAGCATGACAGCTCCTTTCCTCATTTCTGTGGCTTATAAGCCTGCTCCCCATTCCATTATCCAAACAGTTGATCTGTCTTTTTTAATCTCAAAATACCTTCTTATTTGACTGAATCATGCCAATTAGCACAAAGTCCCTCACGTGAGGAAGACAAACATAAAAAATGAAACTCCTCAGATCCCTGTGGTCATTGTCGTGCATTTTATGCTGGCTGTGTTGTTTTGCTTGTTGGTGTTTGGGGGGGTGAGGATGGATGTTTTTTGTTTAGCAGTTACTCAGAGTTATCCTGGTATTACCTACACTCTCTGAGGACTGAGCCTCCGGAGGCTCTCAGCCTGCCCAGCATCCGTAGGAGAGGAGCAGATGTACCAGCTTCACAGATCCATGGGAACAGGTTGCTGATCCAGGGTACTGTTTGTTCTCTTTGGCAAGGTGATTATCAAACTGGTCAAAACCCAGGAGCCTGGTTCTCACTGGTGGGAACTGAATGTCTTTCCTGCTGATAGTGTCTGAACTTAAATCAAAGCCATTAGGAGCAAAGTACTAGTTCCTTAGTGCTGGCAAAGTGACAACAAGTCAAAGTAGTTTGTTGGGTTGTTTTTCCAAATCATAGACTGAGCTGTTGAAAATTCCCTAACAGCGAGGTATTTCATGTAAGGAAAATCAGCTTTCTGAGGCTGATAGCTGCAACAGGCATAGAACAGCAAATGCAAGTCACATATCTTCCTACATAAAAGAAAATAGAGAGTGTGTCCTTTATGCACTGCCTCTGTGTCCGTGCTGCCTGCAGGAGAACTGCTGTGGCTGGAGCTATGGGCAAACAGGACATGATGGTTGGAGTCGGTACCAGCCTGTGGTTTTGTTGTGGGAGGCAGTTGCACCACTGAATCCTGCAGTTTCTGTGCCACCAGGGACCAGAATATTCCTTATGGCCAATCCTTCCAGCTTTAGAGCTTCTCCGTGTCAGCAGGCTTCCAAATCAAGGTGGTATGATTTAAAAAAATCAAGTGCAAATATGCTGAAGTGAATCATATTTACAGCAGTTTTTGATGCTTTTCCTTGCGTATCCCAGTTATCTTTTCACTAGCTCAGTGCATGAGGAAAAAACGTCAACGCTCCTCACACAGTCCCATTATCATACGGTCTCTGCTGTGAAGCCTGAGTGTCAGTTATGTGAAATGCACTGTGGTACCCATGTGGTTTCACTTTAGCCTTTAACGATAGCAAGGCATAGATGGTATGTCTGGTAAACAGTTTACTTTGGTCAATAGTTTAATTTGGTCTGCAACTTAATGACATTTTAAAGTATGCGCTGGCATTTCTGCTAGGCTACCTGCCATCATTTTTGCCTTGACATGGCAAATAAAGGCTTACTAACTCAAGGAGGAATTAGCATGAAACATGTCCATCAATCTCCATAAAGAAGCATTATGTAGTAGAATTTTATTAACTCTGAAGTAAAGGCGGTATAATTGAACAGAAATGTGTGCAGCAACTGATAGGGTTGTCTTGAGAAATCCTCAGCATTGCTAGTTTTCCTTCTTTTTCAGCACAATTTTAATTCTAGCTTGCATTTCTTTTTTATCACTCCTCAGCCTGTGGACAATACTAAATATTTTAGTTTGAGGAGCTTTGCAGAATAACCTGTGTTTCTTACCCATCAAAAGCGACTGACTGACCTGAAATCAGATAAAGTGCACACAGGAAGGTACATTCTAGCACCTCTATGCTGCAAAGTCACTTCTAGTTCAGCTGGCTGTTATTAGCCCTATCTAGCAAAATAGTTCACAGCATCCTATATTGATAGCAAAAGATAAATGTTACAGTAGATGCACTTTAAAAGTTCATTCCAATTTTAGAAGCATTTCTAGTAGCTGAAATAGCCAACATTTTAGGTATGAAGAGTATCACTGGAATTGATATTACCTCTGCAAAAAGATTCTGAGAATCTGTTATAAATTGGCCTGGCTATTATGAACACATTCTACTTTATAGCATTATATACCACACAGCATGTACACTTTGGAAAAAGAAGGACATAAATTAACCTTGCAAATGGTTTCATATCTTGTATTAAATGAACTGCTGTGAGTCTAATCAGAAAAGCACGGAAATAAAAGAGATTACCATTTATTTCAGTGGTCTTGAGTTCAGACCCTATGTCTGTGTGATTGTAAAAGTCATATTGTGACACATTCAGGTGCTAAGAAAATTAACATCTCTTCCCTCAGTTGCTTAACATTTGAAGCTGTATGTTTCGTGTTTGTTAGACTCAGGAGTGCCTTATGCATCAGTGTTACCCTTCCATGCAGAGCTTCTGTTGACTCCAATAGGAGCTTCAGGCATGGAGGGACAGTAGGGTCAGCCTTAAAAATGTAAGTGAGCAAGAAATGAAGCGTATTACACGATCTTGATGAGTTTTCAGTCTTTAGTTACAACTGACATGAAATAAGACTGAATTAAGTTTTTCTGTTGCTTCTAAGATGTTGTTTTACAAGGTTTCCTATAAGTTCTCCATTTTTGAGTCAGAAGCTTTTGTACCAATTGGGTATCGGTTGCCAAATTGTTGATATTACCAAGTGTTGAGGAACGGTGGTAATCATTCAGGTTTTACCACATTCCAAACTCTTCAGCCTATAGCTCTTTAGCTGAAATCCACAACATTGAAATCAGAATAAGGTTTTTAGTCGCTTGAGGAGATCAATGATTTCATGGTACAGTTTTTAGTGAAATTAACGTTCTGAATTTACTTAAAAGCTTATCCAGTCCTTCATATAGTCCAACAAAATAACTGTCCTCAGTTGCTGGAAGTATTTTCCTTTCCTCTCAAAAATACTGAGAAAGCATCTTTAACTACAGAATGAAGGAGCTGTGTTAACTTCTATTTGTTGCTGCCTAAAACCTAGGTATGATTTGCTGCACCTGCATCCCATGGAGAGAGAACTGACTGTGGTTGAGAGGTGCCCTAATGATACTTAAACTCAGCAGCTTTTCCATATCCTTGCACTACTCTATAGTAGCATGCAATTGTGATCTTTATAAGCTGCCCAGCTATGAAAGGGTAAAAATGTGCAAAAGCAGATTAATTCTTTGCAATCAGATCATTAGAGACACAGCACTTGAAACTGCTGATTATTAAATCCAGAATATTTTTTACTTGCAGCTCTTTGGTTGAGGTACCCCAGAGGCCAGATACATATGACATTAATAATTCTTAGTTATCTGTCGCATCAGTTCACTCCATCAGCTTTATATTGCACTTCGTAGAATTCTTTGTTACGGGGTTCAGGACCCTGGATGAAGCAATGCTGTGACCACCTCATTCCTGTGAGTTTCCCCAACAGAGAATATGGTAATGAGATTGCTAATTGCTTTTGTGAAATGCTTCAGTTTGATGATATGCACAAGTAACCATCTAGATATCTAGAATCTCAGATCCCTCACAGGAGAATTCCCTCGATTATTAAAGAGATAACCTTCTCTTTTTTTTAATTTTATTGAAGATACAGACTCAAATTGTACATTTTTATTAGAGATATTAAAACCTGGTTTTGCTTTGCTTGGTCTCAGTATACCAATATTTTTAAGCCTCCAAAATGCTTCTACTTTCATCACTGATGTTTGTGTGTCTCAATGTTTCCTTTCCAAATCCTCATTATTGCTTTCTTAATCCATTATTTTTTTGTTCTGGGCATGATAAAAGCAAAAAAAATCCATCTTTTTGTTTGTTGCAGCTCACTTGTGTCTTCACTTATTGCACTCAAAATCAGGTTGCCAAAACTCAGCATGTAACTCAGTCTTTGGATCTGCAGCAGCTTAAGCCTTTCTAATTCCTAATTTATGTAACCCTGTTCTCTTTCTCAACCCTGGCTGTGTGTTTCTTCAGCTCACTTGGACTTTATCCAACATATCTTGATTCATTTTTCCCTTAACTTTCAAGTGAATCTACAATGTCTGTCTGGTTGCTTTTCCACTCAAAAGCCCAGCAGAGGTTTACTCTCACAAAGCTACTACTGAGTGTGATTAGTAAAAGTAGAAAACTCTGGGCTCTGCTCAGATAATCTTGAGCATGAGCTCAAAACTGGATTCAACAAACAGCCAAACAGCAAGCAATGGAAGAGAAGCTGGAGAGGAAGACAGATTTTATTAGAAGTAGTGATAGTACAGCAATATTGATTAAATAAGTGTGATATTGAGATAGACATATTTTTATGCAGAATTTTGTAAGAAGAACTGCTTAATACTTTTCCCAGCTCAAACTGAGGAGTTTCATATGCATTGTGACATCTGCGGCTCTGTAGTGAGTGATGTAAGAAGGTATTCTAAGGCACTTGTTAGGGTGTCAAGCATTGGAACAGGCTGCTCAGGGAAGTGGTTGAGTCACCGTCCCTGGAGGTATTTAAAAGCCTTGTAGATGTAGCACTTAGGGAGATGGTTTAGTGATGGACTTGGCAGTGTTAGGTGGACTTGATGTTCTTAAAGGTCTTTTCCAACCTAAATGATTCTATGATTCTACTTGTTCAAGATATTTGACTCATTTATTGTGGATATGGCATTAGAAGAAGTAGTTCTTAGTCATGTAGCTCTAAGTTTCCATGTAGATTCCCCATGTTCTTTGAAATAAGTTGTGTTCTTTCTGTCCTTTCTTTAGTTAAAAGTTATTCTTTTTATTTCAATAAACAACAATGTTTCTATAATCTAGAAATACTGAGAATTTTTCTTGAAATATATCACTTCTGGGGTAAACTGTGGATTTGAATTACAGAAAACATCCCAAATATAACTTTTCTGTCGCCTCAAATGTCTCATAATTCATACATAGCCCAAATGGTACTTCTTTTCTGAAAGAAAGTATATCTTGCTTTCTGCATTTCTGGATCTGATAGGTATAGCGGTTGGTTTTTTTTATTATTTTTTTCTTACTAGAAACTTGGGATTTAGGGATCTTTTTTTTTAGTGATACAGTTGTGGTCAGGTGGGCTAGTTTAGTTGCGTGTGTTAGATACATTGCCAAGTTACAGATCACCAAGTGATAAATATCTAAATGCATAAGCCTAAATAGGTCTGTGCAAGAAAAACTCACATCTCCAAGGGTATTTCTTTATTTCCCTGGCAACCAAAGCTTCAGAAATGGGCTGTAGGAAGATAGACTTTTAATTCTTTAGTGTCAGATCATTTTCCTGCTGGAACAGTTAGACTCTGGGATAATTCAAAGCTTGCAATTTTTT
This sequence comes from Tringa tobata, assembly GCA_033628505.1. Lineage (NCBI taxonomy): Eukaryota > Metazoa > Chordata > Aves > Charadriiformes > Scolopacidae > Tringa > Tringa tobata. The sequence goes on from JAHREE010000059.1 coordinate 812,236, forward strand.
CATTGCTCTTAAAATTTCAGGTAAAATAAAATAATTAAATAGAAGGCACTCAGGGTAACAGTATTTGCATTTCTTCTAACTTGGGGCCCAATTATCAAACTCAAATACTTTACTGTGTATTTTACTGTGTATTTACTGTGTATTACAACTCAAGACAAAATGGGAGAAAAATTTCTTGGACAAGCTGTCAGAAAAAAAAAAAGAATTGTGATAATATTTACGGGAAATTCATCATTGGAATCAGTGTAAAACATTCATGACACCTATCCCTTTTGTGCTGTTTGCACAAATGCATTTTGCATTTCGATCATGAATAACCGAGTTCCATGATTCTTCACTTCTAAACATTTGTAGAGGATGTTGTTTCTCTCAACGTGCTGGAGGGGAATGAGATGGAAAGAACAAGGAAAAAAAAAAGCTTTTTCAGTGTGAATTGGTTCTGCAGTTTGTCGGAAATTCCAGAACTGATGTACATTCAAGACTTCAAATGAATAGTTGTGAACATCAGGTACTTGGTACTGTTGAAAATGAGGAACTTGGAACTTGCTTATTAAGGAATTCAGAATTGTCTTGGGTTTCTTATCCTCCCACTTTATCTGTTCCCTTTGCAGTGTTTAACCTGTCCCACGGCTGGGCCAATGTAGTTGACAGCAAGTTTTTTTTGGTAGCGTTTCTGTAGGCGGCAGTGTCAGAACAGTAGTTCTCATGCAGTCTGTGTGAGGTTGACTTGTAGCTTTCCATTAAGCTAGGAAAACTCTGCTAGAAGAAACTTCCTTGCTGCTTCATTTCAGAAGTCTTCAGACAGGGGATGAGCCAGGATAAAAATTGGTGTTTGGTAATTAATGTGATGATCTCTTAAAATTCAATTGCAGTCCATTTAAAATGATTGAATAGCATCAGCAACAGGATTAACAATGTCTCTATAGTTGCCTTGAATATAGAAGTTCACTCTTTATTCAAAGTTACCCACTTCTAAATATGTCAAAAACATTTCCCTGATTTGCAGAATGGGGAGATATTAATTTGTCATTTGAATATCAGATAAGCATAGTGTTGAGGGCTGGAAAGAAAACAGTTCCCAATTAACTGTGGCAATAATAGATGGATTACATTCACATAGTAAGAAAATGATCTGTTGTTACTAATATAGTTTGGAATTTTTTCTTGGGTTTCTCTTGGAAAGGAGCCGCTGACGTTCTACAGAAATTTGCTGCAAGGAAGTCACATCATTATTTCACAATTCTTCAAAAGTCCGAACCTTTCCACTGAAAAGAAAGAGTTTTGCTTTCTTTGTTGCTTATTCCATAGACATTAATAACTCTTTTCATTGAAACTACAATATAGTGAAAAGATTTTTTTATTATTCATAAATAATGGCTGCTGGCCTGGAGAGCAGCCAGTGAAATGAGTGATAGAATGGGGCCCTTGATTTTAAAAAATTTTATTTGTATGTGTGCTCTGGCAGCCAGACTTCTGTTGAAGGAAAGCTGTAATGCTCATAATACATTTTGCATGGTGGAAGATCATCTCCAAAACCACCATAAAACCATTTCTTAAGTGGCAAAGTTAAGCAAGCTCCCAATAATTTGCTCTCCTCAGATTTGAATCAAATTATTGAAAAATAGAGAAAACATAAATACGATCAATGTTGAGAGGGAAAAGAAACATTATGGATAATTTCAAGTTGTTTTTAAATACATAAGGAATGACCTGAGATGACTGCATAAGTTATCAGAATAGAAGTAAGTTATAAGCTATTTGAATCTGCTCAGCATTTTATTAATCTTCTGTGTTGCTGGAACTGTTTGTTCAGGTGAACGAGGGATTAAAAAGTGCAGACCGACTATTTCAGCAGGGAGGCAGTAACATTGTGAAGCCATGATAATAACTTGAGGAAAAAAAGGCTGTAAGAGTTTTCTGGCGTCTGCATTTTGACTGCTATCAGTCCAAAACTGTTTCATGAGCAGTTGTGGTTGGTTTTTGGCAGTGGGAAAAAGTTGTGGAAGCTTGAGCAACGTTAAAATAGCTGTTAATGAGTTGTGAAATCGTGAATGGACAGTGGTAAAAAATGTCATTACAGGAAAAGATGCACTATTTTGAAAACCTAAACATAGATTTATTCAATTTTCTTCAGTTGTAGTTATTGAATTTAAAACGGCTCAGGGACACTTAGATAAGTAGAAGAGAAATTATGTTGTTTAACTGAGTGACCTTCCCTACCGGACATAGTACAAACAGACATCACAACATGGTTTAGGACCACTCCATAAATCACCCCTACCTGAGGTAGGGGCTTTGTGTTGGTATCCCTCAGCATGCATGTGTGTGTTTTAACTCTGTTAAATTAGAGAAGGATTTGGGAATGACCAAATACTGGATCTGTCAGAGAGGTCACATTACTGTAGAGCTTGAGCTCCTCAAGATGATAGTTACAGCTGTACATACTGGAACTAGAAGCAAGTATGTACCTAGGAGAAAAAGTTTGCCCAACAGGGCTTAGAGAATCCCAAGGTCAGCTATTTACACGGGTAAAAGATAAGCTGTTGCAAATGCTGTTCAAATTTTCCTTTACCTTGCTCATTAGCAAAGTTTGGGTGCATGTATGACCTTACTCATTTGCAGGAGAGGTCAGAATGTTTTCCCCAGAAGTCTACCTGAATTTAGAATAAACTATAATAATTTTTGATTGCTTGGAAAGCAAAAAAAAAAAAATACCCCTATTATTTCTTAAATTAAGTTTTTTTATGAGAGTTGGTACTTGAGCACAGCAGCTGTTCTTAGGTAGTGCAGAGTGTCCTTCCATCAACTTTTTAAGTTTTATATACTGAGTAGTTCCAAAAACCTGTAATTTCTTCAGTTTTTCTTTAAAAGCTATTGCTGGCAAATCCTCAAGCTATTCTTTCAAGTCTTCTACAAAGTAGTAAATGTCTTTGATATGTAATAAAAGGATTCAACATATGCATATACAATTATATTAACTAAGTGAAAATGGATGTGGTTTCACTTCTTCATGCCTCATCAGTAGAGCACTGAGAGTGTAAAGCTCTTCATGGGGGGAAATTGTTACTCAAGTGCTTGATTTTGACAGATGCTGTGATCTGTAGTCTTGAATGATAACCACTCACTGGAATCAATGGGAATATCAGTAGAAAGAGATGGAATATTCTATAGAAGTTGCTTTTTGCTCTCCTAAATTAAGCTTGACTTAGGGTGAAGGAGATTTTACTGTTTCTGGATAGCTCTTTCTATCATTGTGGTGGAGATAAACCAAGAAACAATGGACCTTCATTCCACTTCCTGGCAAATTACTGTTCTCTGTACAAAATGGATATAGGAGATTTGGCTTTGTTAGCAACCGTGTTTTTATACCTACTTTACTCTGATTCTTCATAAGTGCAAATAACTTTGCGTGTTTTTAGAGAAAGACTCCTTACTGGTTCATACCCACTTTTCATAATATACAAAATTTATTGTTATTCTTTGGCTAAAGGCAGCATTTTGAGATAAGTGATTGGAATCATATAGCTGCTATATTCAAGTAATGCTATCTTTACCATCAAAAGCCTGCTTTTGAAAAGGAAACGTATTTTAAAATGTAGCCCTCTAACTAATGGCACACCTGTGTAGCCATCTGGACCAGTCCCCCCGTGCAACTATCAGTGAGATTTTGGAGACATCTTCCATTCCGACATCATACATCACTGAGTCTCCTCTTACAGCTTCTTGTTAATATTCATGAAACATGCTTTGCAGATTCGTATTGCAAAAAATCTTAATACCTACCACTGTGCACATCATTTGGAATGAATGATTTTCCAGCTTGAACATTACTAGCCTTGTTCCTATTAAAAAACCCCCAACATATTTTTTGTAAGCAGCTTGTTGGACAAATTGTTTAGATGATGAAGGTTTTTCCTCTAGGCATCTTTGTTGCTTATCTTAAATTTTTAAGGATTTGGTAATGTAAAACAGTAGAAAGCTTTGCATCAAACAGACTCAAGTCTTTGAGTTTATGTCTAATGACTGCCCTAGGAATTGGGAGCAGGTTGTGGGACTTACATTCCAGTCAATTCTCAGACCCAAGCTGAGAGATTTGTCTATAAAACTTTGTTAAAGGAGTGATTTGGAATACTATGTCCAATTTTCGAATGTGATCTGCCACTTGATAGTTTTGAAACCAAGGTACTTAAGCTGCTAAAAACAGATTTAGTGATGTTATATCTAGAAGATATCATCTCTACTGATGTGATCTCTAGAATTGCTCTGGGAAGCAAATCTGTTTTAAATACGAGTTTAAGTAGATTATTATGATGATTCTTGTGCATACTGCATCTGGATCTTAACACATATATATACCTTTAAAACTCTGCCTCCTGACTTCCAGGGTCCTCAAGATCAATTTTGGAAATAAGCAATCGTACTTCTGAAAGTGTTCCCATAGTCCAGAGTTATTAAAATATTATAATATTATGATTAGTAGGGCTTGACACCTTTATTTTGTCAGGGCTAAGTCATTGTCACTGCCAAATTAAATTTTCAATTAATGATTCCATTTGAAGAAAATTGCACAGAATTCAAAGCGGAAAAGGCAAAAGATTGTGGAAAATTTATCTGAAGCATTTTCAGCCAGACTGTGATGACCAGACCTCAGAAGGAGTTGAGAATGGAGGTAGGGTTAGGGCTGGGGTCTTGCAGGTCAAAACTTGAGCAAAGTTAAATTCCCCGCCCGCAGTGGAGACCCCAGCAGTGATTGTGTGTGTGAACTTGAGAACCCCACTGAGCCCCGCGTGCTCCCAAATAGGAGCAAAGTGGGGTAAGAAAATCTTCCTAAAGATGGTTAATGTAACTCAACTAAAATTTTAACTTCAGTGTTAGCTGCAATTTCTTCTTTTAACTGGATTGCTCAGCCACTGGTACAACACTGGATATCTATTTTGGTAAAATCTGAAACACTGTCTGCTCTTCTAATGATCTTCTTAACTTTTATATATATATTTATGCACTTAATCAATAACACCTGGTAGTGCTTGTTACAAATTGTACCCAATCCAATCTGAACCCAATGCAAATAATTTTTTAGCACATCTAGAATATTTCTGAATTTTGGATGGGGAACAGGTTCTGATTCTCTCTGGAAGGTTCCATATGCCTTCGTAATAATTTCCATATTTTCTAGCATTGATCTCCAGTTAATGCAATCGACTTGCCTGACAGCCTTTATGTCCTGAAGTCAAGATTTTCCTTTGTTATATACAGAGAGATGAACAATCAGCAAATCCAGTGAAAATCTGACAGTCTCATGTTGGGCTGTAACGTTTTTAGAGACGGAGGGAGGTATAAATACGCATTAGTAGCTTCCACAGATTTTTGGAAGATTTTTGTTAGCTATGTCTCTTTTCGGGTTTTACTTTGGAAGTGAACTAACTCTTATCTGTGACTCTGTGGTTTTGGTCTAACAAAGTAATGACAAGCAAAATGGTTAGATTAAAGCTGCTTTGTCAGATCATTTGTAATGAGCTACTTTTGTGATAGTGACAGCTAAAGTATATGGATTTTTTTGGATATGGTATATGTTCTGCCAGTATGTGCACACCCCAAATTCAGAGAAACCTTTATTCAAAGCATTACAGGAGAGCTGCAAGGAGTAAATAGCTAATTAACAGATAAATAAAACAGCAGATGGTGGTTAGAAACAAGGCATAGTATCTGGGTTCTCCAGGCCACAGGAAACTTGCTGGAGGTTGGAAAAAAGGGTTTCCTTTGGCAGCAATTTACTTTTAACAGGGAGAATTACGTTAGGTAGTAATCAATAGGGAGTATAATAACATGGCTGCTGTAGTTGAGAAGAAAAATTCTCTGTGGGGAGAAAAGACAAAGCCTAAACATTGCAAGGTTTTGATCCTTCTTTCTTCTCGTGCTGAGGAGAGAACATAATGTTAGAAATGAGGCTACTCCTACAGGTAGATATAAGCAAACAAAACAGAAAGATCAAACAGCGTTCATGGAAAAATACCAAACTCCGGTCTTTGAGCAGATGGACATGAATCAGGATGTGTTTACTGTTGAATATTCTTCAGATCACAGTGGGTGCTATATGAAAAGGCAAACAAAACATGAGCAGAAGTGTTATTACACAGACCACCAGCAATTAGTTAGCAGCAAACAAAGGATCCACACAAAGCTCTAGGAGCACTCCAGGAATATTTGCAAACCACAGAAATGTCACAAGATGGATACTCAACCTGTGCAATCAAGGACCTCAATAAACACTAAAGGACTATTTAGCTATGCTGTACCAAGTGATTGGCTCGTGCAATTATCAAATCTTAAAAGATGAGTTAATTCCTGATAAATTAGTAATAAGAACAAAGAAGGAGATCAAATGAGTATTCGGAGAATCTATCCTAAGTCTATGAAGATCCCCAGACATTTACAAAACACTAGTGAGCAGACTCATACTGAACAAAGAGAATAAAGGGAGCAGACAGTGATAATTCAGTAAGGGAAATCATGAAAACGGATAGAAGAATTAAAACTAATGTAAAAATAGAAACGTGTAATTAGTAGATAAAAGACCTCAGAATACCTGTGAGTGGTGTGGAAAATAACATGATAACCAGCTTAGGGACTCTTGCTGTAATGGCAGCAAAAGAAATCAAACTTACAGATGGGAAAATTGAAGGGAAAATGCATGTTAGCAATTTAGTTTACCACATACTGGACATCAGCCAACAGATACAGATGCTGGAGAATGTCATTTGGGATCAGTCTAGCAGGTGGACAAACATCAATGCCACAAGCAAAAAATACTAATGGGATGCAAGGATCTGTGCAGAACTGATGAATTAATATTGTATTTAGATGTGGAAAGACAGTGGATTCCAAATTTTCTTACAAGAGAGTTTAAGCATATAGTGGCCAGGCACATGAGGAGGTCAAATGAGAACTTAATTGTTAAGACCTGATTAGAAAAAGCTATAAGGAACAAAGACATCTCTTGGCATGCAATTACTGAATTCATAAGAATTTCATAGATGGCCTCAGTTGTCAAGATATAAGTTTACAGGGATGTCTCTGCCTTCAGCCTCACTGCAAGCAGCAGCAGTGAAGGAGGCAGGAGGCAGAAAGGAGAAGCAGCACACAAAAGTTGGAAGCCCATACAGTCGGCAGGGTCAGAGTCTCCCACGATCTACACCCTAGAAATCCTGTCAAGATCAAATATTCCTCTAAACAAACCAGTTACGTGGAAGCAAACTGCTAGCTACATGAGCAAATAAATCCTTTTTCATATAACCTGTCAAAGCAGTGGGTACGTTTTTCATAAAACCACTAATGCATTCAGTGACTACAAACAGAAACCAGAATTATCTACTGAAGCAGGCATTCTAGTGAGATTTAACTAGTAGGACATAAAAGGAATCCATGGCAAAGATACCAGACTCTCCAACCACCATCAGCAAAGTGCCAACTTCTCTTATCATCAGATGGAAGATTTTCCCAGATTATTGCATTAAATTGCCTTCAAGTTATACACAAACTTTGTGTAATGTGAAGGCTTGAAGGTAAGACCCCAAAAACCCAGTAGAGTAAGACTTCAATCTGAAATAAGTGATGAACTTAATCATATGAGGACCTTTATCATAATCAGTACATTTTAACCTGTTTTATGGCAGTAAGATTTTGAGGGAGTATAATAAAAAGCTGAATAAGCTGTTTATGATATTCATGCTCTAAGAGATCCTTGGACTTACTTGTTATTGGCATTAGAGGGTCTACCAGTAAAAATTAAAGTGTAAAATTTTTGTGGTTAACCAGTTTGTGTCTTGTCCCACTCCAGAGTAAAAGGAAAATGAAACCTTTCTCCTTGCCCTACTGCACATTGGTAAAAACTAGGTTTTTTCCTAAATACATCATGAAAGGGGAAAAATGAAACATGAGAATTCTGTTGATATAGGTAATAATACATTTAGTCTGATGATACTATAGAGCCAACTTCTGAAATGAAAAATACGTTTCAAATCAATTTTCCCATGGAAGTTTTGCAGGCAAATTACAGGGAGGAACATATGAAAGTCAAACATTTCAGTAATGAGAAATCAGAAATATGTAAGCACTAAATCAAAGGTATAAAATTTAGGTTTGCATTTTGAAATTAGTATTTTTGTATTTTTAGTCCTTTTAGAATGTTTTTTTTTTTCTATTCTGATCTACCTGAAGGATGTATTTCTGTAAAGCAGTGGCTTTCAGCAAGGATGTGCACAACTCTCTCGGGACTTTGTCAGCTACTTTAAAGGAGCCTGGAAAAAGGAACCAAAGATAGTAAGCCTGCTGCTGAAAGACTTAAGTTTCCTTTCCTCCTGAGCTGTACTTTTTTGTTGGTCTGAAAATCAAAGACAGTTGAAAATTGGTGGTATTACTGTTTTGCTGAAAATTCAAGTTCTCTTTAGATTTTGTCACTGCCATGATATTTTTTTTTTTTGCATCTCCTTTAACTGACTTCAACATTAAGTTCTTTAAAAGCATTTAATATAAAGTAGTCTACGTTTAGTCAGATTCAGTCAAACCCAGCATTTTGTAATCTTTGTCACCAGGTAGGAATAAAGAGCCTTTTGATATTTGGCTTAACAAATTGTTATGAAAATAGTTTTATATCCCCTGCCTGTAGTATCGTTCTTCATTTACTACTTGTATTAATTAAATTTAGGATGCCTCTATCTGTTTGAATAAATCCAAAAGAGAATATGTTTTCATACATTTCAAAGTACTCTATCTCAACTTAAGACTGCTTAGATATTTTTTTTCCCCAAACAATTGAGGTTTTGGGTAGCATCAGTTTAAAAAAATGAAACATAGAATGAATCTAGATTTTAAAAAAATAGTAATAAATGAGTAACGCTGAAGCATGTTTTCTTTTTTAATATACTCTGATAATAATGACTTTTCTGTGATACATTCCTAGGGTTAAGATGGCAATAGAACAATTTTTGAGGCCATGCCTGTCAGTGATAAAGTCCATTGACCTGGCAACACATGTAAAGAGATTTTGAAATACTCAACATTTGTGTTCTTGCTCTCTTTATAAAAACTAAGTTCTTTCAGCCCTTTCTTGTTCTTCCTGACCTAAAAGCCTGATTGTTATATAAATCATTGTGACATGACTAGTTCCTGACACATTGCATTCTTGTTTTTTTGCTGGCGCAATAAGAATGTGTTTGAAAAATTTGGGAAGTTTGCTTTAGTCTCAATGTTTGGTCTTTGGTTCTTTTGTGGCACTGTTGAGTGTTCGGCTAGAGATTGTAGGTTTGCTGGGAGCAGAAGTGAGGAAACGTTGGGAGTCTCTATGACTTCACTACCTTCTCCCACTAGCAATAATGATGATCACTACTTATTCACCGTATTCAAATCAGGCTCTGCTCCTACTCTGGTCTTTGTGGTCTACACTATGAGGTCCCACAATGTTCTTCATACTGCTTCTCGGCTTCTTCCCATCATCACACAAGGCTGGTGATGTTCCTTGTTGACCGTCTTTGTAGAAAGACCGAGGAACAAGCACATACTCACCAGAATACCCTTACACTTCAGTAAATGGCTGCCCCATACAGGAAGCAGCCATCAGTGTGTTGCAAAAGAGCAATTTGTGTCTAGCTGTAAGGTTTGTTCTAAAAAGCTATGGAAAAACTCTCAGTGGATTATTTTTCTTATACAGCAATATACTCTTGGGACCTAGCTATTTCAGCAATTACTTTACACCTTTTCCTCTTGGAAAAAAAATAAAATAAATGGATTAGTGTAATATAGCTATGGTAAGACAAGTTGATTTCATTCTTGTGCTGTTTAAGTGATTAGAACTGTCAGATTTTTCTGACTTTAATCCTTTTTGATTAATTTCCCGATTTTATCCTTAAAGTAATGTCTTTCTCTCCTATAAAACCATTCCACAGTAACCTAGAATATTTAGGGGCACTTTTCTCCACTCAGTTATAAAACTGTAAATCCACAATAATGCTACAGAGTTTCAAGGCTTTGCTTTCAATTTACGCTGGAATAACTGAGAAGGAGAAGGAGTTTGGGCTCTTACAGTAAAAGTAAAGGAAAAATAAAAAAGCTGTCCTTGAAATTGTATATAATAGTAAAACTACAATCCCAGGGTAGCAGCAAATTGTGCTGCCAGCTCTGCAGGTTTAGCCACGGATAGGAGTATGTGACTAGATCCTCACAGTGTAAAGGTCTTGCTTAGAAGAAAGTTCTCTGCAGACTGTAAGCATCTTATTGAAGGAATTAATATTTTTCTTTTCCTTCAGGCTGATTTCTTCTGAACTTAAAATTTCCCTCTTTAGTACGTTTATGGCTGTACCAAATTCATTATGTGATACACTAGTTCTGCATGGAATGATGTAATAGGCTAATGCACTGCTTTTATAATGTATATCTTTTGGGTTTTTTTTGTTTTGGTTTGGTTTTTTGTTTGTTTATTTTTTTAATTCTGAGACTTTGAAAGGTAGCATTTATGTTAAAATGATTGTCTAGATACATGCGAACAGTCTTCTCCCGAGATTTTGGTATAGATGACAGGAGATTTTGGCCTTGAGCAGTTATAAATCTTCCAGTGCAATGATTAATGATACTTTTTTCACATGTATCCCCTTTGAAAATGTAAAGGATACACCAAAGAATATAAATATGCTATTTCAGTAGATGAATATTCCCATTAGAAAAATTTTATTCTTTGCTTATGACTTTTGGAAGTCTCTGAACTTGTGTCTAAATGGATATAGATACCATATTGCCCTTTAAGTTAGGGAGGTTGAGTGATAGTTATGTCAAGAAACATTACATTTCTTTGCTTAAAATTTATAAGTTCAGTTGTCCGGATCCACAAATAACCTCAATTTCCAGGGCTCTGAGACCAGTTTAGCATCTTTATGGATCTTATATTTAGCCAAAAACAGTAAAAGTTAGTTCCATGAGGAAGCTGATTTGCTGCAAAGGGACAGTAGCCTTTAACTCCCTTCTAGAATCTGACAGCAATACTCCCAGAAGAACAGCACGGAAAAGAAACAGGTAACAGCCTCCCATTTCAGCCCTTATATTCAGCATGATCTGCAGAATATTTAAATAACTTTATTTGAATTTTTAAACCTATCATTAGTCCATATCTTTAGGCACCTTAAGGTATTTCTCTCCAGTGTTCTCCCTCCAACCAGCCACTTTGATAAAATAATTTAGGAAGAATGTAGCAATAAAGGTGATTCTTCAGAACCATATGAAATGGGTTGGTTTTTTTCACGTGTCTGTTAAAATTGGAGTTTTCCGTTGAATCTCGTTGTTGGCATAAAAGCCTTTTCAAAAATATTAATGTTAATTCAGATGTTTTCAGATGTGTGTTAAAATGAAAAAAACATTTGTGTCATTTACTTCTTAAACACTGTTTAGAAAGTACTTTTGCTAGAACAGGAAAACAATAAAATTCAAAGCAATGTTTGGGAAAGCAACCAAGAAAAATCCTAGAGTTAAGAAAAACCCTCTTTTGCACAAGTGTGACAGAAGATAGGGCCTGTTTTTTTCTTTGTTTCAAATACTCCTTAAACAGAAAGCTTAGCCTGACATCAGTAATAGTTTTTGCTGAAAATGGATTGCATTATCAGGTCCCAAAGCTTTTATTTCACCTGGTGATCCATCATGGCTTTCAGCAAAATGTTCTAGCCAGAGCCCAAAGAGTAATCTGTCTGGTGAGTTTTAAATGTACATAGACATGTTTGAAGTTTATCAAATGTTGCTAAGATAACTCGAAAGAAATCTGGTAGCAACAGTCAGCTTCTCTTCAAACCTAGGTAATAAGTAGAATGGAATGAATTCTCATTAGAGATAATGCGGTTTTTAAGAATAAGTCGGCTATAAAAACTAGCAATAATCAGTTCTTGGAATAACACCAGCCAGGTCTGGGAGAGCTGACTTTATCCCTACTGCAGAAAGCAATCAACATTCAATTAGTCAAGTGTTTTGATTAGTTGATTAAGAAATATCCAGGTAGTGAATATGTATGGGACTCCTAAATCAACATCCTCAGAGCAGTGGATGAATTTTTCATGAAATCACTTGTCCAGCAAGTTTGAATGGTTTACAATTAATGAATATCCATTCATACATGCATCTATAAATTAAATCTCCAGTTCTGTTCCTCGGCCCTTAAGTAGGAGGTAGCTGTTGATGACCAGCCAGTCAGTCTGTGGTAACAAACACAATGTGAATTATTAATTTTTATTTTTTTCCTTTCTTGTCTCCAACAAGTTCCAATACAATCATTTTAATCTGTGAGGTTTTTACAGTCTCTTTTTTATTAGATTTGAGCCTAAACAGGAATTCATATTTAGAAAAAGGTTTTGGATGTTATCCATTATGTTGTTTTTCTTGTGTTTTTCTTTAAAATCAAAGGCATCCCGGATATCTGGAATGCAGAAATTTCTGTCATAGTTTATGACTTCTAGGTGATTTGTGTAGATTATCACTAGCTTGGGGATGTCATAACTCTTCCTGAAAAAGTAGATTAAGGGAAGACTATCTACCCAGCTCTGTGTTTTGGGCTGCAAACACTGAGAGCATTCAGATACTTGGGTCTAACCACATTCAGCCCTGAGGTGGACAAAGTGAGCTGCACAGCTGCAGCACTTTTGGGAATATTGCCCATACATTTACCTTTCCTTCTTCCCGTCTTCCCTACTCCTCCCTCACCCAAAATATTTGCACACAGAACACAAGCAGCTAACTCTTCTGAAATCTCCTGACATCAGGAAACATGTTGCAATCCAGCCTGAGCTCTAAGAAGCCTAATTTTCAAGCCTTTTGAAAAAGCTGACCTTGAGGATTATTTGTCTAGTATTGAATGAAAGAGCTGTCTGGTACTTAGCAAAGCACTTCATCGTGGTGCACTTTCTTCATCTATAAAATGGGATTAATTATATCTTCCGTATAGCAGAGTTAGAAGGGTTTTAATGTGTTCTACTGCACTTCAAAAATATAACTATTCCCTAAATGTAAGCTCTCTTACTATGTCATGATAAGCCCTTACTTCTGCTTCCATCATACAGATTCTAACTGTATCTCAGTGAATTAAACCTTCTGGTCCTCGTTTCAGTCACCTAATCTAGCTGGGGCTTTATACTACCACAATCATTGGGGCTTTGGGGGAAAACTGTATATAAGATTACATAGCTAGCATCATCAAATTTTTAGACAGATAAATTTCAAATGATAAAATCTGAAACTGGCAGCAGGTTTTGGATAAGATCCTGATACAGCTGTCTGGGACTTTTTTAAAGTGTATTAACATGGGAAATATTAAAATCCTCATAAAAAGAAATTGAAATACTATAACATTATATTTTGTATAAACAAATATTACAGAGAGAGTAGTTGAAGTTAATTCAGAAACAGCAGGGGACCTCATTAATGTTATGTAATGCAGATAAGTGTGTCTGACTTCACAGCAAACATCTTTTCTTTTGGGTGCATTTATGAGAATGTTAGTGAAGTTTCAATTTTTAGTTGCAAGGATTCATTATCGTTATTAGTTTCCATGAAGTTAATAGGGTTGTATTGGTTCCTATTTTGTTGTCTTGTTCATTAAATTTTTGAACACCTCTAACACACTTGTCAGGCAGAACTGCCCTTTGTACGCCCAAGTGACAAGCTGACAAAAGAGTTACATGGTGATTTAAGTCCTGACTGAAAAGCAAGAAAACCCCAGAGGAGGGGGGAAAAGCAGTCCCGTGTTAGCAATTGTAATAGATACAAGTCCAGGGAGATTCCAAAGATTTTGAGATTTGCCAAAGGAGTCAATTTGACAAGAGTCTCGTTTGACAGCAAAATTTGTCAAGGAGGGAAAAGATCTTCCATTGAAAAAGTGACAGAAACAAATTGACAGTCGTGTTTTGAAGTTGTTCGGTTTTGCCATCTTATATATAGGAAAAACTTAAGAAAGTCAGAATGTTTTGATTTGACATTTTTAAAATGAAGTGTTCCATTTGCTTATTTGAAACATTTTTTCTACTATGTATCAACTGTATTGTGTGATAATAGTAGTAATAATAATAATATATAATGTATATATATAAAAGAAATAGGCAATCAACAAAAACCACCAATGAAAACCAAAATCTGGAAGCGCAGTATCATTTGGGGAGAAACAATATCTCTGGTTATATTTTTTGTTTTAATTTATTCTGAAAGGATTAAGTTCGTGATAGCTCCTCACAGGATTAGTGGATTAATTAGCTGCTTTTGAAAAAGAACTATATTATGGTGTACATGACTCAGTACAGTAACAGCTTTGATTAAAAAACTCTTGGTTTNTTGAAACATTTTTTCTACTATGTATCAACTGTATTGTGTGTTAATAGTAGTAATAATAATAATATATAATGTATATATATAAAAGAAATAGGCAATCAACAAAAACCACCAATGAAAACCAAAATCTGGAAGCGCAGTATCATTTGGGGAGAAACAATATCTCTGGTTATATTGTTTGTTTTAATTTATTCTGAAAGGATTAAGTTCGTGATAGGTCCTCACAGGATTAGTGGATTAATTAGCTGCTTTTGAAAAAGAACTATATTATGGTGTACATGACTCAGTACAGTAACAGCTTTGATTAAAAAACTCTTGGTTTACTCAATTAGTTAAGGGTGAACAAGTTCTTTTCAGTGAGATTCATGAAGATAATGCCACCACGTAGTCCTGTATATCTTGGTATTCTGTGTAAAAAATATTTATGAGTTTCCAACTTGAGTCACAGATCTGTGTTCCCTTTTAAGTTTGATGAGCAAATGGTATTTCATTTTTCTTCAAAACTTTCTCATGCTTTGAGGAGAGCTTCTGTGAGTTGCAGTAGAATCTCTGTCCACAAACCCTTAGAGCCCTGAAGGTCTTCTGCAACCTTACGAGAAGATCAGGGGACCCACCCCTGAACTGATGAAGCAGAACATCTCCCCCTTATTTGCTTTACTTTATAGCAGATTCAGTTCTTTTTATTTTTAGGTTTTTATTTTTAGGTTGGAAAAAACCACCAAGTTCATATAATACAAGACAAGTTGTATGGATTATTTTTTTCATTGTAAAGTAGGCAGTGACTGCAATATAAGGACTCAATGGCAGTTAGTTCCAGTATGTTTTACTAAAAAGTTTTTCTGACATTTTTAGCACAAAAAACAAAACCTGGGAAAACATTTTTCTCTTTTTTTTTTTTTTTTTTCTGCTAAAGGGAATGTCAACTTCACTGCAGAAAGAAGTAAATAGTTATAGTAGCCATGGGGAAAAAGACATCTCTAAAATTCACGAGGGAGTTTCTTTGGCATGTGAGGGTAAGAGCAGCATAAAACAGGGCATTTGGAACAATAAAAATTTAAAAGGAATATCTTTGATAAGTAGAATTGAATTTGCTGTGGAAGTGCTCTGCATAATGAAAGCATACAGACAAAACAAAAGATTAAATAAATCCAGTGGAAATCTTTTGTTGGTTTTGGTGAATTGTGTCAGACTTCAACTTGGAATCAGAGTCTTTCTTCTCTAACCTCTTGGTTGGGTAGTTACAGTGTCTGAAAATCCTGAATCACTAGTAAAATGAATTAATTTGAAAATAGTCCTGAGGAAGGAAATCAGCTGTGGGGTTTTTGCATTAAGGAAAGTTCTTGGCAAATATTGGTACAACTGTGTGAACAACTCCAAAAGTTAAAAAGTGTCAGCTTCACTTATCTCAACAATTTCAAATTCAGTATTTTAAAAAATAATGTTTAGATGAGAAATGCTTATTCCAAAAGTCACATGGATGAACTGAACCTTCCCCCCCCCCACTGCACTCTGTCAGGTAACTATGATTTGTGGCATTTGTTTCAGCTACAAAATTCATAAAGACGTGCAGCTCAGATATTTATCTCTGAACGCAGCCACTTAATCAAAAAGATCTACAAAGCGAGGAAGCTCAGGACAGAGAAAGTTAGAGAGCCTCTGGTATTCACCTTCCTAAAATCTTTGAATTACTGATCATTCCTTCCTCAGGACTGACATTCTGTTGCCTCCTGTTTATCCTCTTATGGTGTTTTAAGTTGTCTTAGCATCCAATGTACAAAGGAGATTTGATTTAGAGATGAATATGAGTCTCAGCGCCAAGGGTGAGCAGTATCACAGTTCAGTCACTCTCTCCAGAGGTGGAAAATTAAATGAGTTTGGCCCATTGAGCGGAGCCCAGAGGGAGGAGAGCAGGTGTTGCAGGAGGTGNAGCTACAAAATTCATAAAGACGTGCAGCTCAGATATTTATCTCTGAACGCAGCCACTTAATCAAAAAGATCTACAAAGCGAGGAAGCTCAGGACAGAGAAAGTTAGAGAGCCTCTGGTATTCACCTTCCTAAAATCTTTGAATTACTGATCATTCCTTCCTCAGGACTGACATTCTGTTGCCTCCTGTTTATCCTCTTACGGTGTTTTAAGTTGTCTTAGCATCCAATGTACAAAGGAGATTTGATTTAGAGATGAATATGAGTCTCAGCGCCAAGGGTGAGCGGTATCACAGTTCAGTCACTCTCTCCAGAGGTGGAAAATTAAATGAGTTTGGCCCATTGAGCGGAGCCCAGAGGGAGGGGAGCAGGTGTTGCAGGAGGTGGGAAAGTGTTTGGAATAAAGGAAAGCCCCATGAGATCGATCCGATGCAGCAGAATCCCCCAGGGCTTCTTCCTTGTGAGCTTGAATTTTGTGATGTTCCATGGTCATGAAAAGAAAAAAGAAATATTTGTGCTTGTTCCAGAGGCATATTCAAATGATGTTGAGGTGCTCATGCAAGTGAATGTGTTTTAAAAATATGTGCATTTGGTGATGACCCTGTATAGTTTCAGTTTACATATTTATCTACCCATTCAGCTTTGTCCAGGCATGACTGGATAGTAATATAACTTCTCAAGCAGCACATACAAATCAATTTTGTGTTTTAAATGTATTCCATGCTATTCTGTTGGGTACAGAACATACCATTCATTTCTACAAGGGAATTCATTTGCTTCACTAGGCATTTGCAAAGCAGAAAGCCATCACCAGAGGATGAATGGAGATGAATTCACACAGGATTTTTTGCACAGTTATGGTGGTGGGGGTGATTTCAGAGGTACCAGTTCTTCCAGGTCATGATTTATCTAACAATTAATTCGTATGAAAAAAAAAAAAAAAAAGTAACAAGAACTGAAAGTAAAGCATACGTCTCAGAGGCAATTTCAATTGTGGACTTCCAGTGTGTTAGTGATAAAATGAAGTTATCTTCAGGGAATTAGGATGCTGATGGAGAGGAAAATGTGTGATCATTTGTAAGGCAGCAGCTTTCTGAAGACTTATGTAATGGTTTCCTTATTCCTGTAGAACAGAATTAATTTATCCTATCAAACACAAATCAATGCCCATCTTTTACAGACTTTTTTGTGATTCTCCTGTGTAGTCATAACTTGAAACGTAAGTTGCCTGTCGCAGGACATAGAACTCAGTTACTGTGGAAATTAGTGGTATTTCTAAAAAAAAACCCCAATTTTAATCAATAGGAAAAAAGTTAAAACTCCCATCGTATGTATGTATTTTGAAAAAATCAATTGTCTTGATAGCCTTTCATTTGTTTTTATTATGTTGTAACAGTATATTATACAATAGTGTAAAATAGAATTATATACATTAATATTATTGATTACATAATTTTTAAATAATGTGTTTGTAAATTAATTAATTTTATTATACATTGAAACATATTTGTGTTGAGTATTGCTGAACTCTTGTTTCTGCAGAATGTTCCTATTTCAGAGAAATTAATCTCCCCATTGATACTTCTAAATTCGTTTTAATTGCAAGCCTTCTTGGTGTAGTTTTTTTTGTAGCTCCCAGAGAAATTGTGTTCCAATCATGACTGGGACACCTAGATGCCCTCACCAAATAATCAAGCATAAGGAAAAAATGAGGGTCTAATGTAGTGGAAACCGATAGATTTAGCATCTGTCTCTCATTGTGCCTAATATGAGAAATGTTCTTTTGGATTAGAATTGGAAACCATTCCTAAGTATGGCAGAGGGTGGTCAGCAGCCAAGAAACACTGATGTTATGGCCTGTAGAAGTAGCAGAGCTTTTAGGCTGAGAAAGGAGATGAACAGTTTTAGGCAAGGAAGTTATCATCTGTTGTTTGTGTAATTTTGTTTTCCAAGAAAACAAGACTATTTGCCTTTTTTTTTTTTTTAAATAGGGCTTTCACCAAAGGCATATCTGACTGTCCTCCTCCTAACAGAGAGAAACCTGCAATAGCTCAAATCTGGCTATTAATTCTGTCAGCTTATTAATATATGATGATTTTATACTATCTATCACTGTAATATATGAATCCTTTATGACACTTTTTCATGAAATATTTTTGAAGTAGACAAGAATGGTAATGTTACCTGTGCAGAAGTGAGGGTCAATTCCTGTGTCTGTCAATTCTCAGGAGAGAACCCAGGTTTCAGGGGACACAGTCCAGTTCCTCAAATACAAGATCCCCAACCCTTCCCTTAGAAGCTTTTCCACAACAGATTATTGCTGTTTAAAAAAAAAAAAAAAAAAAAAAGACAAATCAAAACACCACTGTAAGAAAACAAATTGAAGCTGTGTTATTTTTTGTTTAATATTCTTTCAGTTTGTAAAGTAATTTTAAGCTACTCTCAATTGCAGTTTTATCAAGTTAGTGCCACTTGAGTTATATTACTATTCTACACTATGTACATTGTCAATAAACAAATCATGAAAATATGCATAAGTTTGGGAGCTGGCTGAAGGACATTGTGTTTTTACTTATTGTATCTCCTCCTATTCAAGTGTCTTTTTTTCCTAGTTACCATTCATATTTTCTTTCATTCTCTGCTGAACATGAGCGGAATTTACATTTGCTGCTTAAACAGCTGTGTTGGCAAGATCCTTTTGAACCCAATTTTGTGGTGTTTGTACTTTCCAGACCACATGCAGCCCTGGTGGAAGTGTCTAGTTTGCAGTAGGCCTTAACATGATGTTTTGAGTTTGGTGGAAACTGTGCATGAACAAAAAATGCAGAACCAGGCATATTTTGGTCTATATATTTTCAAAAATACTTTGCTCTGATTGAAATACCAGTATAATTGGTCATTGCTCCAGTTGGGACAGTTTGCATGTATTGTGTAAAGAACCTCTTGGCAGGACAGGAGTCTGTGTTTGAATTGGAAAAAAGATTGCTCTACTTTAAAGAATGTTATGTTAATTAGGAATACACTGCAGATAGCTGTTATATATGTGGGTAATCTCTGGAGGCAAGTTATTCCAGCCCCATGGCATTGTGTAAATGATTGTGGGGGAATGGAATTTCATAAGCCAAAAACCATATATATCATTTACTGCAGTTAGTTTTGATAACTTCTTTTATAAAAGACTTAAGCAAAGGTTTTGCTCTTATTCTACCTCTCTTGGTCCCTTTTTCTTTCTCTTTGCCTCCCACCTTTTCTCCCCATCTCCTTTTCATCTGAATAGTACTTATGTGTGACTGAACACCATAATTTCCTAGGCAATGGTACATTACCGCTGCGTTTCAGCACCGACAGCAGTAGGGGTTGAAAAACAGTACTTGGATCTTCCTCTTCAAATGTTCTGTTAATCCCACTGCGTTCAGAGCCAGATTTTGCATATGCAGACAAAGGTGTCCCTTTATGAAGCTTTATGCAGCTCCCAATGTTCTCCTGCCCTCACAGCAGAGCTACACCTGCTCTCCTGCCATCAGCTTCTTTGCGTGAGCGCAGGACAAGGGCAGGGGTGGCTCTCGCTGGGTATAATATGAGTGATTTGGTGTATCCTTTTTCTGTCCTGACCAGGCAGCCGTTCTTGCCTTGCTGGAACAGTCGTGTTTTCTATATCCCCAGAAATCTCTGTAAAAAAGATTGATTTGTCATTTCACTCAAGGTTTGTAATACGCCACTCTCCAGACATCTGTTTTCACAACTATGCTCAGAAATAGCCTCTACTAAGACATTTAATGAAATTCAGTGAGCTTTCTTAAAAATGACAACAAATACAAGCCATTGGTTACTTGTGAAATACATTGTCGCTAGGGGAGTTTGATATGACAGTCATGCCAATAATACAACACAGCGCTATAGAGGATATGGAGACAGAAGAGCTTGGGGCTGATAAGTTGGGATAAGTCCTTGAGCCCCCCTCTGTAAGCAGTCACTGGTATATGTGTCATTTCCAGCCTTTTAGACGTTGTTATTTGCAGGGTTATGCAAAGGTTAAAGGGCTATAGCTGCAGTAGTACAAGCTACATCAATATTGTAAATTATAATAATTAATATATTTTTATAGGGTTTGATTCTGCAAAGTACTACATATCTCCTTGGGGATGCCAAGTGCCCTTTAACCCTGGTAGGAGTTGAGACTTGTTTAGCCCTTCACTGCTGCCTTCGCGAGAGCCCTTAGAGCTCTTTGATTGCTGCTCTCAGTCCAAGCATAGAGAGCTGAGGCTTTTTATATTCATCAGTGTGATCAAACCCAGTGTCTGCTGGCGTGACAGAATAGGTTTCAAGCACTGCCTCTGTTTTTGCAAGTGCCAATTACTACAGCATTCCTTTGTTGTAGCTATCTTTTCCTCTTGTTCCTGAAATGGCATTAACCCACCTACTCCAATTTCATTAATTAAAAAAGGAGACTCCATCAATTAAAGTAATTGAGACCATCATTTCATCATCTTTCAATAGGGCAAAACCCGTGTCCTTTGCTGTAGGTACGTGTGTAATATGGTACTGTCAAACATTACATCCTTCTAGAGCTGTTTTGTCACATCACACAAGAGAGACACCATTATCCAGAAATGTGGAGCAAGAACATTTGAAATTATTTTGGAGCAGAACAAGTATGTAGTTCGTTCTACCTCAGAAAGGCACGGGGAGCAAAAGATGGCACGTGTAAGTCATTAAAGAAGTTATCATGTACTCTATATGTGCATGTATGAGTGTATAAAATATTTAGTCATTTTTGTTTGAAATTTCTCAATGCTTTTAATCTTTACACTTTGTAAGTAAGTTTTATAAGTGAACAAAGAAAAGTCATTTTGGTCACCAATTATTACTGGATTTCCCACTAGTATTTGATGAAGCTGTGCTAGCTGTGTGTCAAGAAATTTAACCCTGCTTCATATCTACATGATTGTTGGCAGCTTTGGGCCCTTATAATGCTTCACAACTGCAGAATTACTGTCATTGCTTCTCTCACCAAGAAACCAATTTAGACTGAGAGTTAATCATGCGTCCAATAAATTGATGGTACTTGCCATTTGTGGTGGATGAAGAGTCATTGCTGTGCGCCTGCAGGATAGGGAAGCAAGAGGTCAAGTGGTGATGACAGACATGAAATAGCTTAGGGCCATGAGACGATTACTTAATTTCAATATTTTAATAGTAGGTTCTTTTGCTCCTTTATGCTGAAATTTACATCAGGTTCCAGCCTTTCAGGTGTAACGTGGATTTACAAAAACAACCTCCTCATGCTGAGCCTCTGGTATAATCTGTGCACCAGTGTGTAAGCAGCTTGTGGGAGACAGCAAGTGGCATTTTAAGATTCTGGTTAGACAACAGTCTTGTCTTAAGTGTATATCCACATGGAGCCTGAAGCATCAACTCATTTCTAATTCTTCTCAATTCATTTCTCATTCTTCGCAGTGTCTCAGAAATGTGTGAAACACATCCTCTTTGCTCTTCTACTGCAGCAAAGACTGGAGAAATGATCAGGTAGACACATCAGCTGTAAAAACTTTTGAGCTCTCTCCATATCCCTAAAGCAGAGTGGAAGTTGAGAGGGGAGAGAGCTTGCAGTCAACAACCCGGTAAGGCTCCCAAAGAGTGAACCAGGCAGCAGCTCAACCATAATTGGTTGACATTATCATCCATTATTTGTAGCTGTGAGAACTCACTCTGCATTTGCATATGAGTTTTGCTGAGTATCGGAGGATTCTGTTTAAAGCTCCCAGGGTTTTTTTCATTTTCTGTTGACCGGATGCTGGCTTTGTTTAGCAAATGCTTTGCAAGGGAAGGATTAGAATAGTGCTGCTTGTATTTGTCCACTCCCTTTCTATCAGAGGTTATGTTCATTTTTTCTTTGCCATTTTAAACTATCTTGATTTATATTTTAAAAATAAATTAAGTATTCTTTAAAGGTTTGGGAATAAGATGGACAAATTACTGGGAAGGAAATAGGTTTTTTTTTCTCATGTCATCAACAAGATAACTCAGAAGCAGCAATGTCAACAAAAAAAAGTATTATAGCAGTATTCTATATTAAAGATTTTGACAATCTAAGGCGAGGGAGTTATTTATTTTGAAATTTTTTTTGGCATGGTACACTGATTAGCAAATTCCATGCTACTTCATGTTATTGAAGTTTTGAAGAATATTGAAGTTTATCTCAAATACTACACTAACTAAAGCATCCTTCTTATAACTGTGTATCTGATTTTTAGCATGACTAGATCTTCACACTGAAATTCCACTACTTTTTTTTTTTTATTTGAGAAATATTGGATATATCTCATAAACCACTAAGGGCTAACAAGTAATACAGTAAACTCTTCTCGACCATGACCTGTAGTAGTTGCTGAGGTTGTCAAGTTCCAGTTATGATTAGATAAACTAAAGCTAAGGCCTATCTTAGTCATGTTTATAATCCATCAAATGCATTGCCCAGGCATTCAAGTCATTGAACTGTTCGCATTAACTGTATTTATTTCTTTTATAAATTTTACTCAGGGGCTAGATAAGTAGCAATATTGTACTCTAATGAGCGTACGTATGCTGCAGTGCTTTTCACAGAGATTTACTTCAGTGATGATGTTTCCTTGATCTGCCAATCTGCACATCAAAAGAAGCTATTTTGTTTAAATACTCTGTCTACCAATATTAACTTCACTGAATAGATGAAACTCCCCCACATGTCAGTATGTTTTAAGACTATTTGGGGATTATATTTAAGCCATTGTAACACTACTTGTGTCTAAAGGTACGTCAGCATCTGTTGAAGCGTAACATCCATAGATGAAAGTCAGAGAAGATAAAAGGCAAAAAGAATGTTATTAATTAACTGTGGAACTCTACTGGGCCCCACTTCCAGTCCAGTCTCTCGAAAGTAACTGGCATGCAGAACAGGTTGCAGATGGATCGACCGCAGCACACATATGGCTGCAAATAACCACTGCAAGTCTTGGGTTTCTACTTGTTGGATGCCTGGCTTATGGGAATGGAATGACTCACAGTTGTGACATAGAAACATAGATCCTGGCGCACTGGCACATCTGTAGTAATAACTGATTTAGGCCCAGGTGGGAGGCAGCAGTTGCTGGCCTTAGCTGAACATTACAAGAGGTAAGGGTTCTTTTCCCATTTCATGTATGTTTGGCACCCGAGTGGACTGTTTATCTCTTACTGGGGTCTACAGTTGTTCTTATAAATAATTATAGGCCCAGTGACACCTGTTAATTGTTATTTTTTTTATTGTTTTACTGTCTGCACGGTTCAGTTTCACCCTTTGAGTAAGTCAGCCACCTGGCACAGCTTACTTGGTTTTTAAGTCAGGAGAAGTCTATCACATATCTGGCCAGAAAGAATAGGAAAATAGGAATTTATTTTCTCAATGACACAAACTATTCCAATGTCCCCTTTCTCACGGTGGCTTGAGGCAGATTCATCAGAAAAAAATGTGTTAAAATTGTGCAATAAGCAAATAGGCAAGCAGTTGCTACATATGCAACGTTGTCCTTTGAAGGCCACCTCAAAACCACCTTCAGAACCAGAGAAATTCCCTACAGCTGCAGCCAGCAGAGCCAGCAGGAATATTACAGAGAAAACAGGACCTTTTGTGTCCAAAGAATACATGGATTCTTAATATAACCAGTAAGTGTTTGGGATGCCAGCAGGCACCATGTAGAGAGAGACCAAATGAACCAGAAAGCACAGCCACCTTCACAATCATCCATCACAGCTGCATAGATCTTCCCATTAGGTCTTCTCCCGATCTTTGGCAGATGTAGGCTCAAGCCTTGAAATATTTAATCTTTAAAATCATTTTTGTGATTAATTATGATAGCTCTAGGTATTTTTGCTGTCTGCATAACTGTCCAATCCTTTAGGGACCTTGTTAAGTTATTAGCTTCATCGCTTTCCTGTGGTGGTGATTCTGCAGTTCTGTTCAGGATGGGTCAGCACAGAAAAAAAAAGTACTCATTTTGTACTTCTGCCTGTTCATTTCCATACAGCAGCCAAAGTTTTGAATTCTGAGAAGCTAAGCAAAGAATTACTGTTTTCTTGGTATTGGAGCATGCATTTATGTGCACAAATGTCATGTTTGAAGAAGAGCGTTTTGCACATGTGGAACTATAAGTGGTTTGATATTTCTTCCCTCCCGCAAGCTTGTTCAAACATCCCAGGAGAAAATTCCACTTGCTGTACCAATAAGGCTTGCCTATGTTTTTCCCTTGAAGGCAAGAAATGTTGATGCCAGCCTTAATCCCTAACTTTTCTTATAAAAGCCAATATACAGGGTAATGCAAAAATCTGGTGCGTTGATAGTGCCCTGTCATGCTGAAAAGGCTCTCTGCAGTGTTTGTTTACCACCTTTCTCAACAGAGAAAACAGCAAATCGGGACTTTTTTTTTTTCAGTGGCTACCAAGAAGCTGCTTTAATGTCATCTTTCTCTTTTCCTGTGCCTGAGTGGCTCTTCAGAGCAGGCCGTGCTGTTGGACAGCAGGGAGCCTGTGTTTGGGCAGGTGGTGCACTGCTGACAGTGGAATAGCTTCAATAGCAGGAGAGGTGGCAACATGCCCACCTATTTCAGCTCTGTTTGAGGTTACTAAGCTTGATATTAAAGGCTACAGAGAATGAGCAGCTTTGATGAACTGTCGCTTTCATGATTTCTTCACATTTGTTATGGCACTGTCTGGACAAAGACACCAAAGCTTTCGGGTACAGAATGGAAAAGAGGACCTTGTGCTACCCATTCACATACTCCCCTGAATCAAGGCTGAACGCTCTGACTTGTGGTAGGTACTGTCCACCACCCTTCACACTCTCAGGCTTCCCACTCCCTCATAGGAAATGCCAACAGTTGGGTGTTTAAATATTCCAGAGTCATTATTGCCGGGGTCCTGAGCACCACAGCAAGCTCCAGTGGTTTAACACTTGGGCATTTTTCCTGCTGTTTTTTTTCCATCCGAGAACCTGCTGTTACATAAAATGTAATTTGAAGTATAGTGCTTCATTAGATGATTTTACAGTATTACAGCCACCCAAAAGCTTTGATGTAGAAGATAATTAGTAAGAAATTATGAGGAGATAAAGCATGGGTGGGCAGACAAGGCTAATGAGTCACAGTCAGCAGAAAGTGTGAACTGAAGTAGTTTGCTGTCATTAATATCCCAAGCATATTCCCGTTGCATTTCTTCCCCGGGTATGAGAGGAAGACAATGAGAAGATGCGTTCTGAGAGCCAGAAGTCAATTCTAGTCTTCCTGTGTCAGCACTATCATTGCTGAATCACAGTGCCTTAATTTCTGAAAATATCAGGTCATAAAAATCAGATTGATTCCAAAATAAGCAATGGTTTAAATGGTCGCTTTTCTCCTTAGTCTGAAAGATTCAAGAGGGTTTTGTTTACGGGCAGTATTACCCACATTAAGATGCTGAGCTTCATTGCAGTACTGATTTAAGCCTGTTTTCCAACTTCTGACAGACTGTGATTGCTGGGGATGGTATTGAGCTTCATCATAACTTTAAACATATGTGTTGCCTCTGTGTCCCCCAAACGAACTCTGCACCCTGATCTCTTCAGCCTCTTTCCTCTTATCTCACCAAGAGAAGGGAAGAATCACTTAAAAGTAATTATTTAGCCTTTAACAACCCAGAATTTCTATTCCAGTCATGACCCACCAGAACAAGTATCACCAGGTCACAGCAAAATTCTCTTGATTTCATTTGAGGTAGGAAAATTTGGTTGTTTTGCTTTTTTTGTTGTTTGGTTCTGCGTCTTTTTTTCCAATGTTGCTGAAGATGTATTTGCTTTATAGGGAGTTTCAAGGCAGCTGGTCATTTTCAGATATCTTCTATTTTGCTTGGGTCCTGTGCATAACCTGGTTCATAGAGATAAGGAGGAAGGTGATGAGGGGGAAACTGCAGTGTATCTTGAAACCAAAGATACCATTAATTAAGCAGATAATAGCCCAGCAGTAAGCCCTATGGGTCTGTTATTTAAGGAAAAAAAGAGTGATGATATTAGAAAGAAAAAATCAGGAAAGGGTTCGGCCTTAGCTTTCTGTTGAGATTTTCTTTCCAGCTCATCACACATATTATTAGTGTGTTCTTTAATTCAGCAGAAGGTGGTTTTAGAATACATTGTATTTTAATAATTTCTTCCCTGATGCTAACACTGCCCTTACAGTTTCCCTTGCAGTTCATCTGTATTCTGTTGCTGACATAACTTGCAGTTATTGTCTCTTATATTCACAAAGCTGCCTTCCTGAGGAGTTAACAGGTTATCAGCTCTTGTAGTCATTTTTAATCACTGTGAAGAATCATATCTTTCTAATAAGGCGAGTGATTAATTATTGTGCCCTTTTTATCAGTGTAAAGCCTGTCAGAGGTGCAGTGGCTTTCAATTACAACTTTTCAAGGTTTTCTGTGGTAGAGTCCAGAATAGTTCGAGAGACAACCCCATAGTTAGGCAGACTTTTTCTCTGTGCAAACTATTATTATCTCCTCACATATTGTTCTATTTATTTACAAATAAAGACCAAGTATCCTCAGTGGAACTTATGAGAAAATAATGAGAAATTCCATTACCCCAATACTGAAGAAAAATTTGACATCAGAAGCTTAATGGAAACGGAAATATATTATCCATTTGTATGATTAGAGAATAAGGGCCCTTCATAAGCCTAAAATAAATGAAATACCAATGTGAAATTAGGAATATGCTTTTCATTTTTAGAGAGTTCTGAAGCAAGATGCTTTTGTCTTTTCTTAATAGCCTCACTTCAGACTCAATTGTTATAGATTACTGTGGAGATGTAATGGAACTTTACAGCGGTGCAGGGAAAGAGGCAGGAGAACAGTGCCTGATAAACCAAATAAAGCAGCAGGTAACTTTACACAGAGAATGTGAATCTGCTTTATGGCAAGCTGTATTGCTTTCTTCTCCATAAATCTGTAGGAAGGTTTGGCAAAGGAATTGAGGCAGTGCGAGATCCAAAGTTACTGAGCATCTCCCAAAATCCATGCCACTCGCGTTGGCCGCAAATCCCTCCCTAGCAAAATCCTGATGTTCCTCAGGCTAATTAATATTTTCCATGGGCATATCAGGTATCCCTGGTTCAGGTCTCTTCTAGCCTATGTCCAGGGAAATAAATACATATGTGCCACTTGCTGCGTTTGGGATTTTTCAAGTGGCCTTCGAATTGCTTCCATCAGCCTTTTGTGTATGTTCTGTTCCTTGTGATGCCCCTACTTTAACACTGCACTTGACAAGCTCTTTAACCTCCTCTCTGGGAATATAGACTCTGCTTCTACACTGTGGTATGAAAGATTTGTTCCACAGAGGGAAAAACACAGCCCTTTTCAGTATTTGCATAAGTATCAGAAGGATTTGGAGGGACACAAATCTCCTTCAGCAGTAATCACATTTTTGTTGCTATGAGTATAACAAACTAAAAATCATTTTGCATTTTGCTTGGACCATTTGTTTTCCCAAAGGGAACTGTTCATGCCATTAAAAACTCTTTGTATGTGAAGCAAGCGCATAAATAAAAAAGACAACAGGATAAAGAATGAATATTTATACTCTCAGCATTCAGAACTTTATGGAATCTTTTTTATTTTTCATATCTAAATTTGAAATAACTAACAAATAATGAACTTTGGAGGTGTTCGTAGGGATAAAGCCTGCCACTAGGCAGGGGGATACAGGAATGCTTCTGCCAGTATTAAAATCTTCTGATCCAACTCTGACTTCAAGAATAGTTGTCAGCATCATGTTTTGAAGGGATAGTTACCTAAAACAAAACAACATTTCGTGACAGAGGAGGAAGAAAATTTGGAACATGACTTTAGATTGAGATCTGGAAAAGAATTTTTCCCAAGTTCACACCTTCTATTTGCAAATTCTATTTGCAAATCTCCCCAAATATGAAATATCCCTGGAATCACAGTACTTCTAAGAGCATAAGTTGTCTTTTTGTGGCTTCAGCAACATAATTAACTTTCTGTTGCTTCATGTAGCTGATGTCTGTTAAGCTAATTGCTTCAAACCTCACTATGATTTATTAATGCTGTGTGAATACTAGTTTGCTTGTTAATTCTAATTCTTTCACCTGTTGATACTGATTCATTCACTTATTTCTTGTAGTGAATATAGTGTGGGTGCAAGTGATCTCTCTCCTTTTTTGAGTCCTGCCCATGAGTGGGAAATTCTCCCCACATCCACCAAATGTTGCAGTTGCAGGAAATTGCCATGTCCTGCTTTTTTTTCCTCCCAAGCCCCACTGCTCCCTGGCAGGCACCATGCTATTCATCGCTTGGCTGGCAGTGCAAGACATAGTATGCTCTGAAATTGCTTCACAGTCCATCTCTGCGATAGATCAGCAGGGAGCTCGGAGGTGAGGAGTGTAGCCTGCATCTCCCCTAAGATTTACTGCGTCATATTCAGAGCTCTGTTCACATTTCTGTGAATATACAGGGATTTTTCTTGTCTACAGCACAAATAAAATAATCCTCTCTTTAATCCTGTCAATACCAGTCCTTCAAATAGGCAGTAGGAGCCACTCTGCCAGTGACTGAGGTCGTTCTCACGTGGTTTTGTCCAGAAGCTTCCAGCTTTTGCAAATAAGAGACAGCAGCATACAATTTGGCTAAGTCATGATGCCAGAGAGGCACATTTCAGTGAAATGGCTCAGAACTAGCAACCAGACATACTAGGATTCTCTGTCTAGCTCCGCCTTTTATTCTCCATATTTCCTCACATAAGGCTGATAAACCTCTTTCTTTCATTTTCCTACAGGCTAAAGTGCAGCTACTGCAATTTTTAAGGTTCTTGAAGGATTACCAAAGAAATTTAAAATCTTCCTGAGGTGCTAGTAATGTTAGGCTGTATCTATCAGAGTAAGCCACCAGCTCCGATAGATAACTGAAATATAAAAGCTCAGGTTGAGAAAGTCACTGTAACTTATATAATCTAAACAGGGAATCCATAATTCTACTTACCAGGCTTTTAAACCCCCGTACTCAGAATATATGCAGGGACAGGTCTTAGATTTCAGGTAAAGGCATAAGCATGCTGCTTGTTTAATAAGTAATTGCAGTACCTGTTGATGTATATGCTGATAAATTCAAAGCATAATTGCTTTTGGAACTTTTTGATGAGTAATTGAATACAACATACCCCTCTCTTTTTTCCCATATAAGGAAACCACTTCATTGCCCAAATGAAATGGTAGCATTGTTAGCAATCAAATATTTTTAATAGCATTATCTCAGAAATGCAGGAGCCAGCCAAAGTTGTCTTATTTTTTTTGCCCCCTATGGATTATTGCATTATCAGTAGGGTGCATCATCACAGCAGCAGGGATTCATCTATCTACATTAAGATCTCTGTTACTATGGATCTGATTGTCTAGATCCTCTTTCTTATTGGTACAGGCAAATAGATACTCTGGGGTGCAATTCATCTCTTATTTAGATAGCTGTCAAAAAAGTAGTCAGGTTTTAGATGCCTACAGTGTGGGAATCTAATGTTAAATGAGATGGTTTCCCACCTGGTATGTTTATGTCTTGACATTTCTACATCAACATAATTTCCCAACTGGTAGTTGTCAAACACTGGAGAATTTTAGAATTCTCTAAACTTCAATGGAAATGTGAGTGAGTGAGATTTAAGTGATATAAGTGTTTTCATTTCTTGTTTCAGTCTCTCAAATGGGAAATCTTATATTCTTGTATTTTGTCCCTTTGAATGATATAGGCTGTAAGGAAATGTGGAACAGAATGTATTAAGGGATTCCACTCCCTTACATGAAATAAACACCAAGTGCTTCAAATTGCCTCAGCTATTAGGAAAAATGCTTTAGTTTGAAAGTGTGTTATTGAAATGGCAGTTCTCATCACCATTAGCCACCCTGCACAGAAAAGCTGTGTGTAATACCTTCCCATACAACAGATTTCTTTAAGTGAGTGTTCAGGCAGTCACCTTGAATCAGAGTTTGAGTTGGACATATAGTTAACTGGTCCCAGTTTTGAGGTAAGTTCAGCATGTGTTCGTCATACTTAAAATACTGTCCTTGGTATTTGTTACATTTTAATGAAGTGTATTATCAGAGTAACAGTTTAGAACATTGAATGTCAAATTCTGGCATCTTGCAGTTGCTGCCCAGTACCATATTTTCATGTATAGAGGCCATACATCATGGGGGGCTAAAAACAAGAAACTATAGGCAAGAGAAGCTGCTGAGATGAAACTTCCTCTTGCATCACTAGCACATGCAAGTACAATGCCATAGAATCCAAGCTTGCTCTTTCTTTTTTTTTTTTTTTTTCCCAAATATAACCTTCAATTATGCACAGGAATATGTAGTAGTTGGTGTAAACTGTATCTTATACCAATAGCGTATTGCTTACAAGCTAATATTTAAAACTAAGAACATCTAATCAATTTATTTTTCCAGTTTTGTACCTAGTGAATATTCTAAACACAGCCGTGTTGCATTTGAAACACAACATTTTGAAACATATAAAATTAAACAAATGACTGCAAGAATGTTAATTAGGGCCATATCCTGAGTAATTTGGGCAGGACTAGCCACACATTCTTACAGCCTCTTGTAATCTGAGTTGCTTGGAAATGAAAGTTCAATTTGTATTAATGAGGGAAATCATTCTTTATGCTGTACATCAAGATGATAAAATGTGTCTTCATTGACTAGACCACAGGTAGGAACATAATGAATTCAAGGGCTCTCAAAATAGCTATCTGGCTTTATTCGCCACAGCTAAAATCTATGTGTGATGCTTTCTGTGTTTGATGCCTGCTTTGCAAATCTAGTTCTGTAATGCCTCACCAAGCCCATGCTCCTTTCCCAAGAACTAGTGTGACCACATCCGCTAACTGGAGCTCTACCTTCTAGTTGCCATCACCATCACTCCCTTCTGCTTTATCAGTGTGTCTTCTCCACATACTCTAATGGATATCCCATCAGTAAATGTAGCTTATTCCTTTCATTTCCTCTTAATTGTCTAGGCAACCTGTTCATCTGAATCGCATGGATTTTCACTTGTTGCATTCAGTAGAACAACTTTTTTTGATTCATTGGATCAAATTTCAGAATAATAAATTCAAGGCTAAGAATAAAGGCATCGTCGGTGCTGTTTTATACATATGACACCAAAAAAAGTTCTGATCCTTTTGTAGATTCAAGATCCTATCACTCGAGCTCAATGGAAATCTCTGAATATGTTCACATGATCTTCAGATACCTGGTTAATCCATGTTAAATTACTATTTGTAGCTAAAACTTACTAGCCCTCAGCTGAAACAGCATAATAGATAGTGTGCTGCTGCTTGTGGTCTCATACAGTGCAAAAGGATTCATTCAGTCATCAGGAGGGAGCAGCAAGGACAACTTACACTTCATTCGATCTGAGTAGTGGACAGATGAGGCTTTTGATTTCTAAAAGATTAGTAAAAGGTGCTGTGGATTATGGATTTCACTGGATTGAGGTATTTAGTTGTACCAGAATTTAATTGTTATCCTCCAGTCTGAGACTTAAGATCATATTGAGTTATAGATGCTAGTTCTTGCCTTTGTGCTATTTCCAGAGTCATCTAGGATATGTAATATCAGTTATACTTGTTCCCTCTTGGCAGAGTAATTTGGTAGGTGGCTAATTGATGAAATTCCACCCACACACACACGCATTCCTTCCCCCTTCCAATTTAACATCAGCATATTTTCCCAGGTCAATTTTTCAAGGCAGTGCTGATGAGATAAGATGTCAAGTTACAATAAAAGAAGATCATGTTGGTAAGTAAATTTAACACACGCTCACTCCAACTGGCAAAATTATGGAGCAACTTGATTTTCAGAAAATTAATTGGATATTGAATCCTCTGAGTCATTTGAAGTGAGACGAGGAAGTCTCTCCTCAAAGATGAAGATGTAGCCTAGAGATCAGTTAAATGCTAGCTGCAAGCTAAATTAGCAAGTGAGAGCTGGGCAAAGATTAGGATTGTTTTATGCCAGCAAGTAGACAACCTGTGATAAAAGTACCAAAATATACTGACGTGCTGAAGTACAGCATTTCTGTAGTACTCGCAGTCGCATTTGCAAGCTCTTGAGTAATGTGTGAGTTAGAGATACTGATGGGGGCAATGGGCACACAGAAGATGCAACACTCGAGAAGAATCTCTGGTACTTCTGTCTCTTAGTACTTCTCTCTCTGTATCTCTTTCTCTCTCTCATGCATATCCAAGGGCTTTAGTTGTTTGATACTTTCTAGGTTTGTTTTCTGTTTTCCACTGAAAGATGCACAGTTACCAATTCTTGGAGCCTTCTGTTCTTCACATATCATTAAGTATTCCTTGAGGGCTGCTCAAGTAGGTGTTCTCTGCTAAAGATTTGCCTCAGGAGTGTGTAATTCCTACAAGAAGAGCATGTATCTTTATTTCAGAGTCATCACAGGCTATCACGCTAGTTGATGCTCACTTACATTCTACTTCATTAAATGTTCCACATTTGTTTTCTTTTCTTGCCAGCCTGCTTAAGCCAGATCCCCAGTGGAACTCCATTACAGCCTGTATCAGTTTCAGTCAGAAGACAGATGGCCTCGTGCCCCTATTCCCTCCTTTTCTGTGATGTACAAATCATATCTTGAATACTTCTTTCAAATGTGACCAAAATACCGATTACGTTCTCTGCCTTTCTGATAAAATGAGAAATATTACAATTTTTTTTTTTTATACTGGATTTGGAAAATTCATGGTGCTGGAGAGGAAACAACTACCTGGGAGCATGGGCAGCTCCCAGAGATGTTGTTAATGGGCAGCAATATTCCCCTAAGGACTTTCTATCTCTTCCCACTAAATCTGAGCCTGTGCTGTGCATTTGCATATTCTTAAGGTATGACATAGAGAGTTGATAAAAGGCACACTTAATCTCAAAAAAATAACAAAAAGAGTCTAGGAGCTTTTAAATGTTGATGGATAATGTAATTCTCATTAAAAGTGTAATGTAATTAATAAAGTGACTTCCAGTTGATCTTCCTCTTGGAGAGGGCCAGAAACTTCTATTCTGAGAGCCAGTGTGATCAGTGGTGGGTTTCTCCATCTCTGATTTCAGCTGCAGAAAGATGTGGGATCATTTCAGGCAGTGTAATGGTGTTTGTTATATGGCAAACCCAAACACATGACTGTAGCAGTGGACAAATTTTAAAATAATTTTGAAGCTACATGAGTTATCTGGATATTGGTAGTTATGTGATGCTTTTGAGATTTCTTCTTCCTACATTGCTTGTGTATGTGTTCTGTATGAATGCACATTGCCATCTTTACATTAATTTGGAGAAACTGATAAGTGAAGCATGCAACAAACCCACTATTCTTTATTAGCTAATTATCTGGTTGCGAGTCCTAGCATTCAGTAGTTCAACCAAATAACGTAGATGTGAATTATTCATTTCATGAGAACTGCTGTAGTGGGTAAGAATGAAAGCTTCTAACTATTCCAGTCTCCTCTTTCTGATAGTACCATCAAGTTTGAGCAACAAAGATACTGGAACCATAACAGCAAGCAGAAATGGAGTAATTGACCCAAACTGTCCCTAATGTTTGGCTTCTGTTTTCTTTTCTAGAACATTGTATGAGATATAATATGCATTGCCAAGCTATCAGCTTTACCATGATGGCAAGAATGTTTATGTCTACTATTGTATTTCCAATTTGTTTCTTTTTTTTATGCATTTTTTTCTTAAATTTGTGAACAGTAGTTTAGAAGTATTTAATCCTCCAACTGACCAAAGCTGCTGTTTAGATAAACCTTGAGTTTCCCTACCTTCCCCCGGTCCGATCTTATGAATCATTTCACAAAGTCCATTTACAAGCAGAAAGTGAAATCCTGATCCCAAAGAAACCAAAGCTTCCACTGCTCTATAATACCCAGTGTTTCATCATTAAAAAATAATCTGTAAAAATACGGCCATTTTAAAATTTGTACATTCTCTGGTAGTACTTCCCATGTGGGTATTGGCTCTTCATGGATGTTTACATTTCTCTGGCATTTTTTAAGGCTGCCGGTTAATGCCATCAGACGAAGTTCTGGTTAAACAGAGTTTTACAGGGTCAGCACTCCAGCCGTAACACTGGGATTTTAAGACAATGAAAACTTATTTGAGGTTACTCACAGAAAAGAAAGACTATATGATTACTTTATTTCACTACAAAAACATGACAGTCCACTGCCAGTAAAAATGCCCATCGATCTTCCATACTTGTAGTCATGAGCCTGCTGAGATTCCTCTTCATTTATTTGCTTTCTCAGGCTGCCAGGAAATAGCAAGGGTCAGTATGTCCCTTCTAGCTGCCACCTTTTGGCTTTGTCCTGTTTCACTCTAAAGCCAAATTATCTGGAAATCCACCTGAAAATTGTAGGTAAGTGATGTGAAATTTAGACACACTAACAAATTACCAGTAGCAGAACATGCTGAGTTTCAAATTATCCTGCAGCCTGAGAGATTGCTAAATTAATTAGCTAGATAGAAAACTTCAAGGAGGACCTATTGAGACTATTCACAGAAGTGAGGAAAAAAGGATCTTTCTTCTGAAACAATGACATTGGCACTTGGGACACCTACTGTTCTGAAGTTTTGCCAAGCCCTTAAATATCCTGCCTATATATTCATGTTAGTGAATCACCATCCACCTTCAACAGACACTGGGAGCCAGTAGTAAAGGCTACACACATACTAATGGCCATGTCCCATATAGATTCTTCCATGTCCAGGGGGCCTATTATGCCTAATAAATATCTTGACTGTTATTGGGTGTTCAACTTGTATTAAACGACCTGATATGGTAGTCTTCCTTTAGAGAAAAAAACAAATCACAAAGATTTGTGGGCCATTTAAAAACCTATCGGGCATTAAATTGATACTGTGTGAGAAAGAGAGAAAGGAATTCCCTCATTAGGTCTTGCACATTAGTACAAAGGCTGTTGCTGTAGTTTAATCTCAGTTCTTGTGATATATCCTCATGGGTCATTTATACCAGACATACACATGGAATAATGCATTAAGATACTGATATTTCTTTTAATTTTGTTTTTTTAATGTCTTCACAGTTTTTGCATGCATATGTATTGTGTATGAAAGAGCAAGGGACGATTGTGTAAGTAGCTGCGTTAAATAACCTGGACTGAAACACTGAATCCCTGCTTCCAGATTGTGCTGGATAACATAATGGCTCTCAAGCATTATAGGCAGAATTACATTTTTACTCTGTTCTTGATGAACTTATGGTGCTGAACACTAAGACTGCCTCTGTGGTAGCAGCAGGACCTGATGTGACAGTATTTCTTTCCAAGGCTTGTGATCCAGCCACTTGGACTATAACTTAACTGCTGCTCAGTTTGTACAGCTGTTCCCCACCTCTACATCTCAGTAACGAAAGTTATTTTAGCATCCAAAGTTTTGAAAAGGGGTCAGAGCACAGAAGATGAAGCTCTTGGTTAGTTTTTTCTCTCCTGCACACCTAGCGAATTCAAGTTGTCTGCAGTCTTTGCTCTGACATGACTTAGAGTGGATGAAAATTTTGAGTTAGGTTTTCTGGCAGCGACTCTATCCTGGAAAGTACTATGAAATCAGCTGGAAAAATGATCTTGCCCAAATTATAAATGCAAATTCGGTCATTATGTCAGACAAACACATTTTCTCTGAACAGATTTTAATGTTTGATTATGGTAAAATCAAGCTGAACTCATTTTCCAGTTCAGTGTCTGCCCGAGTAACACAGGGGTGTATTGCAAACACCACAGGGGAGGAAGGAGGAATCAGAGATGCTCCCTCATTGTCAGTCCATCTTACTGTACGGCTTGCTCCACCCTCTTCTTGCAGTAGAGAAGACCTCTTTGTAGTGATGTACCCTTATTAAAATGTCCATTTAGTGATTAAAAAAAAATAGAAATGTATCCTGTAGAAGAAGCAGCGGGATGGATAAATTGTGCTGAAATACAATTTCTGTTCCCTTAACATCACAGCACATTTATATTAATGGAAATGTTTTTTTCTCCTTAATACTGAGGTCACAGTTATACTGTTTCTGAGCATCATTTTTCAACAAGGATCTTGTTTAAAATTGGAAAACCGTCTGGCATTATTTGGTATTCCCTGCAATCTGAGATCCACTGCTGCTCTTCCTGTGTTTTCCATATTCACTGGGAATGGTGAAGTCTAGAA
The DNA here is from genome assembly GCA_033628505.1 of Tringa tobata. Lineage (NCBI taxonomy): Eukaryota > Metazoa > Chordata > Aves > Charadriiformes > Scolopacidae > Tringa > Tringa tobata. The sequence goes on from JAHREE010000059.1 coordinate 848,777, forward strand.
GGGGAGAGCAATTACAGGTAATATTTACATCTTTTCAGATCAAAACTGAATGAATTCATTGAGAATTATAGGAGTAGTTCCTGCCAGGGTCTTCCCTCTTTCCCATCTCCTGCCTCCAAATCACTGTAACACAGTTTCTTGCTCTACACATTATTCTTGTCTCACATGTGGGGCCATGCCTCCAGATATGTCTAGAGATAGATCAAACAGGTTGACTCTGGAAATATAATATATATCTTCCCTGAAAGGGAGTAAAACCCAGTTTCCAATTCCATTGTTACTTTATATTTGAATTATTCAGCATTACTGATAGACATGGTTTCTTTTTATTAGAAATCCATGTTTTATCTTTGTTCTAATAAAAAGTAACATGTACTTCAGGAACCCTGAATAATTCAGTGTTACTTCATAACTCAGGAAGCTTACTCTTTTTCGAGGCATTTCTTGCCTAGGTGTTCCAGAAATGAAGCAATTCTCTTATGAGCAGTTGTTCCTTTTGTAAAAGTGGATTTTAGCTACCATGCTGAGTGCAAAGTTACAGAATTTGCTCTTGTATTGCCTGAGGCAGCCTTGGCTCTTTCTCAGTGGGAAAAGGACAAACCAACATTTTAGCTATTCCAGGCAGTTACTCAAGTATCTACAAGGGACTGTTCAAACTTTAACTTCATAAAAGATATTTTTTCAGAATTATTTTAGCTAAGCATTGGCAAGAGAAATAGCATTTCTCCTCTGTCAGATATCATCTTCATCAATGTATAATTTTTTGAGAAACATAAAGTATTTCAATTAAACTGTAAATACATTTAAAGACGCCTAAACGTTGGTTTTGGGTGTTTAAAAATTATTATCAATCACTTATCAAAAGACATATCAGGATGCCCTGGAATGCATTAATGAGACTAGAATTTAGGCTGGTATGCATTTGCCAGAGAACTATAAAAAGCCAACTGCAAAGTGTGTTGATTTAGCAGCAGCTCAGAAGAGGTGATCCTTTGTTGTTGAAAATTAATTTTAAGGTCTCAAAACCAAGAGAGTGTGAATTCAAAGTTGATCACCAGTTTCCACAGTTCTGGAGCAACAAAAGTGTAGAGAATGAAAAACCTACAGAAAGAACCCAATGTTGTTGGGTTTTTTGATTCTGTTTGTGTTGTTCTACAGGGCTGTTCACATCCTATAGCTTCATATTTTCATTGCTATCGTACCACTAGACACTTCTGAATTGCAATGCTAATGCTCTTCCTTGTGACCACTTTCCAGCCCATTTGGCAATCTGCTTTTTCTACTTCTGAGGTTGGTTGCTTCTTTTACCCTTTTATTTCATTCTGTGCAGAAAAGTCACGAATCTCTTACTGTTTAGAAGCTACCAGTCTCCAATTTTCTGCCTTTGTCACGATTCCAGCAATTGCTGGTCAATTCCAGCAGAGTGGAGTTAATTTTTACAAAATGATTTTGTAGTTTATGAATTTTCAGCTTTATTTGTTTCGCATTAGAGATTGTCTCTTGCACTGTGGAGTGAGGAATGGTGTTACTCATTTTCACAGCCGCTTGTTTCTGTTAAATTAGTGCTAGAAGAAGGAATTCTTTATGCTGTACTTATATTTACTATACTTCAGAACCAGTCAGGACAGGTGTTTGTCCTTTCATTTATTTCCCATTTAAACCTCTTCCGGATATCAATTATATGACTAATTGATTATCCATAGAGGATCTTCATCTTTTCCTGCTTAGGTAATTCCTCTCAAAAGCAACGAAAATTATATTAAGCTACAATCTATTAGGCTGGCCAGCCCCCAGCCAATTTACACTTTGGATGTGTGTTGTACAGATTTCTAGATCATGTACAACCTGTGGGCAGTAGAAGCAGCACTCACTCTGTAGGGTCATGTCATTTTGTCACGTCTCATGGCTGTGACTCTCTATAATTTTAAAATTCTAATGTTTCTTCTGACAATAAGTTCTTTACCTGTAAACTTACAAGTCTGTGATTTTTCTATGTCATCCCTAATCCAGAGATGTTCTGCAGAATGCTGCCCATCTTGCAAGGTTTTCCATTGCAGTATCAAGTTGACAGGGACTGAAACTGTTATCATTTCATAATGAAATCAATCTATGAAAAGTCTTTTATTTTTGTGTTTGTTTTGCTCAGTGCACACTAAAACTAATGTAATGTGGAAACAAATCTTCCTTTGTTGATGTAGAAAATAAAGTGTTTTACCCATGTTTCCATGGAGACAATCAGACTGCCATAAATGAACACGAAACAGCTCTTAGTTCTGCAGAATTTTGCTGTTTTGAAATCATTACATTACAAGTCATTCACAGGGGCCCTTTGCTTGTGTTTTGTGATGCCTTCCAAGAGTCCCCGGGTGATTTCTAGACAGGTAAGTATTACTGTCCCCATTTTAAATACTGAAAAAGGCAGGGAGGCATAGAGTGATGAACTTGTTTATCCAAAGTCACAAAGGCAATGATGGAACAAGAAAGCAACATAATGGTGTCTGTCCTTCTTGCCCCTGTCTTTGCCAGGACAGACACCGCCCACATGCTAAGATGCTAAAAACAAGTTTAAAATTGGTAGTTCTTCCCTGGCAAATTATTTTTAAGGAATTCTATCCATATTGTACCTTATTAATTAAGCATAAAAAAAGCTCTTATGTTTTATACTCAGTTGATAATGTTTGGAGCCAAATTCTGCTCCCTTTCTCCTAGCAAATAAGCAAAGGAACATAATAGGAAAAGTAGAGGTTTTCTCATTTCCAGGGCTGAATGTCTTATCTCATTTAACATTTAAATACAAGCGTGTAGGGTACGCAGGGTGCCTGGCTGGGAATTGCTGTAACTGTAACAACATTGACATTCAATCTGTCAACAAATAGAGCAGACTTGTGAGCCTTCAGAGCATTCATATCCAGAATTTCCATTCCTTGCCTGGCTCTCTACAATGCTATGTTAGAAAAGAATTGTAATTATGCATACTGAAATACTGAGTCCTAAAATCAGCAGTTTGATCCTCGTTTTTTACTGTTTGCTGATGGAATCCATAATAACAGTAACGCATGTTTGCTTTTGTGTTGCCTCTAAATATAAACATTAAAAACCACATTATTCATGTTTTCAAATGAGATTTAATGACTTAAAATGTCTAAGGGAGAATGAAAAAATTTGATTGGTAAGATTTTTCTCTATGAAAAATACAGAGGGGTTCTATATCCACTTATATTTGTTTCAGTTTTGATTTTTTTCTACTCATAGTTTACAGTATTACACTTAATTATAGTTCTTAATCAAAAAGTTGGAAAAGGATTCAGTTTCTCACAAGCCAGCTGTCTGATTAAATCACAGTAATTTTTTCCCATTATATTATTGCTTTAGTTAAAGTATAAATTACAACAGCCTCAGAAGTATTGCAGAAGTGTTTCATGACATATGATGCAACCTCTTTCCAGGCAAATCAGAATATGTATTTGTATTCAACTGAAATGGGAAAGGCATATCTTTAATTATGCATGAATAATTTAAAATATTGTTTACTGATCAAGGTATAACCTGTTTTGTTTTCATTGGTCTTAGAGTAAAATAATTTGTATTAAATGCAGTCCTACTAAATAAATGATAATTCACTCCAGTGTAATAGAAAACCAAAATGGTCTAGGTCAGTTCACAGGAAAAATTATATTTTTCATTTCAAAATTACCAGACAATTGTCAAGTCTAAGCATTGAGAAATCTCAAAGCTATCTTAAATATACTTTCTTTTTTTTCTTTAATAATGATTTGAAGTCTTTTTATTGCTTTGTTTTTTTAGAATCTTTGCAGTTTATGTTTTCAGTATATCCCCAACAGCAATAAGAACAAGATCTTACTGGCTTTTTGAAAGAAAACCAAAGTTTCTTCTGTTCTGGAGATCTAAGGCAATCAGCCAGTATTGCAGGACCCAAGTTCAATAATGGATAGAGAAATTGCAATCTCAGCTTCTTTCAAAAATCAAATCTGACTTACAATCATTTCACAGGATGTTATCAGATCCCCAGTTCTACCAGTGTGGAGATCCAAGTGCTTTCTTTCTCTTTTCCTCACACCCATTTGCTAGAAAATTGAGCTTGAAAGTCTGAGGGAGCATATTTCTTTCCCGAGGAAGTTTGGCTGGGCTTGGGGCACCCAAGGGGCAGGGGGTGGAAACAGTAATAGGTCTTCTGCAGCAAGAGCCACAACTGTGGTGGCAGAGCCCTGACAGGCTGGTGGGATGGAGATCATCTGGAGTGAGCAGCAGGATGCCTGGGGTTAGAGACGCTTGACTGCGTTGTTGCAGGGTACCTTTGAAAAGCAAGCGGAGAGCTGATGCTGACCGAAGGAAACAGCTGTGGTTTTAGCTCAGCTCCTGTGCCAAGCATCTGTTCAGACAGACACTGCAGAACTGTGTCCTCCCTGCAAGGCACAAGCAGAGGTTTCTTCATTTTCTCATGTTCCACTAACTAAAGATTAGAGCGATCTTTTGAAGCTCTACTTCCATCCCAGGGAGCTTAAAGCTGGATCACCCCAGGGGTTTGAGGGGACTCTAAGACAGAAACTGTAGAGCTGCTGTCATTAAACATATGCCAAAGCCCTGTGAGTCCCAGAGAATGGGATTATTTTAGTACCCTCAATACTTCCTGCAATTAATAATTGAACAGAACATCTGACCAATGTCCTGTCTGTGGGATTTTTAGGTCTCTTTTGCCTTCAGCTCATCGGGATATGCAGAAACACACCCTCGGGTATGACACACACAGGCACAAATTATCACATAGTGGAAGTGCTTGGAATTTGGAGAAGCAGGATGGCGCCGATGCCAGATCCCACGATACTGAACCGCTGCCAGTGCCCTGTGTTTGTGCAAAGAGCACCCGGTGATAGCTGGAAAACAAAGCAGGGACATCGCTGTGTTTCACAGCTTCTTTTTTTCCAGCGTGGGGAATTATTTGAGATGCATTTGCAGTATATTGAGATAGAAATTATAACAATTTATTGTCAGAAATCAAACCAGGAGCTTCTCTTTTATCACTCTTCAGAAAATCAACTCTAAACTTATACATGTCTCTTTACTGGTTGCTTGCCAAATACCTGCATTGTGGGTGGTGACTGATTAACACATCCACCAGTGGAAGCATATTTCCTAACTTACAGTCCTATCTTTTTTTTTCGCTTTCTTCACTTATTTTCACTGCATCAGTTTTCTCTATATTTGTCAAGGAAATTCCTTTAAATACTTGGGTTCTTATCCTTTGCTTCAGAAAGGAAATCTGTAGAGTCCTTTGAAGCATCTTTTGCCTTGGATGGCCGTCAGCAGTGTCAAAAGCAATTATATGTCAGTAATAAGAAATGATTTTTGAAAGTTCCTATAAAAATTAAAATAGATGTTTCTGTGCATTATACCAACATCTTCAGCCCCTCAAATGTTAGGGTACTATAAAACAAAACTATAAAAAAATGCTATGCAGTGATGGAATAAATGCTGACAGTTTGAGATGTTACTTTTTAACTGCCTTGAGAAATTCCATTCACTGAAAATAATTCACATACATGTTTGAAACATTCAGGCCTACGGTAATTAATTTTCAGCTGAATTGATTTCTGTATGGAAATTGCTCTGAGTAATTATGCAGAGAGGGAGCATGTGAGAGAGAAAGAGAGACTTAAATATCTGAGCTTGTTAATCGAAGACATGTTCTCCCCTAGACTTGGGGGAGGGCTAACACCAATTTTCTCCCTAATGAAGCAGAATGATTTATGCCAAGATTTGCAGAAGCAGAATAAAAAGCATTAGTAATTATTTGCAATTGATATTGGGGGGTGGGGATGTTGTAATCTGTTATTTATTAATATTTTTTTAAACCAGAATTATCAATACCATCTCTGAGAAGAAATATTACACTGAGCCCCAATAAACAACATAGTCTTAGCCACTTACCAACCTGTAAAATAAGAAAATCTAGGGAAATGGTATAGGCAGAAACTTTCAAATAGCTCTAGAAGCCTGGAAGTGCATCCCGGGCTTACTTGGGTGTTTGTTCACAAGAGAGCGATGGGTAAGTCCCGTTGTACTTGGGTTAAGCTCCCCTGACAGGCTAAACTAAGCATGTGGAGTGGTTTTAGTTTACCTCTGGAGCATTGAAAACTACCATGTTTTCATAGAAAAGCAGAGCGATGTTCACTTGAGTGCTCTTTAAGTCAATATGTATAGCCATGTTCACATTAAGGAAAAAAAATTAGATTCATCGTCTACTTTGAGTAGAAGCTCTAATTCTGGGGGGAAGCCTATGATTTACTTCGGATAACTGAAATGTTAAAACCAAAACTGTTTTCAGCCATCATGTCTTCGCTGTCTTGTGTTGAAAACATGCCTCATTCCTAGCAAAAATCAATGGCAAAGTATGTAGGGATTTTTATTAATACTTATTTAAGCTAGCTGCGTGGCTAGCTTTACAATGCAATGGTTTTCATGGATTCCTCCAAGTAAAATTCCTCCAAGTCACTACTTGACTGCTTGGATCACACTTTCTCTTTGGCTGTCACCCTGCTGTAAGTGGGGACAAGATGCTGATTTGAAACATTGCCTCTTAGATCTGAAGTTTGACGTGAGCTGCCAATTGAGCTTCGCACAGAGTGGGGAGGAAGCAAGGTGAGGAGTCACCCTTCTGCCCAGCCCAGCCCATGGTCGCAGCTCTCTGACTCCCATGCCCTCACTGCTGCCTTCTACAACCAGGAGCTGTGCTTTCCTTCTGGGGCTGGCTCCTGGAGTGTTGCTGGAATCAAGTAATACATAATAATATTGAAATGCACACCTATAATGTCATGCATCATTTAATTGAGAGACTTTGTTTTATTATCAATCTTTTTTTGTCTTAAAATATGCACCAGGAGCTCTGTGTTGCAGACAGCAGGTCTCTTTTTCCAGTTCATCGTACCTTTCTCAACAGATGTTCTTCTTTTCTCATATAGTCAGAACAGTTCCAAGGGGATTGCATAAAAGCAACGGCTCTTGACATTTCATTATGCAGAAGTATTTTTGTCATTGAGTGATCATAGTACTTATTGTCAGGCAATTTTGAAAACAAAAAACCCAATATTTACATAATCCCATTTCTTTTTGATTGTGTAGTTTGTTTCAGCTCCACTAAACAGCTATGAGTTTGAAATCGCTCTCTTCCCCCAAACAAATGGTCATAAAAACAAAATCAAGCTCATAAATCTTGCTGTGAACTAGTTGTACAGTTTCTGCAGGATTACACATCCATTGCTGCAAGACATTGAAAGTGTTTATTTGTTATCAACCTTTTAAAGTCAAATGTGTGAAAAATAAATTTACTGTGTTGTGATTAACACAATGACCCACAGCTGCAGCATATAGAGCTACAGGCTTATGGAGCAACTTCTCCCTCTACTGCCATTGTCTGAACTAAGGAGTTTCATCCAAGTCATAAGTCTTCTTTTATAGTGGTAATATATAAAACCACGAAATGTAATAGAAAAGTATCTCAAACACTGTTGTTAGGTCTTTGTCCAACACTGATTTATATTGCAAACTCGCAGCCTCTGGTGAATGGTGCAGGGAGAGGGAGGAAAGTATGTACAGTTCATAAGCGAACATACTCTGGTCGGCTTTGTGGAGCAGGGAGGGAAAGGGATTTGGGATGCAATTGGTGTTTGTAATCCTTTTGGTATTGGAAAGAGATGCTAACATACTGCTAGGACGTTGTTAACAGTCTGATGAAATCCCTGGTGTTTCTTGTTTACCAATTATTCTGGTATCTCTATGAGGTGACCACAGAAGATTTATAGTTTTAATAGAGAACTTAGGTTGCTGTGCATAATAAAAGCTTGTCTAGAAAAAAGTCCTTTGTCTTTTAACAACAGGAATTCTGATCCCGTATTTGCATTTTGTGTAAATGGGCCTGGTATAGGTTTCGGGTCACTGCATCTAAATGAAAGCCTTTTCCCTTTGCGGTACAATCCGGAGAACCTATAGAGCTAGCAGACCAAGAGTCTAGAATTTTCCTGCAAAAATGTTGTGGCCAATGAAGCAGAAGCTTTAGCCCATCCAAACACTTCCTCACTTTTGCTGTGCCAGACAGGAAGAGACTTCAGAGCTGAGGTAGCAGGATAGCTGGCCAAAAGACAAATGTCAGTGGCAGAAGCATCTAAGTGTTAAGTGAGGAAGAGTAAGAGTTTTGAGCCAAGATAAAAAGACAGAAATCCTAATTTTTTCTAGGGTGAAAAATTTCTGAAAATGTTTATACAGAGAGATGTGCGGTACTGCATTTCCCTGTATTTCAGCCAGCTGTCTCTTGGGATGGATGCTTCCCTTGGAGACCAAGTGTGCAGGGATTTAACAACGTGGGAAAAGCTCAGGACAGGAAACAATGAAGCCTGGATTCACCAAAAGACGAGCAGGGTGACTGGAGTGGGTTTTCATCAAAGAATTTGTGTTCATGTGAAACCATTAATTCCAATATTGACTGGACAGAGATGCCCTCCAAAAGTTTTGGACCAGTCTTCAGCCACTGCCGGGTCAGATTAACTGACAGTAATAATTTCACCTTCTGTCTCAGTCTAAAGAATAAGTGGAAAAATATTCATTTATTAATGCCAGGCTTAAGGTATTTTTGTTATTAATGTGCAGACAGACCTGAGTAACTGTGCAGACTCTTTGACATAGAAAAGGGATGACTGTAGTTTTCCATTCAAGCTGATAAAAGAACATCTTCATAATTAAAAACTTAGGTGTTTTTTTTTTCTCACTCCTCTTCCCACTTTCATTTATTTATTTGTACTTTTGGTTCCTCATTTTCAAAGACTTGGTACTCATTGCTTTAGGACAAAAAGAACTGTGATGACAAATATGGTTGTTATGTTTCATCTTATTCCCAAGGGTCTTTTCTTCTGCAGATGATGAGCATCTGCTCCTAGTCATGTAGAAATCTGATTAACAAAGCATGATCTTTGATTAGCATATTTCAGAAATTGTTTCTTATTATGATCTCTCCTTAGGGCTTGTGTCGCTTAGCAGTAGAACAACCTTACAAACTTATTTAACATGTTAAGGAACTTTGAAGACATATAAATCCCTATTTTGACCTTTTATGTTCATATGGATCATGCATTCTGCATAAGTGGTAAAAAGTCTTGAGAAATAATCATCCACATTATGGGGTTTTATTGCTGTCTTCTGACAAAGCCCGTGTTTTTGCTTGTATTTAATAAACTTCCTTCTACTGTTTTGAACTGTATATAAGGGCTGTTTGTAATGAAGAAGAAATTATGCTTCTCTACTGTGTTCCATTTAAGGAACTTCATGAGCTTTTCCACCATGAATGAAATAACTCGTCCAACACACAGGTGGGGAAAAGCTTTTTTATTATTGTTGCCGGCATTATTATTATTTTCAGATTTTAAAAACAAGACACTGAGTTAGAGAGAAGTTGAGGCCTGATTTAAAAGGAAATAGTGACTGGGATTTCTAACATCTTTTCCCTATTCCTTTGCATCAAACTGATGACCCTTCAACAATATTTTTCTTTCTCAATAGACAATTTTTTAATTGCAAAATATTCAAAAGTTGTGTTTCTTTAAACAATACTGCATTGTGTGATGCTGTTTCAGAATATACATACATCAGAAGTACATGCATTTTTATTGCCTTAGAAGACCTAAGGAGCATCCTAAAGTGGATGTAATTCTCCAATTACAGTAAATTTTACTATGAAAAAATGCTAAGTATTAAAACTCTGCATGATGTCACATAGACCATGTGGGCCTAAGTCTTGCTTCTCTTATTTGTGCCAAAATTAGTATTGATTTTCAAAGCTAAACCCACAACCCCACTTACACAGCTCTGGCCGACAGAACACTATGAGCACTGGGCCGGAGAGTGCTCTCCAGTAATCCAACAATATTGGCAGATATTAGCCCTGGGCTCCTAGCCAATTTGCACAAGGGTTTCTGTTGATACAGCATTTTGCATCAAGGATGGGTCACCAGCAAAAGCAGACAACACACTTGTGCTCGAGTAAAAAACCAAGGCCAGCTGCAAGCCAGCAAAAGTTCTGGTCATTAAATTTTTTTTTGTATGGATACGATGCATGAATTCTGTCAGGTCACTGAACCTATATTCTGGTGACCCTTCACGCTCCAAGTGGCACTTACCCATTAAAGGCTTTACAGAATAGGGTATCTCACTCTGGTTTGCAGTTTAAGAATGTCTAGGTAGATGGATAGGTAAGGAAATCATGGCTTGCCATTTCAATCCCTGCCAAATACCTGCCTCAGTCTTTAACTCAGTCTCCAGTGAGAGCGAAGTGAGAGGATTTAGAATGTCCATCTCACAAGCTGTCTTCTGGGAATGTAAAGAGCAGGGACTGGGCTACTTCTTATCTGCCTGTTGGTCTGACTTAGAAAAAACACCAAAAGGCAGCAGCAAAACACCCCTGAAGAGCCTTTTCAGCCTTTGGTCTCCCCAGTGGGATGGACCCTGGCCCCTCAAACACTGCCCATGTGTTTTCCTAATGGCAGCTCACTGCATGTTGCTGCCTTGTTGTTATGCTGCAGGAAACAGATGGTCTTTTCCCCTTCCTTGCTCACTTCACCTTTTCTATCAGTTTTAATGGCTTTAAAAGAAAGAGCTTTTAACACTTCTGTTTTATTTTTATGATTTCCCATGTCTTGCACCAAAGGCATTCCACTAAATACATATGCACTAGTGATGCTCAATTGCCCATCACAAATGTGTAATGGGTGTTAATGTGGTATGAGCTTGTCGCTACGGCTGTTTTAACCGACACAGAACAGCTGCAGCACTTCAGCACTGCAGGAAAACAGAATTCTCTGCTTCTTGGAAGTACATTTATAAAGAAATTTGGTACACAGTAAACTGAAACTCCTTGTACTTCAAATAGTATCCTTCAAAAGTTTGTCTGATTGTTCAGTAAAAGAGGGAAACTCAGTTATCATAATGTCCAATAAGAGCTTTATATGGTCCCAAAAATGAAATTAAGAGTTGCCCATTTCCAAGTGCGTCTCATTATCTGGGGAGCGGGGGGAGAGGTAAGATGCAATTTGAGGAAGCATTGAAGAGGGACAGAAAGTCAAATCCATGGCAAAATATTTTCCAAAAAAATCTCATCTGAAAATCACTTCTTAAAGGTGAGGTTTGTCTGTATGGCTGTGATGTCCCTTCTGAAGTATTCACATAACCATTTTTTGAATATTTGTAATTCATCCAGGCAGATACGTCTTATTGCTGATCTTCAGAAGCATCCTTTTGTGAGAGAATGAATTTAGATAGATAGCCTTTCAAATGGGACTTGATTGCACAAAAGTGTTTGTAAGAGATTTTCCCAGGTGGGATCAGCGCTCTAATCGGAGCGTATCCTGCACAACACTGTATCACGTCTCTTTTTTTATTTCAAGGATTACCAAATGACTACTCATTTAAGGAAGCAGCCTATAGAAGGTTGGCAGGGGCGGGCAGGCAGGCTTACACACTGGCAGGACAACAAATATGGCCTGTTGAGCTTCTGTAGGGAGCAGGAGGTTGCTCCAGCGCCTGCTCCAGTGCCCAGTGTAGCAGCATCTTCTTGCCTCTGTGAAGGAGCAGCTCCTGCCTCCGCTGAGATCAGACCCTCTTGTTCGCTTTGGGTGCTAAAACAGCATCATCCCAAACCAAATCCTAATTTTACCACATCAGGTCTCTGATACATGCTTAATATCTTCATTTACTTGAGGGGAGGAGAAAGGTATGTGCAATGTATGTGCAGTTCTAGCAAAAGCTAGTGTAATATCCCATGTGCTAATTTCTGTTTTTAGTGTTAGGAGACAGTTTCATAGAGAGAGAAAAAAATAAAGGACTTTCTGAGACTCTCCCTGCGCCTTTCTCAGTCTTTTTGTTGCATCTAGGAAAAAACAGTTCATCGCAAGCTAAATGGACATCTTTGCAGGAGCCTCCTGTTAGAATATTGGCACTGTGTCGCTGTGCTGTTCCAGTCTCTGAGTACTCTTGTCAGATAAGCAGTGGGTGTGTGGTGCATGTGCACATCTGTGTTAATCTTGAGGGTTAATCCTTTCCAGTGCAGGATTGCATGTCACTTTTGTGCACTTTCCAGACTCTTGACTAGTTGCAGTACATCAAATATCCATCACATTAACAGGAGAGACATTCCCTTTACTGCTCCCACGTCCTCTTCTCTGGCAACTTAAGAATTGTGGAGAGAAAGATTGCTCACTGAATATTCACCCTGGGGCAGACTGAAGGACTGAAGATATATTTCTCAGCAACATGTCCCTGTCTGTCCCCAGATCCTGTTAGGCTCCTGTTTGGCTGTTGGAGAAAACGACAAAGCAGCAGTGATTGCTCCTCAGGGAACCAAAGCCATAGACCAAAGTGGGGATGCTACCACCAAGAGGGGTAACATTTGGATAGTGTCAGAAGGAGAATAAAGAGTGTGGGAACTGACTTTAGAGGAAGAACTTTCCCTGGGGAGCATCAGCAGGGAAAACAGCGTGGGCATATTTGCTCTGAGATAACAACACATCAACGTCTCTAATCCCACTTCCAACAGCACTGCTGCTCATTGAAATTGTTGTAAAGATGCCCAGGATTATTTTATTGTTATCACTGCTATTCTACTTAAGCATTTTCAGTACAGGAGAGGCTTATCTGTAAAAATTAAAAATAATTTTTACAAAATAATACACCTGTATCTGTGAAATTAAATGTATTAGCACTATGCAGAATCTTTAAGCTCTTTGTCTATCTTTCTACTTATACGTCTCTATTTAGCGTGAAGCCTGAAAACAACAGTACATGCTATAAAGTGGCAAAGTATTTATTCACTCATATGTGGGGTTGTTCATTCTAACCGTTTGTCATCTGTAAACCAAGAGATAACTTTATATGCATTTCTCACTTTTTTTTTAATATGTTTTTTTTTTTTATAGCCCTTGATCCATCCAAAGATCCATGTTTGAAGGTGAAGTGCAGCCCACATAAAGTGTGTGTCACTCATGACTATGAAACTGCTATTTGTGTAAGCCGCAAGCAGCTGGTACACAGGTAAGGACACTTCATGTCGTTTGAGGGTTTTGTGTCTTCATGGCCAGCCAGTATGATGAGAAGTAAAATGAGAAAGCTCCAAAGTGAATATTAAAACCTGTGATTTTAAAACATAAATATATCAAACCTCTGCTCAAATTTGGTAAAGGACTGAAAAATGTTGGTAGAACTTTGTAAATCATCTCTCCTGGGAGTGATATAATTACAGAAAGCTCCAGGTCTGACTGTTGAATGACTGAATTAAGAGCAAGTGAAATAGCTAATATGTTAAAAACTTTGGCTGAGATCTTCAAATTAGCTTCAGAACTTCACTGAGAGAAGCTATTCATAAACAAAGAAAAGTCTGCTGAATATAGGTTGAAATATGCTATGAACAATCAAGAATGAAGAAATTTATAAACAAATTTAGAGAAAATAAATTAACATTGCCCTATTTTGGACGCAGAACAAGTAGAACCAGTAAGGAAAGTGGTCTTAAGTAACTCCAGAATCTCTCTTAGTCAAAACTAAGAATAAAACTGAAGAATTAAGCCCCTCCATTTGCCAACAGATGTTGAATAAAACCTGTATGGCTGTAATGGCTAATGCTGAGTGGTTGTACTTTAAGAAAACTATGTTGTCTTGCTTTCATTATGTGTGACTGATAAATCTGGGAACTGGTCTTCAATTTTTTTCCCTACTTAGTAGCGATGCAAAAAATTGCCTGTAAGAACTCAGGTTCCTAAGTGTCATTGTCAGCTGAGATTTGAGTTCCACAGCTGTTTAAGCCAAACTAAATTCAGGATGATCTGATTCCCGTGTACCAGTACTACATCTCATCATATCTCACCGCTACCTGGCTGAGGAAGCTAATCTACTAAAAAAAAAAGTCTTTGATTTATAATACAAAGTTAACGGTATAATGTGCATGAGGCGGTATGTTTAACCTTTGGTTTTCAATATGGAATGAAGCCTGGAAGGATGTTAGGAGTGCGACTATGTGTAGTGCTTACATTTTAATGACATTTTTGGCATTACGTACCTTACATTTTCTAGTTAGGATGGATCTAAAGCACTTGCATTATATACTAGTCCTTATGATATATAGACATAGATGTTGAGCCAAATGCTTTCTGAGCCATTTCCAGTATTTAATGTCCCAAAAGCGGTCAAAATGGTACAGAGTAATGGTATAAAGGAGGAGCTGAATAACCCTTTTTTCCAGAAACCAGGCAGTGTTTCATGTGATCTCTCTATGATTCCTCAACTGCCTACAGCTATTTCAGCTAACCTTTGAGTAGCACTGTGACTATGGAGATGAATAGAAAAGTATTGAAAACTTACTTTGAAAATTCTCCAAACAATTTCCAGCAAGTTTTTTAATGCTGAAAGAGCTACTGCTGATGTGTGATAGTGGCATATATGTCCCCAAAGTGGTTTTATTCTCAAAATATCTGGCTACCCTTACCTCAGAGGGTAGACGTGTCAGTGAGGAAAGTAACTAGGCCAAATTCTCTGGCGATTTGAATCAGTAGAGTCACACCACTAAAGATTTTCATCTTTAGTTCTACAACATTCTGTTCTTTTTTGCGTGCCTGACCTGAATACCACTGTACATCCGACTCCAGTCCTATTTAAGGCTGTGTTAATCAGGAGTAAATGCATTACAAGAGGTGGAGTTGCACCCATTTAAAACCAATGAAAGCCTGAATACATTTAGTGGGGGGCATGTATGGTGAGAACCATGGCATAACTCAGCACCACTGCGATTGCGTTGCGCATCCGCAGTGCTTTCAGATGTGCTCAGAAGGATTTTTCATTTCATGCATCATTATCAACTTGCTGTGGTGGCTCTACAAAGCATATAGTCTCAGCAAAAAGTAATCAGGAGAGCAACATCTTGCGTTATTGCTGAGGTTTCCAGGCAGAGCTATGCTGATTTGTGTCACCTGGTTAACTGGCCGGCGTAAGAGCTGCAGCACAAGGACACTCTATTTTTCCAAACGTAGTGTAGCTGACTTGGAAATCACCAGTGACAATGCAGTGCCATTGCTGTTTCATTTCCTTTGTGCAGGAATGCACACTTTTTAAACCACTGCAGGAATGCAATGACAGAGTATAGAATTGAGTTAAATGAAAAATTGTTATTTTACATTTACTCAGATCCTGATACCATGATGGCTAACTCATCCTGTAAGGCTTTCAGGCAGAGCAAGCCTCATGCCTTTAGAGTAAGACTCACATCTGGCAGCACAGCTGTCACATATTGCACAGTGCTGTGGCTTCCATCCTGCCCCTGGTGGATCTGCTGGATGTGGGATCTCCCGACCCAGCTGGCCAGGCACATGGGGTGGGTGTGTGGGAGAGCAGCTCACGGTGCCAGTGGATTTGCTGGTGGGTTACCTCAGGGTACCAAAGGAGACTGCCAGAAGTCTCATACCCCAGGGGCAGCCTGGCCCCTCCTGTGCAGCCTCCTCCTTCCCTGTCCCTCTTTCCCTCCCCTCCACAGTCCCCTGGTGACAAACCCTGGGTCTTGAAGATAAGGGAGAAGATGTCCAAGAGGTGTTTCAGACAGATAATAGCATTTTGTCAGCACATCCTCTAAGGCGTTTACAGTACAAATTGAACAGGGCATTAAAAGAAAAGGCAAGACTGAGCAGTGATTAAAGAGTGTGTAAAAGATAAATTTGAAGATACCATCTTATATGCTTAATAGCCCTTGGACTAATGATAGAGCCTTATGAAATCTTTTGTATGGATTAAAAACCCCTTTCAATTTGGACATGATCTATGAGGAAGACTCTTTATTAGTTCAGGTTTGCATGAAATGCAGTATTTAATACCTCTCAAAGATTTCTTATACATTTGCAATCCTGTTAAAACTTCGTGCCATTTGTCTCTGCTGGTGTTAGTGCAACCAATGGGAAGGAAAGATGTCACTCTTGGGCTTTTTTGAAAAGAACAGAATGAGAAAATGGGATTGATGAAAAAATTATGGGCATATTAACATGTCCAGAGTTTGCAGCTTTGTTCAGTCCATTTAACGTGCAATCACCAATTAGTTCATCACTGCGGTGTATGTCACTCACAAAGGTAATCAAGCAGTGTCTCTGCTTCTCTGCTGTGCTTTAGAAATCCAGATATTTACTCAGTATTTCTTTAGTGCTTTTGAGGCTACTGCCGCTGACAAAAGAGGCCACTACTGAGTTCCTCACAGATTTTTTTTTTTAAGATCTGGACAAGTTCCCAGATAAAACATCTGTTCTTCTAAATTACGCATCAAAGGCTTGGTCTGACTAACGTGGCAATGTTGGCAACTCAACGAGCAGACAGCTCCCTCTCTTCCTTTACAAATCCTGCGGTTGATACACCATTCCTGGTTAGGAAGGACCCTGTTGAAAACAAGTCCCCATATGTGAGACTCAGCATTTTCATACCACTGCTGTTCTGTGTGCTGTTTGTGTGCTTCAAATTCTATCCAAAAGGGAATTTATAAATGAAGGAAATTAATAATTGCAAGAATGTCAGCGACCCACCTGCTTTCAAGAACTGCTTGGTAGCATTACAGAAAAATCTTTGACCACAGCAAATGCACTTATAGGGATTTACTGAAAAGTTGTGCATGTAAGCAAGGATTTTGACCAGCACTGTTCCTCAATGTCTATGTATTAGATAAACAGTTACCTTTTAAAATGTACTAAATATAGGGCATCCAACTCCTAACCCTGTTGCTTTGCTGTCCTCTCTGACTCGTGCTCATCTGTGTTTTCCCTTGCTCTGCTCCTGGATGCTAATGAGGGTTGGCACAACACCAAGGCCTACCTCAGGGGCAAGATCATCCCGTGCTGAAAACCTGACTCCCACATTCTCGGTGGCCTGACCGATGGGAGGGAGGGCTTGTTCCTAAGCTCGTGGCCTTTAATTCTACGTGATTTATGTGGCAATGTTTATCAAAGCCTGAATACATGAGCAATCTGTATGAGGTGTTGTAACAGAATCAGACCTGGGAGATGATTAATTATCTTTGGATCTACTAATAACATCAGTTTGTTCCCCAATTAGCCTTGCTGTATTCATAGCTTTTTTTCTATTCTCTGGTTCATTTTCATGCTGATTCAGAAAAGAATTGTTGTTCATTTGTGTATTAAGTACAATTCAGGGAAGAAAGCATATCCCAAAGGAACTTTCCATTGCTCAGCTTCCTGGTGGTATATTTATTGGTGTTAATTATATGTGTTTTACTTGTATGTATTTTCTCAAAAGGGCTACCATAAGTAGCAAGATGGAAGAACCCAGACAATATTAGGGCAAGTGTCACTATCTAACTTCTCTGCAAACTCCTATTTATCTTTCAGTTTGTGCTAAAATGAAGAGGGAAGGGATGTGCCTCCCTAACAGGGTGAATTCTCCCCCATTTCATTGAAATCTTGATGCTTTTTTGTAAGCTGGCAGATGCAAGACAGGCAAAATTATGCAGAAAACTTGGAAAATCTGCTGTAGAAATGCTGTTCTTTCAATTATTATTTAATCTTAGCTGAGGAAAAATGCGGTTATTTTCCATGGTGCTGCAGTAGAGCACAGTCCGTTCATCCATCGTGGGTAGGCAGCTTGCCAAAAAATGTGTTCTGGGAGACCGTGGCCTTCCTGGAGTAACAGGACTCCATAATTTTAATGGTGAGATGTGGGACTCCACTCAATAATTTAGGATAATACAGCTCTATAATAAAATCGTTATGAAGATTAAATTGTTAATGTATGCAGAAAACATAAATATCAAAGTTATTTTTCTCATCCCCAGAGTTTTTTGTAAGTTCTGGGATGAATTCACAGTTATGAGTTAAGTTTTACTGAAGATCTGTTTATGGGCACCAAATGAATTCTTTTGTTGATTAACATTTTCAGAGTTAAGGTAAGAAGACCGCTCAGTTCAGAGCAAAAAGAAAATCTATTGACCATTGTTTTAGATGAAAAAATAAAGCCATTTCAAATTTGTTGGAATTTTTTTTCCAAGTAACAAAATAACAATATTTGTGTCTCAGCAGACTGTTTTGGTGTCACTAAGTCTGATTTTCTCTAAAAAAAAGCATGTTTTCATGCAAAACACTTTATCCACCCCTAAAGCTGAGCATTGATTTCTCTAATCTACCAGCATAGATTTTTGCTTCAGAAGAAAGAGCGTTGAAACATTTGATTAAACACACACTCACAGAAAACAACTGATTGCATTAGGTTTTTTTCAAACAAATGTATTATACTGGCGAAATTGCCCAAATTTAGGCTTGTTATTCCCAAGGGTATCTCTGACAGAATCTGGGAGAATTATTTTAATGCTCTATGAATTAAAGTTCTAGACATGAGCAGGATGGAGTAAATGGATTTATTTTTTTTTGTAATTTGTAAACTTTAGTGCACTACTCTGTAAAGACAATTATTATTCCTAATATCTAATCACTCATGGTACATTGCACAGTTTAACTGTAGCTCATGCTGTTTGTCCAGAAAAATAAATGAGAATCCAGGAAAATCAAAGAGAGTGGGGCCTTTGAGGTCACAGCCAAGTACATCACATAATGTGATGTGCAAGTGGTGTGTGCAAGTGATGTGTGCAAGTCTTTAGAGAAAACTTGAAAGCTTTTAAAAGTATTTCATCTCTGCACTGCCTGACAGCAAAGACATGCCTCTTCTGCAGTGCAAACACTTTGGATTTTGCAGCAGACAAGTAATAGACACATGGAAATCAGGAATGTTTGTTTTTCTTACGTGAGCTAAGTTGCCTTTTAATAAGACAGAGAGCACAGGGTATGATGGGCCATCAATCTACAAGTGCTTGAGGGGACCACCGAATATTAAGAGAGAACAGTGGAAGAGTCTGGCACTCTCCTTTATTCCCCATTGCAGTTATTTTTCAAATTTTGATTATGAAAATTACGGTCTAAGCATGAACTCCCAAAGGTCAATACCTTTTCCTCCAAGACAGTCTCAATCTTTAACAGCCCAGGATTTAGTCCAAGGATGCTTAAATATTGGAGCAGTACTCACAGGTTTTATAATCAGGTATTACTCTGCTGAACAGGATAATCTGTAAACTGTAGGTTTCATTCTCCAAGTGGTCCATTTCTCAGTTTCAACCCTGCCTAAGGTAAATTGCTTTTAACTAAAGAGACCGTAGGGAGAGTCTGTGGAGGGACTGGTGTTCATCAGTCAAGATGATATGAGCTGGTTCTGTTCTGAATCATGGGAGTGACCTACTTGCTGCCGGGAGTTTCTGTACAAAAATTCTCTGGTTTATGATTTCCTGGAGAAAGCTGGCTATGCTATCTCCCCTCAATAGACAAGACTTTGTGTATCTTTTAGGCTTTTTTTCTGGCTTTTTTTGAGCTCTAGATATGCTGTTGTCTTCAATGTATTTCAAAACTCAAAAGTAAAAGACCCCTGAACATTAGCCAAAACGTAGAAGAAAAGATCCACTTTACTTGACTTTAAGTAGGGCCATCATCTTTAAAGCTGAAGTCAAATATGGTTCCTGACTCAAAAAGAAATGTGCCCAAGTTTTGCCCCATGCATTTTGGCGTTTCCATGCATTTTCAAACTTCCACAGAAAAATGTAGACATGCTAAATATTGTCAGGCAGAGCACAAATATCTCCTGTGGAAACTGCACAAGATTGTCACCAATAGCCCAGATGTGAAACTTTCTGCATCCCAAGGCCAATTAGGCACTCTGCGCTTCACTCCCCAGAACTGGTAACTCATTGCTAGTCATGGTTCATCAGCTTTAGAGCTCATTAGAGTAGTGCAAGGTGACTGTCTCCTATTGGACATGAGTAATTTTTGAAATATATGATAGTGCACAGCTCTTATTGTAATGGATTTTCAAGTGTGTAGTCCTCAGCTCTGTCTGCTGTGGCAATAGCAATAGATGAACTTGTTCTTGCTATCAACAGGGGATTTACTGTATTTTATTCACAGTCACCAAGCACCTGGCTTCTGGGGTCAACGTCTTACTGTGAAGGTCATTGTCTTTTACTGCAGCTCCTGTCTTACTGTGCTGTACTTTCCTGTGAGGATGCTGCCAGCACAAAAAGAAATACAATGGTTATTGAGACATTCTCCTGCTGCGTAACTCCCTTTAGACCAGCATCAGAGCACTCACTGAAAACCACCTCAATACCTCCAGATACTTTTGCTATCATCAGAAAGTTATTATACTGAATAGAACAAGAAAATAACCTATTATCTTCTGCACTTTAATTAACATTTATAAATAGTTTGCACATTTAAATATAATATTATTGGATGGGTTGAATATCGCTTTGTAACATCCCTGCTCTCGGTATTTTCGGTTGTACGCTTTTAGCAGTACATAAAAATGGACCAGAAATGACTTCTTGGATCATTAAGTCCAATCCCTTCACAACAGTATCATAGAAACTTTTTCATTAGCCTACCAAGTTTTGTCTTAAAAATAGTAAGGTTTATTGCCTCCTCTACTCCATTTGGAAGAATCCTTAGCTTCTTAAGCTTTCTGGTTAGAAACCTGCTAATAGCCAGCCTAAACTTATTCAAATCCAGCTAAAACTTCTGGAGTTTTCCTCAGTGGTTCCTCAGTATTTATTTGGAAATAATGACCTTCTGTGATTTTGCTAGACTGAACAAATGCTCTTCCTCTTTTCTTATAAAAGAGCTCTCTTAAAAAGACATTCCTCTTCCCTGTCTCAGCTTTCCTCTGTAGCAGAGCTTACTGGGCTTGACTGCTGAGATCAGTAAAGAAATGAAACCCCAAATTACCACTTTGTCTTCTTGCTATTTAAACTCTTTACACACCTTTACGCATTATGTTCCCTCTGAGTCATTGCTTATTAAGATTTTAATCTTTATTTCTTAAATTAATCCCCTCTTTTAAGTTTCTGTTCATCCATGCCTGCTTTAAACCTATGGTTGTCTTTCCATGAGCCCCAGTAGAATGTCTGCAATTCAGAAATCCATATTCCAGGTGGGCTTTCAGCTGAGCTTTCTGGACAACAGTTCTGGCTTTGATGTTTTCTGTATTTCTGGGTTGATATACAGTCCAACATTGAGTAGATATATGTGCAATTTGCTGTTTCAAGCATTTGTACATAGCGTTCTTCATTTGTTTTCATCCTCACTAGAAATGTACAAAAGCCAAAATTACTTTTCTCTGAACAAAACATTTTTAATTAGGATGATAACAAAAGGAGAGGGAAGAGGGAGTTTGAAATAAATACAAGCCATAACAAGCTGAGCATTGCATATAAACTATATGTAAAATTCAGTGTTTAGAGCTCTGAGATCTGACTAATATGAGACTTAAATGTATAATGGTGGAAAATGCATGTCTGAAAGTCAATCTGTGAATATTCCTGTTGGACTCGATGATCTTAAATGTCTTTTCCATGCTAAATAATTCTCTAAGTCTATGATAAGTTTGTGCAGCAGATTCATAGGGAACGCAAGCCAGCAGGAGAACTTAAATATACAAGAGATAAAATAAGGTCAATGCAATGTTTCTTCTTTAATAGTTTTACTATCTCAGTGGGTTGTCTTGTTGACTGCAGAATTGGTCATATAGAAACCCCTTGATATAGCTCTTATCAGCTTGTCAAGAGCTAACATCCAAAGCTAAGTTAGCATCCAAAAGCTCCTGTTTCCCTTGAGATATCTGGAAGAAGGCTGAGTTAAAAGTTCAGTCACCTCCTCCATGGCATTTGTCTATTCCTGACTTGGATTGTGACTTGTTTGCAACATAAGGCAAATTGGCTTTTTTGTTGTTTTGCTCACTGAAGTGAGCAAGAAATAAAAACAGTAATTGGTATAAATGTCATCTGCTTGGCAAATGTCAAGAGATTTGCCAACAAATGAATAATGAACAAATGAATAAAGTTGGATGGGACTCACTGCCTTTGTATCCTTGTCCTGTAAGAAGACGTTAGGCTTTGCATATAGAGTAGCTTGGTAATTCCTGGGTCTGCAATGCTTTTTCAAACAACCTTAACACATCATCATTATGACTATTATTAAGATGCAAACAGGTAGGTATATTAAGATGTGGGACCCCAGAGGGCAGCTCAGGAGGCTCTCCACACACTTGTCAGCAGGACTACATTTGACCGTAGACCTTGTAGGTCATGTAAATGTGTTATTGCCTTGAAGTGTTGGCTAACTTTCTCTGTGACTACATTTCTCATCTCAGGACCTGGAGTCTGCAGTCTTTCAGGGTTTCCCATAGCCCAGTAGATTAGGGATCTATTTCCCAATTCATGGTCTTTGTATTTTTTCATATGCTAAAAGTATTAACCATAGAATTGCTGGAAACAAATTTTTAATAATATTTAATATGTGGCTGTATTCTTGCTGTTTATTCTTATCTTAAATCGTTGACTAATCCAATCAGTCAGAAGTTATTATGTAGTGTTTACAAATGACCTCCGATGCTCTGAAAATTATTCTGTATTTATACAATAATCTGTTTACTGGAGATTCTAAATTTATTGCTGGTTTTTGCTGTAGAAGCCCCAGGACATGAATGTGTTCAGAGGAAAAGTCTTTTTAGTGCTAATAAAAGGCATGCTTTTGTAAGATTGGGACTGATGTTTACAGAAAAGGAATTTTATTAAAGCTTTTCTTCAATTTCCAACATCCCATTATATTGGAAAAAGTATTAAATGGGCAGCATTTAAAAATCTGCCTTTTGATAAATGGTATTATATATTCCAATTGCAGTGAATATTACAAACAATATATTTTGTATGAAATTTGCAAATTAGGCCTTAAAAATATTGCATTTCATTTGATGCTGGTCAGTTTGCTGCTTTTTACAATTCTGCCTCTTCAATATGGTGTAGACTCAACATAGATAACTTTTAAACCTACAAAAGATTGATCTTTATTGTTCGTAAAACAGTTCTATATTTTACCATTACACTTCAGAGATTTTCCAGTTATTGCTTCTAAAGCCTTTCAATAGCAGTGAAAGGGACTGATAATAATAGGCTAAAATTCTAATGAGTTGGGCCAGACTCTTCTTTTACTCCCTTCGCCTTGCATAGCTCACAGCTTTCTACCCTGTGCATATGGCTCTGTTGAGTGGAAAACTTTGACTCATCTAAGGGTGAATGCGGTTTTCTGCAGAGTTCTCCTGAATTTCATATCTTGTTCAACAACCTTCATCATTTTGGGCACAAGGCTTCACTAGGAAAAATGATGAAGCTGTAGCCAAGACTACCCTGAGAAATTAATCAGCAAGTATCTTGGCTTTTATTTTTGAGTTAGAGGTTGCAAAAAACGTATACTGTGAAGAGCTTTTCCACATGGGTTTGCCAGTTCCAAAATATGTTAGCAATGAAGGCATAAATAACAGCTAATATAAGAAGTTGAAAAAGGTAGTCTTGGGTGTTGTATCCCTTTTACAGCCGTGCAGTTCCGTCTAATGGCACTCTTTTGAAAGAAATAGCATATGAAAACAATTAAAAGGAGTTCTTGCATCAATCATTTTCTTATTTGGTGCAAGTTATGTTATCAAAATTAACTTTTAATCTATTACTTCCTCCTTCTTTAATATTTCAATTTCTTTCATTCTCTTTTCATTAATAAGCTTATGATTGCCTGCTTAGTGGTCTGCCAGAACTCATCAAGAGCTCAACCTACAGATTTTCAATTTAGTCATTTTATATCAGATTAATTCAACCAATGAACCACGAATGACATTATTTATGGACATGAGCCACCAAAGTACAGTCTGTTTAAAGCTCGGTATATAGGGAGTACTAGCGATGATTAGAAATCAACCCAAAATATTTTGCTTCTTTGAATATGTTTCTTCAGGTATCTCCGTTCCACTTATAAATTAACTATAGAAAGGCAATGCTGTGCCATTCAATTTTTAGGCAAAAAAGTAATATCTCAGCACACTTGTGAAAGGTATATTGCTTGTATCTCTAGATTTAAACCAGTCTTATAATATATGATAGCTTCATTCCCGTAAGCATCTTCTGCATCTTTAAAAAAAAAAGGAGGAAAAAATCTTGATATTGCTGTGTAATACTGTACACTTCTTGTTGTTCAGCCAATTTTTTAAGGGAGTCAACGAAGCTAACACCGTGTCAAAGAGCATTGTAATTACAGTCCATATCACCAGTCCAAAACTCCTGTGTGATCTCTCTAATAGTTGGAAGAGGTGTTCAGATGTTTGAAATTCAAAAGCTGAAAAGGAAACGAAGGAATTTCTGTTCTGTAGTTTGAGATCTTCCCCTTATTCTGTCTCCCTTGCATCTGCTGTGAACGTCAGTGCTAAATTCTCAGTGCCAGCAGACAAAAGATCAGATTTTATCTCACAACAACCCTCTTCATGGCTTCTAAAAACTGAGAAGAGTTATCATTTCAGAACCCCACAGCTCTCAGGGTTTGGCCTGGTGGGTTTGATGGCCTGGAGGCTGTCCATGAGACAGTGTTGAACCCCACCATTCACTTTCCTCAACAGGAAAATATAGATTCATTAAAGCCCACCTCATACTTACATTCCTGTAGAGTTGGAAGCCGACAGGGTCATTTTATGTTTGGAGAATCCATATTCACCTTTCTTATTTGTAACTTCATTGGTATATCTTTAATCCAGAACCGTACATTCATTCTAAGCCACTTAACTGGCTACAGCATAGAGTTGTCATAAATAAATAAATAGCAAATACGCTATGATAGACTCTGTTACATTAATGAAGTGTAATTACCAGGAAACATTTCTGCAGATCTGTCCTACTAAATCTTTCTGGAAAAGCGGGGGCAGGAAGATTAAAAAATTTTCAAAATAGTTAAGAGAAAATTATCAAGCCTTCATTTTGCTATCAATTATTGGATTTATGTTCTGTACTTTAACAATGAAATCCTAAAAGATTAATTGCAAGTAAATACAGAATTTTCAGTGACTGCCATCTAAAAAGACAAAATTTCTCTTAGATTCCACAGAGTTACTTCCGACTCTAATTAATATATTGACAAAAAAAAAAAGACGACTTGTATTGGAGCAAGTGTAAAACTGCCACCTCTATGAAATCAAATATTGCAATTAGTTACAGTACTTAAAACTGTTTTGTGTTTTTTTTTAATTTTCTTGGATTAGCTCCTAACTTTGTAGAATTGTCTATGTACTCTTTGCTGTCTCAGTTTGCCTTCAGCTTCCTAATGAGAATTTTTTCACACTGGAACATTTTGAGAAAGTGCAAAGAGAAATGGGCTTAAGATGAAAACAAGCTTTCAGCTTTAAGTATTGAGTAGACTTGATCTGGAGTTTTCTGCCAAAATGGTTTTCCTGTCAATTCAACAAAACATTTCCTAGGAATGTACAGAATAGTTCTTGACAAGAAAGTCTCTCGCCTCAGTAATGTGAGGAGGAGGGTGAAAAGACCTTGAAAGTAGAATGTAAAAAAGAGGTTCAAGCCTTGTGACTCAGGTAGAATAGTCTTCTGGATCTTCCGATAAGTGGCTACAGGCTTTCCTTTATGGCTTTCCCTCAAAGTCTATGGCATTTATTCCTTTCTCTTTGAGTTAATTGGAGAAGGGATTTGGTCTCATCATCCTAGGTGAATGCCCTAGTCACTGGGCTGTTAAATTGGTATCTGTCCATGTCTGACACAATAAATATTTCATTAATTATGAAAATTCACTCAGTTATGTCATTCAGCTGAGACCCAAGCTCAGCTGAGTTAGTGCTGTTGTTGTTAATATGAAGGTAAATAAAATCCGTTCCCATGACTTCCCAGCGTACCACCTTTCAGAAGTCAGTAAAATCAGACAGATGTAATCACCACCTCCTGGCTTGATGGTATGACGAATGTATTTTATGCTAAGATTGTGAAGAGAGTCTATAGCATACAGTTCCCTCAAATGACTTCAGTATTCAATTATCATTTGTACCTAGAGAAAATTAGACATTATTTTCTTTCATTATTATCTCAAGAGACAGTATGGCTTTGCTCCTGGAAAATTGTCCGGAGAGATTTTTTTTTCCTCTTTTCTTTATTTGGAAGTAATCTAGCATTGCTGCTTTCATATTTTATTTCTACAATGGTAGAGATATGAAGCATATTCGATTATTATTTGAAAGATTAAATCCTTTGCCTGGGTCTTCACTGATTTCTGACAAATACCAACTATTAAAAAAAATTCCCAGTCTCCTTACTTTTGCATTTTCTGAGACAGTATCTTTAATAAGCAGCTATTGCAAAGATGACTTTCCCAATCGTCCTCAACTAGCCTTTTTTTCTTAGAGTTCTTTTTGCATACTAAAGAATAGGCAATTTCTATCATTATCTCTCTTTATACTTTTCCAGGAAAAGCAAATGCTTCAGTGTTCAAAGGAGTTGCTACTAGACCTGCAGGATTCAGGAAAAAAAAAATCTCACAAATGTTGTGAACGCTTAGTGATGTGATCACTCTAACTACTGCAGTATCTTGCTTATATTACATTTTAACTCTAGCAGAAAAACTTGCCTTGAAATAAATGTTCTCCGACACTCTCTGTACTTTCCTCCTGTCTAGATCTGCACTTAGAAATGGTCTTGTCCTTTAATGAGGGCTTATGTTATCTTCCACATCTGAATAAACATCTATACAACATAACACAGTTTTAAAATAAAGAATAATTTTTGTACCTTGAGGCTCTTTTACAAGACTGTAAAAAATCAAAATTATGTTACTTTTCCAAAAAAAGGAAAATACACCCGAGGACTAAGGCATGCTGTACAGTTTATTTGAATCCCGATTATTTTCACTGATATATTTTATCTCCTGTGTATTTTTATGTATTTTTATTTGTCCTCTGGCCTAAACTATATTCCCATATTTAGATTTTTCTCATCTTTCAGCACTGTAATTTGGAGGAACAGAACTGTTCTGACAGTTATGTTTGGGATTAGAGCAGCTTCCTACTGCAGTCCCAGTTTTGACCCAGACTGAATCCATCATCTGCACATGCAGCTACTAAAGAGAACTGTCTTTGTGTCACCCATACTCATACTATATAAAGTTTAGTAACAACCAATATGCTTTGCTTATGCTGGCTTTATTCTAACTCTGTCACAGCTTTATTATGATAGTATCTAGAAAAATGTTATTTGATATGTATGGGGAGTGACAGTTGGGAGTTTTGCTTTGCTGATCTACCTAGCCTTTACCTTTGATCACCACAGAACTCATCTTCTTTTATGAAACAAAACAAACCATTCTAATTAGTTGGTTGTTACAATCAGTGACCATCAAATTGGAAGACTAAATAACTTTAGTAGTAAAGCATAATGTGAAGGGGTTTGTTCATTTGTTTAATGAGTTAAGAAGTCAAGAGAATATCATAGTTAAGAGTTGAAAATATTAATAAGGCATCAAACCTGCTCGTCTTCTCTACCATCCAGTCTTTTGACTTGCTTAGAAGAAAACTCAACAGATAGAAATACAGGGAACTTATCTGTCGTCTGCTTTTTCTCTCCTCTTCTTTAGAAATTCTTTCTTTGTACCTTATTGGCATTTAAATTGATGCTCCATGTTGAACAGAAAGGACATTTTGTAGTTTCGTTGTATAAATTAGTCTGTCCATTCTTCATTGCTGTACGTTGTAATGCTGTGTGCCATTATTCTGGTCAGTCATCTGGCTTTAAATCTCTTTCAAGTCCTTTGACAGAGTCTTAGCTAATCCAGTTTACCTGAAGCCCAAGACTGCCAAATTGAATTATACTGCGGTCATTCCTGCTTAGCACCTCATCCATAGTTAATTTCTTGAGCTCCTGTGTTTTATCTGTGTATAAATTTTTCATTTGCAACAATATTTTAGCTTAGCAAAGGAAGAGCTCAGAAGTCTGAGGGTTTTTTAATTAGTTCCTTTGTTAGTTCAGAAATTTTTGCTTCATTTTGAAGCAGCTGCCTGTATAACCGAGGTTCATAGTCCTTTCAGTAACTCATATTGCAGTTTTTGATGAAACACAATGAGAGCTATTCATTCCATAATGAGTTTCACCCAGCCCCTGACAGCACACCAGCAGTATGTTGAGTGCTGAAATGTGAACCCTGCGCTCTTCACAGCTGAGTAGAGGAGAGCTCCATCACCAACACCTTAGGACCATGATCAAGATGAGATAAATTGTCTGCAAATTCTTGGTAAGAAAACACAAGCTGAAGTTTCAATGTTCCTGATACTCAGTGGGCTGATTACTTCAGTTCACCTGTTTATAGGGCTCTCTGCTAAATTCTTAAAAGTAGGAAAGAACTGAGGATCATTAGAACATAAATCCAAAACACAGTTGTTGATGTATAAAGCAGCCTTACAGCTGCTCTACTGCAACCCTCAGAGTAAGATTTAACCAGCCTTTGGCTTCCTTTTTATGTAAGGAAACGGGCTTATGCAGAAGGTATCTTAGAGCATGTAAATTGCTTTCCACCCCTGGAAAGAAACAAGCTCACATTCTGTATTTTACCTTTGGAAATAGCTCCTTCCCTCACCAAAAGTTTTATTTACTAATGACCCAGAACTCTGATAGGTCTAAAGGTAAAAGTACATTCTGTATCCAAAACAGTATACAGACTGAAAATAAGAGAATAATAATACATTGTAAACAAGCAAACTGTGAGAATGATTGTTCAAGTGATCTGAAAGGAATTTAGGAAGAAGATATAGGACATAGCTAAACTCGTGACATTTTCCTCTTGGACGTAGTGAAAAGCAGAAACATAATGTGCTTTGGCTTGTATCAGGGAAAGGAAGCATATGGTTAAAGAATAAGTCCAGATGATGAATGTGATGATAGGCAAACAGTGACTGAAAAATAGAGAAGCTGATGTGAGAACTATTGTGTGCTTCATTTTGACATAGTGAGCTTGTCATGCAGACAAGATGTTTCTGAGAAGAAATCACAATAGTAGTACAAAGACACAGAAGGATAAACCAGAAAGGACATCTATAAAGTTTCTCAGACTTCCAAGGATTCAAGTGTAGAAAGATAAGAAGACTGGACTATTACAGGTAAAGCGCAAAAATGACATTGAGAGACCATCTAGAGAGAATATAATACTTAATATGATACTTCCTAGCAGAGATGGAAAGAATAGTTAAGAGTAGGTGAAGAAATAACTGCTTCTCCGAGGCACCTCATTTTGAGGTTGAATGAAGCAGAAGAAAGTTCCAGAGCTATGGGGAGGAAAGTGCAAGAAAAAGGAGATTAGCTGGGGGGAGATCAGAGCAGAGCACTCAGACTGAAGGACTGGAATCAAAATGGTTAAATACAACAGTGTGTAAGAAAGGGCACTGCAATTTTTTTCACAATTTTGTAATTCTCTTTAAACAAGCCAACCAGATCTTGAGAAAATAGGGTTGGAGGAGTCAGAAATGCCAGTCAGGCAGAAAGTAGACCACAGACAGTAGGTTTTGAGAGAAGAAAAGTGTTTTATGAAGGAATGCGGCAACATTAAGGAAAAAAAAAAAAAAGGATTCATTTGCAGTGAAAAAAATTAGTGCATTCCCTAGATTTCCACCAAAGCAGCAGAGAAATGGTAAAAAGAAAGAATAAGAATGACAATAAGAATAAAGTACAAGGAATCAATAGTGAGTAGAAGGACAGTGGAGAGAAGGGGATTGAAAGACAAGCTGCTGAGAAAGCCATCTGAGAGTTCACAGGAACAGAGCTCAGTACACAACAAAAACATGGTCAAAATAGTGGCCATTTCATATGAGTGAGATGGTTAATTCAGGATTAGACTGAATGAGTTGATAGAGATGAAGAAATGTTGACCCTTGTTCAGTCCATTAGTTTCTCATGAGCCAAGTCACAAGGGACGAATTGGGACAAAGCAGAGCCGTGGGGACACAGATGTGTAATTAATCACAGCAAGATAAAGAAAGGGAAATGTGTGCTGAATTGAAATTCAGGTGGGAAGGAGTGATTGAAAGCATGGTGCCACATATTAAGCCAACAACATTATCTGCACTAAACTGATTGCTCTCTAATAATTTAGCAGCAAAGTATTTAAATCTATTTTTTTTTTACAAAACCTGTAAAAGTGCCTGCAATTTTATGCTATATATCTAAATATGTCACTGGTTGAGTCTCACTTTTTCACATGGTAAAATACGCTTTTGAGGAAGCTGCTATAAAATGCTGAAACTTTCAAAAGTGTAGATGCAGAGTTACATTGCTGCATTTTAATGGCACCTTGAGTCTCTGTGGGTCGGGGAGCCTATGGAGCTACATATTTGAAGAATGTGGGAAGAATGGATGGTTTGTAATGTATGGTTGCTAGGCTTCAGGATTCAAGGTCACAGCAAAGTGAAATTTTAATAACTCAGTGGAAGTAACTCATGAAAAGTATATCTTGCAGCTTCTGCAAGTATGTCGATTGCATTCATCTTCAAATTTTACCTAAAGGTGTGTTTCACCACGTGCTGTCTCTAGACTGGATCATGGGCATTCTGTTAGTATCATAAATTAATATGATTATGTAAATTCTGTCTATCAGTTTAGGATCTTCCTGAAGCTCCAGTCACCTTTCATTAAGACATAGCCCAATAAAAGATGGGGAATGCTCTTGATGGCCTCATTTGAGAAGCTGGGAATAGTATAGATATTATGAGCTCCATCTCTAGCATCAGATAACCAGACAGGCAGCACTGAATATGTTGAGAAATTCAGCAGAATGTTTAGACATTCATAGTACTGAGCTCTGTAAATCAGCAGTGCTGAATAAGCAACAGGAGCATTAGCCTATTTAGATGCTAAAAAGGATGGGATTTTAAAATTACCCAGATCCTTATAATATTTATAACTGGTTTGGTTAGTATGCACTTCACTCACATTCATTTTATTCTGATACAGGAAACTGCATTCTGATTATTTTTCCAAACCAACCTTGAATAGTGGATTTTGACTACACTCTGGAGGTGGCTTTGGGATTTTTATTTTTTTTAATTGTGTGTTGTTTGACAAGCCAATTCTATCCAGAAATCATATATGAATTCTTAGGTAATGGATGCTAATTGTAAAAATCCTCAACAGCTTAATCTGCTGTAGCCTTCTTGAGAATTTAATAAGCCTCTCTCTTAATAAAATGTGTCAGAAGGGGCAAATATTTTGCTAGCACAGCTTGTAGCTGATTGTTGGTAGCATGGTAGCAAGTATTCACACAACAGAAGTACTGTGCAGTCATTTTTAAAAAGAAACATTTGCTTTAGTGCCTTCAGGGCAAGAATTATTGCTGTATTTTTTAAAATGCATTTACTTTCTCATCCCTACCAGCAATATGTCAATTTTTTTGAGGACTGCATGTTATTCGCCTTAGGAAAAGCAAAATCAACATAATGAAGCAGAACACAGCTGAGCTGTCTAAAGATGCTTGGGACAGGGGGTGTTCATTGATTTTTCCCCTGCAGTTGCAAAGTGACAATAAGATTTCTGAGCCTTTTTGCTTCAGAATTAAAAAAAAAAAAAGGAAAATAAAAAGAAGAAAAAAACCCCACACTTTTGGGGCAGGAGGGCTTTTTGGAAGATAGAAGTAAGGAATGTGTTGTGTGTGACTGAACTACTGCCATTGCTAGAATTAGTAAGAATGGGTTATAAACCATATAGAGCTGATAGAAATCCCAGTGTGGGGCTGCCTCCTAGTTCAGCCCACTAGTTGTTTGTCCCAACACTTTGATTCTGCCCAGCAGCTGAATGCCTGCAGAGACATGAGACATTGGGGGTTTGACGGTGTTAAACTTGACAGACAGCATTTGGCCAAGATTGGGGACCATTTTAAAGCTTGTCTGTCCACAGCTTCTGAGAGGTTCATCCATCATGTTGGAACTTTCTGGTGTTATTAAATGCTGCCAAGAAATCTGCCTTGATTTTTAGTCTAAGTAACTTGCACCTTTCTTTTCACACAGCTACTCAGCCACACAGGGTTCAACGTTGTAACTAGAAATATGAGCTGTAACAGGGAAATGGTGGAAAACGACTGCTATGCCACATTTGGGGAAAACAATTTTGAATCTGTCTAATTGCATGAACCAGGGCATGGTGAGTGAGGATCAGCTCTCCTTCCTGACTAAATGTGACAGCTCAGATTAATATCACATGCCATCGAGCAATTCAGCTCCCTCGGAGATGCTGGCAAGCTTGCCAGTGGGAGGAGGGAGACCTGATCAATCCAGTATTTTAATATCAAAATAATCAGATCCTGGGTAGAGGAAAGGTACCTTCATCCTCTTAAAAAGTATTCTTTTCTGGTAGCAGGGAGAAAACCACATAGACTGTCAGAAGGAAAAAAAGCCAATGCCAACAAAAGCATTACATTTGCTGCACACTTCACCTTTAAGCACTCTGAGCCAAGTTACAGCATCTCACACAGCATTCAAAATCCAGGGTTTAGAAGTGGCTGCTGAAGATTACTACAAACTGAGAAGTGGTAGAGAAGATTTCAGCTTTAATTATGAACTTCCTGCTATCTCCCCTCCTCCTTTGAAACTCGAGGCACTTCATTTTATTTTTACAGAGATTCCTTTTTATGTTAGTATAAATATAATGATGAAAAGGAAAATAATTCTCTTATGAAAATTCATGAGAACAGGCAGAGTTTAGAAGTTGTGTTATTTATTCAGGAGAGTATAATGACTTTTAAAAACACCAGGATTGTATGTTTGTGTGGATTTTTTGTTTTTGTTCTTTCGCTTTGTGTACCTTGCCAGTTTTCATATCTGTGCAGCTGTGGAGCATATGTATTGGGTCTGAAAGTTGCAAATCATTAAGAATTTAGATTCAAAAATAAATTGCCTGTAAGCACAGTAATATATTAGCTAGGAATGTAATGGGACATTTCAAACACCATTTTTATTTATTAAATTGCCCAAAGGCAAAAATCCATGTGCTTCTCTAAGGACCTTAATAAACAATCTTATCATTTTTAGTCCAGGAATAAATAAGGCCAGATACTAACATCTCAGAAGGATACTTGTACTGAGACATGCTGATACTTCACAGAATGAGTTATCTTGGCAATTTAACAGTAGCCATATTTAAACGCCGTATTATAAGCTGTTTAGACACAGGACGTGCTGTTGTTTGAGGGGCTGTGACCAAGTAGATGCATTCGGGGGGTTCTCTGACTCGGTGTTGCTGGATCTCAGAATCTACCTGCAGCAGTGGTATCAAATCAGTCAAACAGACTATGTTTTTTCTAGGTCCTCAGAATCTATGTCAGCTTCTCCAAGTCTTCTGTTTCTTTAAAACACAGAAGAAAATAAAAAATAAAAAGATTCCTTCATCTTGCAGAACCCATAACCTTGAGCATCCTGGGCCCTTTATTGTTTTTCAAGAGCTGGCTGCTAGCTGAGCCTAGTAGGATCCATGCAAGAATTTTTAGGGCATTTTCCCTGTGAGATGTGTCAGGACTTTTTTTGCAAAACATATTGCTATACCAAAACTTTCAGTCTCTCCTATATCTAGCTGACAAGTTCCTCCTGATACATTGTTTGCCCTATGCTTATTTTTATACTGACTTCTTACTGTTGGTAAGAAATAGAGGCTTGACTCTTCCTTGACTCTTCCTCTTCCTTTGGAAATACCTATTTTTCATTTCATTGGAATGACACCTGATACACTTTCACCTCAACAGTCGAGATTTTCCTTTTTTCTCTTCTCTCAGTTTTTCATCTCCAGCTCTATCTTCTGAGTGCAATGTGCTTTCTGAGAACAGTCCTGTGGCTACTGGTCTGCAGCAATGGACAGATTTAATTCCCAATATAATTTCATTGGTGTCATCGTTTAAAAGAACGGCAGGGAAGTAGATTATCCATTTACTGTAGGAGAAAGTTTTGAAGAAGCCTTATTCTGCCAGAAAGATCCCCGGTCACCACCATGCCCCATTAAGAATCTTTGCACATCTACCAAAGTACAGTGAGCAGAGGCCTTTTATTTCCAGATCTGTCGGGGAGCAGATATGAAGGCAGCAAAAGAAAGTAATCAACAGCCTTAGTACAATCAGATAGTTGAAATTATTTCTTTGAATAATGAAATCAAAGAAAGTGGCAGGATCTAATTCCAATGGGATGATGCTGAAATGCAAGGCAGCTCTGCATGGTGTTATTCTTTGTATGGGAAGGTGTAAATTCCAGGTAGAAAAATTACTCTCATCATATGTTCTCATTTTATAATGTTTGTATTAAATAAGGAGTCTGTGTCTAATTCAAAAGCTTAGTGTCTTTTTTTTTTATTTTTTCAAAGGTAATATGTGTAGACTGTTTTTTGCACCTAGCTTGACTGGTAGTGGCTCAAGGTATATCCAGCTCTTGTGAAAAATATGAAAGGCTGTAGAAATGAGGCCAAACTCGTAGTTCTAATAAACAGAACACAAAAATGATACAAAGAGAGAAGAGAGTGTTGCCATTTATACTGGCAAATTTCAGTTCTGTCATTTTTTTCCTCACGAACAAGAGAAACAGCTTTTTCAAAGGAAAGATAGAAACAGCCAGGCGCTGCTGGGTTTATCTTTAGTGTGATAAGCTTCCTTCAGGGAGACAAGAACAAACTGTGCACAAGGCATGGAGAAGGTACATGCAGTACATTTTAAACTCTCTCCACAGTGAATTGTTCCAGCTTCAGGAAACCATTTAAGTTTGCTCTTCCAGAGCTCCTTCCAGCTTCTCAGGAAACACAAATATTTGGTTCCTGTTTTGGTGCACTGAACTTTTTATTGCATTAGGACTTGGTTGATAAACATATGTGACATACGGCATTTTGGTTTGATGTAAGGTCTAGAAAGAAAGATGGATAAAGCGAATCCTGATCTTGAGGAATGTCTCCATGTCAGCTGTAACTGAAAATTAATGCACGCAACTCTCAGTCCCCTAAAGACAAGGTATGTGGAGAATCCTTGCAGTAGCTGTGACCACCCAGTGGCTGCCAAACTCCAACCTGGCTTCCAAGGAACTTGCAAACCCTGAGGGTGGTGAGATCACCTTTCCTACATGGAAGAGGTCTCTGGAAGAGACCACCAGGAAGAGATGGTCTTCCACACTGTCTACCCAACTAGGACCAGGGCTATGAGGACTTTCAGGCTTCTGGCTTCAGAGCAGAGGAAATAGGAACAAGAGTTCTGCATCTGCAAAGCCCCAACCTCACAACCTCAAGGTCACTTGCAACCTGAGATAAACTGTCACAACACCATGTAAACTTCCAGTGGCAATGTCATTAACAGTTCACTAACACCAATTTATTTCCATGATATAATTTCTTTTTGTCAAGTTATTGTTTTATAGTTAAGGCTTGTTTTATCAAAAAATTCCTGACCAGCTGAGTACTATTCAGATTGGACCTGAAGTAAGTAGCTGTATTATTTTAGGCAGCAGAAACAGAGAGGTGAGCGTTGCAAGTGATTTGCAACATGTATTGAACCAAATTCTATGCTTGTGTAATGTCACTGAAACAGTGACTTCAAGAACGAGAAGAGACAGCACCAATCTCTTTATTTTGTTTACCTGACACTTTCTGTTAGAAGAAATTGTGTAACTTGTTTGTTGGGGTTTTTTTGAGAAACTTTCTCCTATTATTTGCAGCAGACCTTTGAAAATTCATCTAACAAAAACTCTTTTGGGTAAAGAACTTCTGCTTACCGTCTCTTTCCTCCCAAAATTTAGCAGGACTTACAAAATAATAGCCTAGCAACTTGTATTCAGAGGAACCTGATTTGTAATTGCACTAAAACCATCAGTGCTTAATCTGCTAATTTACTGCATGTTCATTCGGGAATAACTCATCTTGAAGAGGGGTAACATACTCTTAACATTGTAAATTTTCTTCTGGATTAAAAGCCTGAATTCTAGTGCATTTTATGTCTTTACTAATATTAAGGTTCAATTGAATTTGCACTTGGATGATCAAATATAACTACATAAAGGCAAAGCATTGGTCCTGCTTATAAAATCTGTTGGTATTTTGGCTGTTTCTAGCTGGCAGTGATAAGACAAATGTAAACTGAAACAAAAAAAAAGTTGTCATAATTTTCCATTTTAAATTATATTATAATTTCACATTCTTTTCTGTTACAGTCATTATCTTATGTAGCAAAATTATGCAGCTTATTAAAATATAATTTTCCCATGATTTCTGATAAACTGTTGTCTCAAAATTGAACACTGATACTCTCAATTTGCACATCCTGTATCAAATTTACAAGGTCCCAGTTTTAATTTCATGTCTTTATAGACCATGTAGTCATATCATACTATATTCACCACAGTTTCACCTGGAGACTTCATCAACAAGATAAGTCAGCTGGAGAACAGAGGCTAAGAGATCATTGTCTTCTCACTAACTAAAACAACTAAAATCTATCAGTTAGTTCAGTAAATGGCAAGAAAAAGAATTTTGTGTGGTAGTTTGGAAGTAAGAATTAGGTGAAACTAAGCTTATCCATTCCATGTCCACTCTCACTTCCTATGTTGTGGTTATGATACTCTTTGCTGATCCCTTCCAGGTTACACCCTAAAAGATAAATTATTCCCTTTTAAAAAACCTCCTGTAAAATATTTCACAATTTTCAATTTTTCCAAGATTATTTCAAGGCAAATAAAAATGAAATTATTCATAGCTCTAGGATCTGTGTAAACTTTAAAATTAAATGTAAGTAAAACAAAATGTAAATGTCAATTAAAAAAACCCACCATTTTTATGCAAGTAACTTTATTTTTGCCTCTGGCTTTGCCAAATTTTGTTGCCATATGTGCTTGTTTCTACCATCCTGGAGAGAATTGTTAGAAGCGAAGATGCAGAGATCCCTAAACAGTTGCTCAGAGACCTGGTCAGGAATTAAGATTGTGGATTTTTTTTAATGTGAAATATTTTGTATGAAGCATTCGGTTTAATAAAGTTTTGGTCACTGAAAGGCGTAGTTCAAACCCCCAGGGGGCTGTCAGTGCCAGGAACCAGTGCTGCCAGCCAGGTGCATCTTGGTGTGCCCAGCCAGGTGGGGAGAGGTGGGGGATTGGTGTCCCCATCACTGGCTGCCAGCTGGGGCCAGGCTGCAGCTGCTCTCATCAGCTCTCACAGGGCACACCTGGAAGCCTTAAATTCTTGGGTGGAGCCAACTTTTCCTAGATATTCTGAGCTCTGAGATGTTTGCAGTTCTGGGTCAGGCTGTGCAGTGTGTCTGGCCAGGGCTCCTGTGTACAGTCTTAGCATCTGGCTGATAGCATCTGGCAACCCCACTGCATTCTCTCTGCTCCTGTGCAAGCAAAGCAGATGTGGTCTCCTCGTGTTTTCACAGAATGTGGTAAGTAGTATGTCTGTGTAATGACTAATGAAGCTCAGTCAGTGAACGTTTTCCCTGTGTTGAAGTGTGAATGTTTTAAACCACTAAAATTTCTGTATGCATTAAAATGTTGAGAGGCTGAATTCTGTAAAGCTTAACTGCTCCTTAAATCTTACACCTCTTGGTGCATCGGTTCACTAGCCTGAAAAGCAAAAGCAGGCAGGGTTTGCCTCTGACTTAATACTTGAGCAAGGCATGTATGTCTATTTGCTTCTGGAATATTGAAAACACTTGGCCCTCTTGTCCTTATAAATGTGGCAGCCTTTTACCCCAATGGGGAGTCTCTGGTTTGTTCTTTCTCCACAGTTGTTATTTTTCTAATGATTTGTAGCAGATCCTTTCAACTTTAAGTCTTAAAGAAGGATTAAAGTTGGTTAAGTTATCAGAAAAAGAAAAAAAAGGCCTAATTTACTTTGGCCTGGCTTGCTCCTGACATATTTATTCTAAAACAAGATGATTAACATAGCAAACCGTGTTCCCAGAGTACGTGAATGTGCACTTCCATTGAGAAGGGATTTTCAGCCTGGCTGCTCGTGGCAGCCAATGTTCTTGTCTAGGTTTTAATTTGTTTGTTTGGATGTTTGATGTGTTGTTAGGGGTTATAGGATTGAAAAGCTTCCAAAAGTCTTATCTAGCCTCTCAAAATATCACTCCAGGAAAATACATGTTTCTTTTCAAAAGAAAAATACTTTTCAAAAGAAAATGTTCTCCCTAGGAAACAGGTGCTTACATGTATTTTTGGTGGGGGGTGTGGAATCTGTGTATCCAGTTAAATTTTCAGCTATTGCTGGCTTGGTTGGGCTGACAAAAATTATTTATGACTTGCTTCAAATAGAGTGACGCTTTGCGCTATTGTTTCTGACAAAAGTGTAGCTTGAAAAGAATATATTTGTTTTTTGAAACCCAGATTTTCTTGCGAACCAAATGGGTGCTGCACTGGGCTGCCCGTTACCCTACACACAGGAGGGTTGCTGCGGGTCCTTGCAGCAACCCCCTGCTTGTGATGCACGTTGTATGAAGTGCTACTAAAACTGCTAACTTTTTAAAAGAATAAAACGCTTTGAGATGTAATCTGCTGTAAATTCATCTTGTTACTAAGTATCAGTCTCTTTGAGAGAGTTAATTTCCTCTTATTATCAAAAGAAGATCCTGAAGATGAATGTGGTGGGGGAGGGAGAGAAATCAGGTTCAGGTGAAACCAGTTTAGTCCCTGGCTGAAGGGGGAGGAAGGCTCAGCTCTTACACACCCCACTGCCAGTGACTGAAGGCAGCTGCACCCAGAACACAGCTCAGGCCTAACGCTGGGCACGTTCTTCTTTTACTTTCAGTTATGGAAAGGGCCACCAGGCTTGATTAGCTGCTGAAATGGGTTGAAATGCATGAATCGAATTACTTTTTTTTTTTTTAAGTGAGGATGGGAGTGTGGAAATCGTTATTGGCTCAAGAAGTATCTTTGAATAGAAACTAGCTTTGCAATATGAATCTTGAAGGGATGAGCAGCCATGTCCAGAGTGGGCTTTTCTTGTATGTTTACAGTGCAAAATATCTGAATGTGGTTTGATCCATAAATGCTGTACGATGTATTTCATAGGCATCAGTCTAGCTGAGAACTTCAATCTACATTTAATTTTGATGAGGTGCTCATTAGTTCAGTTGCTCATCTCCATCCTGCACGTGCTGTGGCTAATGGTTTTGATGATGTAAATCATACACTTCAAGTTTAGCATTTCTTAGCTGGTTTTCATAGCTGATCCTAAAACTATCTTCTTAGCAACTTTACATATAGACATGGGTCTGTCTTTTGAGATTGTGGAAATCAAACTCTGCTTTGTGCAATGATCTGTCCTTCTGCAGTCTCCAAAGGAGAAGCACAGCCCTTCTCATGCCTATCTCCAGGCTGTGCTCATCAGTATCCACAGTGCTGCATCCAAACCTGTTCTTGGCTCCGAGTTTGCGCGTTTCTAGAAGTGCAGAGCTGAAAGCAAAGGGAATGAGGAAATTTTCTTGTCAAGCTGAAAAGACAAAAGAAATGCCTGTAATGGAAACAGCTTGAGAAAATAAGATAATCATTACATTTTAGTAACAAAGCATTGTTGGAGGGAAGGAGGCTGCAGAAAAGTCAGTTACTCTGAGAAAACTTAAATGGTTTGTAGAGCCCCGGCAGAAGAGTGCTTATCTGCAGAGATGTGTTTAGGGGTTCAGATCCAAGCAATCCCCTGCCTGCAGCATTTAGTGTCTGCTATAATGGTAACTTTGCAACGTAGAATGCATCTGAAGGAGGGAAAGCTACTCTGGGCATTAAGAAAACGTCTTCAAAATAACAAGGGAATTAAATACTAGGCTTCTATCTTCATAGTTTATGATATCATGATTGGATTCCTTCTGTGGACGCAAGCTTCTTAGTAGTACTATTTATCACTGTGACAAAGGTTAGACCAAACTAGAGCTGAGATGAAAGAATAGAATTTTTATTATTTTAGCAGCCGAATGTGTCATTACATCAGAGTCAGTATTGTGTAGCAAATTGCAAGCTGTAGTGAAATTGCTTTAAAATATATCTGTATATGTTTTTCTAAAACTGTGATAAAGTCATTCAGCGGCGCGTTGAAATGTATTTCTAGCTGAACTGTTATATCGTATCTTTTTTTACTGTGGTATGAGAACAGATGGCAGTTATTTTTCTTAACAGTCTCCAGCAAAGCTGATGCGATGCCTTGCCTTGTAAATGTTTTCAAGTGAAAGACAAGTACACGCGGCCAAAATGAAACTGCATTGTAACATTGACTTGTGATTTCTAAAGCAAACTTTTAATCAGCTTACAACAGTGTGCTGGTGATAATTACTTAATGTCGTAACAGTCGAGTAGCTCACTATGACAGGAAAATGAGCTATTAATCAGTATCAATTGCACATGTTTTGCAAGAAGTTCTTGGAGCAGATGTCTTTTCATAGACATTTTTAATGCAATAATTGAGTAATCCATGACTTGAGGACAACTGCAGTCACTCCTGTGGTTCAAATGCATTTGGAGATGCTCTCTTTACAGTGTTCTGAGGGGTGACTGTGATTGATCTGAGAATAACAGCTGTTCAGCAGCTGGCATGCCAAGAGGGCCACTGCACGTACAGTGACAAAGTTGTGAAGAGATTTTAGACATTTTTAAAATCATAATATAAATTGCAATGTTTTTCAAAGGATTTTGGTTTAGAATTGTCACTGCCTTAACAGTAACTTGGCAACTTGGAGAAGGCCTAGTGAAAATGTCTCTAAATACAGCCTGATGTGATGTTACTTGCCTGCTTCACCAGAAATGCTGTGTGGTTGAACAAAATGCTGTATTCTTAAGTGAAGTGATTTGTGGTTATAAATCAAAGTGAATCTGCCAAGTGTTGCAAATCTAGGACTGCCTACCAACTTATGATTTTTTTTTATTGCTTACTGTAATGTGCCATATTATAGCTCCTAACAATGCTTCTATATTTAACTAACTTTAAATTAATACTGTGGTGAAAAACTGGCTTTGCCTTATTCAGAGAAGCTTTCATTCTTCTGTTTTTATAAAGCATGTTGAAGAAAACCTGGTGTCTCTTGATTTTACAGCCTTCGACAAAAGAAAGGGAACCTGGCCCAGAAGCACTGGACTGGACCAGCTAACATAGTAAAATGCAAGCCTTGCCCCATGACACATGCCAGCCCTGTCTGTGGGTCTGATGGACACACGTACACCAGCAAGGTGAGTTCTCTTTGGACTTGAAATCTTGTCAGTGGTGGTCATCCAGGCTGTAGTGTGAAGACTAAATAGCTTTCATTAATAGGCAGTATTAAATTGCAGTCTACTCTGGTTTTTGATATATTTCTGTGTAAAAAGTGCTGATAAATGTAAATTTTTTCCATATTTGACAAACAGCAGACCAGAATGACAAATCAAAACTTATGACTTTCATGATTCATTTTTCTCTAAATAGCTCATTCTTGCTAATGAACGCTTTTGATATTGATGATGCAATAGAAGGAAATTCATTTGATTGTCTTGTTTGGACAAGAGGTTTTGGGAGAGTTCTTGTTTTAAGATTTGGTCTTCAAATGGTGAAATAACTTGATGGTATCATTGCTCTGTGACTTATCCTCCTTCACCCCTGGCTGTATGGGTAGCATATTACAATTCATTTAAATCAGTTTTGATATGCTTGTGTGCCAGATGCAGCATATACAGTCCCATAAAAAAAATTTCTTGTAACGCAGTGGGGATAAACTGGCTCATTATTATTCTGAAAATATGATCACCTTAGAGCTTGACTCAATAAAAGAAACTGGCTTCACAGCCACTCAGTGGCCCGGGTCTCCCATTAGGAAATAAAGCCTTCCCTGTCTTGGATACGTGTTCCATAAACAGCACTTCAAGCACTGGAAGTCATGCTTAGGGAATCTCCTAAGTTTTTCTTCTCCTGTAGGCAAAGTAAGATTTGAAACCCAGTAAACTACCCTTTAAAATCCAAAAATACCACCCCTCCCACGCCCCCTCAATCCAGGAAAATAAAGTGATTTGAGGGAAAAAATTCTCTGCTGTGATGTAACAATGATGATGATGTTGCAGCTGCATTCTCAGCTGGGCAGCTTGAATGCTTCATCCATTAATGGACACAAATATTAAAACACTGACATGGCTAATTCATTTAAGCCCCTCTTCTGTTCTGGCTGAAGGTTTTGCATGGCGAGAGGACTGAATCAACAAAACACTCTCATACTTGTACACACAGACTGCAGAAAAAGGGCTCCCAGTTGCCTGTTAAACAAGCTACTCTCTTTAATACTGTCTAGGAGCATGTAATGCAGTAATTTAGGATTCATATTTAGGATTAAAATTGGGCTCATTTTGAAAAGAAATTTTCTTGTCTGAAATCTAGAGCGTGTATAAGATATTTTGTAGTAAATAGGATGTCTGAATATGCAATGAAAGCTATTGAACTTGCTTCTGTGCATCTTACCTGCATCCGTGTTAGCTCTAAATCTTTTTTTTTGACCTTCTATATTTCTTACCATAAGATCCAAATGGTTTTCATCAGTAATTCTGTCAATGTCATAAATTCACCAAACTGTTGTGACTACAGTGTAAGCCTGACAGCTGTAATGAAGACATCAAGCAATTCCACTTGCTGACATGCTTGACTGTCAAAGACATACCTCCCAGAAGCTGATTTTGTTTGATCACTGTTCATGTTTGTACCAGTGATTGCTCTCTCCCTCCTTGGAACTGTTAGCTGAGGTAAAAATGAATTAAGGAAGTGGTACTGCAGAAGTATGACTGTCCGATTAAAAATTAAACTTAGGTGTCAATAAATGCATAGTAATTCACATTAAGAGAAAATAACTAAATATGCGTATCACAGGCTCTTATTTAGCCACTTGATATTAGAAGAATTCTGTCTGTTTCTCTGAAGACATTGTAATGATCCCTGCCAGGCAAAAATGCAAATAAAGAGTTAAAAAAAGGAATTGAGAACAAGGCCAAAACATCATTATGTTTGTCTGTAAATGCCCGGATTTCTCATTGCCTTTGGTTATCATCACTTCATCTGAAAGCTGACATGGTAGAATTAGGAAATGCTTGGAGAGGAGTGGTCTGTCAAGTGTGGAACCTACAAGAAAGCCCAGAATTAACTAGAACACTTCAGCATGATTTTATAGGAAATCATGACTAATACTGGAAAAGGAATGTTGTACTTAATAAAACAAGATCTAATGATATTGTAAGTCAGGAGTTTCAAAACGAAGTATTTTTATTTTTTCAGCTCAAAATAAAATTGGGAAATTCACCACAGCACAGTATCGTGCAGGACAAAGATATAAATGGGATTTCTATAAATCCATGGAGAACGGATCCACTGCAGGCTGGTAAACCTCTAGCACACTGAGTCCCAAAGCCCAGTGATTACCAGAAGCTGAGATGATTGGTAGAGTTCAGCAGGATTGATTTTTTTTTTTTTTTTTTTTTTTTTTTTTGCTGTTTCTAATTTGCTGCTACTTTTACTCCTTTGTTGCTTTCTTACTTTTAAGGGTCTGCAACTTGGCAGGATACTAAGCTGGGGGATCCCAGGGCTGAACTAGTCTGGTTCTTGGATTCTTATGCAAAAGTGGAGGCATCAATATCTTTAAGGCAAGCTGATAATGGAGCTAACATACTCACTTTGTCAAAGTACTGCTCTTAATTAAAGGAGCATATTCCTTTTCCATTTCAACTGTGACTCGGGTTGAAATTTCTCTTCAAACAGGTCCTGATTATTCCTTACATCATTTTTATATCATTCCTTATAGCATTTTTAGTTTCTGTCCTTTCAAAGTTTATTTTCAGAGCTTAAAGCAAAATTAAGCCTGCAGAACTTGATCTGGAATGATGCTCAATAGAGCTTGAGAAATGTGGAGGACCCTGATTTGTTTTCTTTTTATGAAAATTTCAAGAAATCTTTGAGGATTCAATTCCAGGAAAGTAACAAACTGCATTTTCAGTTGCTCTTCTTTTAAATGATGTCTTAGTCATTCCTGACTGGATAATAAAATCCTCCATTCATAAAGGCTGTATGGAAAAATAGCAAAAGCATCATCATCTCACTGGTTTGCACTGTTTGATAATCCTCAGGCTGTTATGCTCTTTGTTCTAGTGCTTTCTGCAGAGATTGCATTTTGCGAGAAAACATTTTGCTTATGTTAATTATAGTGCTGGTGATTTGGCGAACTGACTGTGCCCATCCACCTTGATTATAAGGGATTAGGATTCTCTGAAGGCAGCAATTTGCAGAGCAGCAGAGGAAATGTGTTTGGCCAAGCAGAAATATGGGCTACGTGGCATATTCCGGAGGACCACTACTGCAATGTGGTGTTATGTCCGGACACCTCTGGAGATGCTCAGTAACTGATACTGTGGGTAAAAAAAAAAGAGTGAAGCAGGATCATAGAGCCTGACTCGGGTTAACATCTTGGGTTAATGGCAGGTCCAAGCATCTTTGGGAAGTCACTGCATCAAACTTTGAGCTTTTCTAACTGAATTGGCTTTTCATCAAAGCCAACTTTCATTCTTTAAGAGGTGAAACTTTCTTCATGAAGAAAGACACTGTAGTCCTAGAAGCAAGAACTTCATAAAATTGGGGGGAGCAAAGCAAACTGTCATGTTTAAGCTTACTGGTAGATTTAGGTAGGCAGGATTTTTAACCTGGTTCCTCAGTTCCATTATATACATAGAAACCTTCAGCATCTTGACTAATTTGAGGGCTAGTCAAAAGAAACTTTTCCAATGAAGATGAAAAGGATAAAAAAAACCTATTCAAAGGTGTTGGTTTCCAACATGAAGGTAAATGGGCAAGTATTGAAAATAATGAGAAGTCTGTGTCCAGATCTTGTACTACAAGGGATTTA
Source organism: Tringa tobata (assembly GCA_033628505.1). Lineage (NCBI taxonomy): Eukaryota > Metazoa > Chordata > Aves > Charadriiformes > Scolopacidae > Tringa > Tringa tobata. The sequence goes on from JAHREE010000059.1 coordinate 893,584, forward strand.
AAACTGTCACAATAGGAGAAGTGGGTGCCGAGTACTTTAGTGGATCTTAAGTTGAATTAGCTTCATATATGGTAGTGGTACTACTTGAAAATCTTGCAAACATTCAGGCGTTAAGTCTTTCTGGTTGTTTTTCTTAAGTGTCTTCAAAAATTGCCTCTGTTGTTGATCTAGGTTATTTCATCTGCTTCACAGAAGTGCTAAAGCTGAAGTGGGTGAAAATGTTTGGTTGCTGTGTGGGTCTTTTTTCTTGTTTTCCAGATGACACACCATTTCTTGTGCGTGATGACATTTTTTTTTTGTCACACCAATAATTCAGTGCTTATGCATGACAAAATTTGAAGACAGATGTAACATGTGACCTATATCTACTCAGTCCTCATGCCATGTTTCTAGCAATAGTTCCTGCTATTTTGTGGACTCCCAGAGTACTGGAAACTTGAGAAACTCTCCCCCTTTCCTGTTAACTTTGAACTCTATAGGCTTTAGGTTTGTCAAAAATTCCACTGAGTCTCTACTTACTGCCTGAAATTCAGATGTTTGAAAATGCTCATGCTCTCTCCCATATTATAAAACTTTGTAGAGGGAAATTGCTGTTTCCTGCGTATAACAGCTCTATTTTATACTCTGACAATACAAAGCACTTCCATAGTATGTTGCAGTCAGTTTTCAAAGCTCTTTAAAGTACCAATGAATTAAGCTTATGGGGTAAGTAAGCCCTGTAAAGAGCTCTATGTAATTAGGTAATGTTTTTGTCAGCAACACATTAAGAAAAATAACTCTGTAGCTGTCAGTTTTACAGGAAGTTTAATTAAGCTAGTTAATAAAGCAATTACCTGAACATGACGATGACTGCACTTAACTAATCAGAAAATGAAAATAAGGATGATCTTAAATTACAAAACATACCACCTCAATGACTAATGGTCCCTTCAAAGATGGAAAGGTACATTGGTATAATTATTATGCTTCTAATTAGGTACATTGTTGTTCTGCAAATTTTAATTAAATCATTGCAAACTAATTAAGTCCATGATCATGTCTCTTTTTGTTTGAAAATGGAAAAATTACCTTCTGTTGTCATAACGTTATGTAACACATTAGATCTTAAGGGATGTGCAAGAGAAATAATTTTCCAAGAATCTGGAAACGGCAGAAAAAATGACCAAAATAATGAGACATTATTACTTAAATGTGTGCAATGTGAGGGCTGCTGTGTTTAATTAGGAGGAATCTTTATTCAGAAATAAAATTGAAAAATATTTTTTAGTGTCCAAGTGTTGAGTGCAAGCATTTAGTGCAACATGGTTTGGTTTTCCACAGCCCAACTATCAGCTGGATTCCCCATCCTCTGGGCCTGGGATGCTGTTATCCAGCTGTGGTTTTGTGCAGCCACCCTGGTCTGCAGTTTGTCCAAGGGATGTCTCAGCCTTTCCTGATGGAAAACAAGATGTTCAGCAGAGGCTTAGCAAGCATTAAGACCTGACCTGTCCTCGGTTAGATGAAGAGTTGGATTAAATTCTGTGGTTTAGCTTTGGTTTGCTTTTGTAAGGGAAAATTGAGGCAATGGAGGGGAGGAAAGACAGGAAGAGTGACATGGTAGGTTATGGTTAAAGAAATCCATGGAGAAGAAAATTAAGTCATCCTTATGCATTTGCTCCCTGTACAAAGTTAAAGATTGTTGGTGGGAGGAAGAAGAATATATTATTCTTTCCTCTTCTCCTCCTCTGTATCTCCTTATTTTAATCTATGAACTCAGTTCTTTGGTACAAGTTCAGAGCCTGATGTAGTTTATCGTGGTTTGAAAATGTATGTGGTACATGTACCTTACCCAGTTCTTCCACTGACCTATGTTGTGATACTGGGCAATTTGCGTTTTCCTTGTTCGTGGTTTGGAAAGGTCTGGACTCTGTCCCTTAATAAAATTCGGGGAGAGCTACTTTGAAGTCATTCCAGTTTCATTATTTGATTCATTTTGTTGCAGGGGGTTTCCTAACAGTAGCAATACATCTGGCATGAGGCTTTCAGAGTTACTAACTTTATTCTCACAAATAAGTAGGAAACTCCAGAGGACTGTGGGAGAACTAGAATTTACCTAATGCCAAGTACCTTAGTAGATCGCCCGTTTGATCTGGGCTCATCTGGATACTGTATTCCCAACAAGGTAGATATTCCCTCAGCCTGTACCCTGGACCAGTGGGACTTAAGCCCTGTAATCCAAAAGTGATGAGAAGCCGCTATTGCATAATCAAGTCCTAAATAATAAACTCTGCCTCTCAGAAGGCAAAACACGTAGGGCTCTGTACTGTACCTGCTGCAGCTGCAGAGTTTATTTGGCTTGAAGCATGAGGTGAGCAATGTTATCTGATGAAGTGCTGTTTATCCTAAAGACATCCTGTTTATGTTTGGTTTTTTTCCCTCTGCATGGTCTCAAGGAATGAGCAGAGAATCAACAATAAGGTAGATCTCGATTCTGTGTACCTTGTAACCCATGCCAGCATCTTAAGAGAGCTTATGCCCAATGGGTATTTTTGCATATGCTCAAAGAATGACATTTATCTTTTGGTCAATTAATGTACTCAAAAAATGGCTCTGTCTCTAGGTTCTTCCCAATGCTGTCTTACAATGGTGTTTTGGCAACAAATAAACAATCCAGGACAAAGAGATCTGTGCTTTCCTGTGGTTGGGGTAACCTTTGTTAAACTCTGAGTGAGCTGGGAAATAAGACTTTTGAACTCTGCTCAAATAACCATGCAATTCAGCAAATTCCTGAGCTTCCTTTCAAATCTCATTTAATTTTTTGTTGAAGTGGAGAAGCTTTTGCTTTTCAGTGGTGTCAGTAAATTCAAAATCCCAAACAATCCTCTACAAATTGTATATCCTAACTGAGGAAAAACTAGGCCTGTGTGACCACTGATCTGTGCATTGTGGCTACTTCTGTGACAGCTTCCTAGCTAAATCCCATGAATATATATATGTGATTGCAGGAGTTTTCACCTGGCGTAGTATGAATTGTGACAACAGCTTAAATAGAAACTTCTGCTGTGAATCAACGGGTAGAGGGGGAAGAAACAAAGAGCTCTGGGCACCTTTTACAGAGTAAGGGCTGCTTGTTCATATTGCCAGGTTTGAGGTTCTGTGAATTAATGAGAAATTGCTGGGGCCCAAGACATGATGTTCTTTCAGAGATTGTGCTTATTNTCATGTCCAACTCCCTTAAATTTTTTACGAGCCAGTTTTTCCAAATGGATCTGATAATATTCATACAGCTCTGTGAAGCAATGGAAAGAGCTCATCTTTTTGGTGCTACACAAGTGAAGGGTTTTGTTGTTGTCTTGACTTTCACCAGTGCTCACACAGGATAATAAACTCTAAATAACTCAGAAGTACACTATTGTGGGGGTTTTATGCCTCTTTTTTTAATGGGTTCATTTAAATTGATTGGAATTCAATTGATAAGATTCACTTAAATGTATCTTCCTTAAATCAGATATATTCATTTCATATTTACCTGCTAAGAGTCTCTAGAGGACTCTTGAGAGTTCTAGAGAACTCTAGAATCATTAGACCTGCCATATTATAATGCAGCTCTTCATGTCTGCATGCATGTCTAAAATACTTTGTCGAAAACAATGAATATTTTGGGATTTTGTTATATTGTAAAAATGATTTAACGTAGATCCATGTTTCTTTCTGGTTTTGGTGGAACAGACTTCCTTTACACAGCAAAGATTAGTGCTGAGGAAGGGCAACTCATTGCAGGAAACCTTTGCTCTCTGTACCTTTCTGATTTGCCCACATACCTTTTTTCGAGAGATGAAATTTCACTGATTTTTAATGTTTAGAATGTCACTGATTTTCACCTTCCCATTTCTGAGCGTCAACAGTGTTGAAACCAATGTTTTTATTTAGGCACTTGGGTAACTACTGCCAATAATTAGAAGTGTGAATATGTAGCATTCCCATTGTTGGCTGCTCAGTGTTCCAAAAACTCAGAAAAACAACCTTTTACTAGGCAGTGTTTTTAAATATATGTGCTGAAGTCTTACTGAATTAAATGAGACTGCATGTCCTTAACGTCTTGAAAAATGAAGTTATGTGACCATCTTTAGGTTGGAAGATATAGACCATGTTTTAGACAGTACATGAACATCTTGGTTATTTCTCTAGGTCAATCAAAAAAGGGGGTGGTGGGGTGTCCCCTGGTGCTGGTTGTTCTGCGGCTGAATTTTTTTTTTTCCTTCTTAATTCTCATTACCAGATTGTGTTAGATTTATAAACACATCACCAGAGGTTACTTGCTTGGGCAAATTACCCCCAAGGAGAGAACATTAGATGTCGCTAGAAGAAAAGTATAACTTGGGGCTTTCTTTCCACATGTGGGGAAGAAGCCAGCACTGAATGACAGAAGACAATGTACTTTATTAATAAAACTTCTACATTAAAATTACAGCAGGTACACAGGGAGGAAGAAGAAGCAGTGAGTAGACTGTGCCTTGTGTACTTTGAATTACTGTGTCAGTAATGATGGATGGAGCAAACAATAAAATTTGACCTGTCGCACTATGCTTATGAGGCTGTAAGCCTTAAGGCATTTGTAATTGGCTTCAGCTAGCAATGTTAATGAAGGTGGATTGGAAAACTAGATTATTTGAATGATATGGACTGTTTTACATTTTTAGTATTCAAAAGAAAAGGCTAGAAACTCAAAGGGACTGAATCTGTAAGGCTCGTTATTTGTAAAGTGTCTCTTGTCTGTTTATAATAGAGTAGGCAAAGGAGTAGCTCTTAGATAACAGGTTAGTACTGTGTAAAATATGAGTTATTTTAAATGATTTTGTGGGGCATAGATTTTAAACAATGTGTAGGAGGTGCAGTGCACAGTTTCCATTAACAATAATGGGATTTATGTGTGTATCTTCTTTATATTATGCTCCAATGTGCCCCTATAGTATAATTGGACTAGAAAACATATCTTGGGGTTGACATTACTCAGTGAGTTGTCAGCGTGGCATGAAGTGCACAAGTGAACACATTTCTCATATTTGAAAAAAAAAATCTGTGCAGTATAGATGCACAAATAAGTAGGGCTTTAAATAATCCTTCACAAAGTAATTGCATCATGTTAAACGTGTTTACTTGCTGTTAGAAAGAAGTGACACTGATATTATATACATAATATTGAGGAGATATTGTGATAGTTGCTGCAGGTAGAATGACGCAGGCATTTTCTAAGGAGAGCATTTTATGGAAAAATGTCAGTCTGAGCTCACAGTGGTTTTTTTTCAAAATCACTTCTCTGAACTTTCACTGAATCTAAGGCAAAATTCAGAGAGTAACTTGTCTAGGCCTTGAAAATATTTGTACCCTGGGCTGGAGATGCCAGAACTGCTCAGTGATAACTTGCAGGTTGACAGCTCTTCCTGAGCAGAGAGGGAGGACTGTGATTTTTGGTTTTGTTTTTTTAAACTTTAATAGTGAAGTGGTGGAGGTCAGACAGAGTCCTCCAGATCTTCAAAACATTTTACTAGATGACTTTGTCTTCTCTGTTCAAGGGCTATCCATAGCCTCTTCTCCTCCATTTCCCTCTTCCTGTACTTTCAGATACTTTGCATTAAGCTCTTTACCCCATCCAACCAAAGGAAATGGCAGGAGGGAATTTGGGTTATAGAGAGGACATGGGAGCATTCCAGTGGTCTGCTGCAGAGGGTGTGGATGGTGGTTTAGAACTGATGATCTTGGTATAGAGTCTGTGGGAAGGAGAAAGAAGAATGCTGAGAATATTATAGTGGGTATGGGAGGATGAAGGGGACATAAATTCATAGAAGAGTTTAAAATCCATGTAACTACACACATTAATTTTTGTTTCCATATACTTTGTACTTTTCTCCAATGGTATCTACTTGTCTTTTACCTGTTCTAATGTGTTACATAGCGAAGTAAATATACAGGGAGAATGGATCACAGTAAAAAATACAACATGCTTCTAGTATGCTCTATTGTAATCCTAGTAATATATTTTTGGCAGAAACTACTTTTTCGGGGTTCTTTCATAGGAGAAACTTGTATATATTTTGTTCAAGTATGTGACAGTGGAGGATATTTTCTTGTTAATGCAAGTTTTGTCTTCCATTGTTGTTACCTGTTCAAATTGAGAAAATAAAGTGAAATGGGTCATTTTAGGTCTAGCCAGCTGTACTGTCTTTTTTCTTGCAGGAGATCTTCATGAAAAGGTTGGGAAATAAAGGAGAAAGGGAAGTTTCCTAGTTTAGACTTCAGTAATGCCGGTTGTGAGATCTCGGCATGAATTTCTGCAGATTGATTGAGCAGACATCTCAAAAGACTTTTAGTAACCTGCATTGTCAGGTCAAAAAAGACCCTTTTTTTTTTTAAAAAAAAAAAAAAAAAAAAAAAAAGTAATTTGAGTGGGTGAGAGTACTGAAGTGTCTTTTACAGAAAAGTTTCCTCAGGTAGTATGGCAGGGTAAAGAGCCTTTAAAAACTTCAGGAGCTGAATGGGTAATGGTGATGGCTTTCTCCAGTCAGTGGCATAGACATAGCATTATGTTCATTTGCATTTTGTGATGAGAGTGAGTTCAAAACCGCAAGAAATTATTAATAGAAAAGCAGAGGCTTTCAGAGGGGAAATGACAGTGTTATTCAAGCTGTCTCTTCCAATTCCTGGGTAGGACAGAAAAGACAGGAAAACCTTGTAGGATGCAGTTCTAATCTGGGGTTCTGCTCAGCCTTGCCGAGTTCGCCCCGCAGGACCTCTGCAAATAGATCTTGTGTCCTGGGGCAATACATGGCAGCATCATGCAAATCCTCCCCATTTGATTGTGTGTCTTCTGCAGATTACATCCACCCCCACGTGGGCTCTGTGGTGGTGAACTAGAACTGCTGATGGGGCTCAGTCAGCAGGGGAATATTTTTGTTCTATTCTTGCCTCTCTCTGTGGCCGTGCGCCACATGGGTCTTGAAAATTGGCCTGCAGTCTTAATATTTTGTGTTGAGACATAGAATTTCTTTTCTTGCAGACATGTAATCACATCGTGTAATGCATTTTGTCTGCCACCATGTACTGTTTTGGCTTTAGGTGAATTTTTACTTGCTTTTTTATTTATTTTCTGTATTATATTTGGGCTGTTTCTAGTTCCAGTGAGAAGCTAACTGAAGTGTTAGATCGGTCCAGCTAACAGGAGAAATGGATTCTGGATTTTTTTAGGTAATCAGTAGCTCTGTCTTTCTCTCACACATGATAAAGTGCAGCATTTCCACAGCTTTCTTGCACCGCCCTGGCTTAGGATGACACAGCATAATGTCTGTAAAAACCTCTTTCTGTTATGGGTGTAAATGCTCTGAAGCAGCTGTCTTCCTCCATCGTGCTTAAAGTAGAAAACAGATTTGAAGACTTGAAGTCCAAAGTTGCTTTTGTATAGCAGCTCCAAAAAAAAAAAATGACCCATTACATGCAGCACCATTTGGGAGTGCACTGACATTAGTTTGTCTTTCAGTGTCATTTGGAGTGTAGCTGTGATAAGAGGTTAGGGTCAGTCCAAAGATGGAGGTAATCTTTACGTATTTATAGCCAGCAATGCGACATGGGAGTGAGATGAACCTCCAGTGAAATAAATAGGATATTAAAAGGAAATGTGAAAACTGTCTGTGTCCCCGGGTATTTTAAATCTAAAATGACTGTATAATCATTTGTTTTGCCTCTTAAACCAGTGGGATCCTCAAACCTTCAGTCATGTTTGGATAGGACTTAAAGTATATTTTTACTTCCAACCCCTGGTTAAGAGCCAGTGCATAAATTACAACTTGTAAGAGTTCCTGACTCAGGTCATGATCAACAGCCTGTTCTTGGCTTTGTGGGCAATTTAAAAATTTTGACCTGACTATAATGGAGTTGTAAATGGAAGACCACAGATAAAAATGGTATAAACTGTTATTACTTCTTGTATCTGCCTGAGTAACAAATAGAATTAGTCAATGAAATTAATTATCTGTGGAAATGACATCATTACAAGGCAAAAGCAACACCAGGACTATCTATAGATTTCAGTCAGAATATCTAGATATAGAACTGAACTCCGCAGAAAGTACAAAATTAATTTCATTTGCAGGGGTTCTTAACAGGGATTGTGGATGCACTGTTTGAAAAAACCTGTCTTATTAAATACAAATTAGATAAGATAAAGTGCTAAAAGCCTCCTGTAGATCAAGACTTCAACTTGTTAATGGACTTTTTCCCTCTTAACTTGAGATTTTCCTGTTATTTTGGGAATATTTTGCCTTTCACACAAATGAAAGTGACTTGCTACAAATTCCATTTTTAAAGTCTCTGTGTTTAACATTCCCACGAGAGGCGTGTCAGAGGCACCTGCCACCCAGGGGGGCTAAATGTTTTAAGATAAAGTGTGAAGTTTGAAGAATTTTACAGATCGTATGTAGCCAATTTAAATTGCAGGGAGACCGACGTGAAAAGCTGTTTCAGTTGATGCACTGCACTAGGCTGGGACATGGTCTGTTTTGTGCTGGATGCCAAACCTGGGACTGTAGGATGCACAACAGGACCAAATTCTCTGAAGTTGGTATCAAAAGCCTTTCAGTTCAAAGGAAGAAATAAACAGTAGAAAATAACCAGCAAAAGCCTCTGTAAGGAAAATGGCAGAGGAATGCTGGCCTGTACAGAGACCTCTCTGTGTTTTCAAAACTAAAATCTGTCATCATAGAGCCTGCATGGGAGGGTTAGTATCAGAAGTGTGTTTTATTGCTTAAATATATCTTGCACAGGCAACACTGAGCAAAGAAAACCCTTTTGAGTTATGTAACTCTTTGATGGGATGCCATAAGGTCTTTCATTCTAAGCCAGTAAATTCCAGAGCAGTAATTTAAAGACTACACTTTTTCTTAAATCTAAAAGCATGTTCTAAATCTTGTTGTATTTAGTTTGAGCACTTGCCTGATGTTCCTGATCCTTTATTTCCAGACTGAGTTATATCATCTGCAGGCTCTGACATACCTTTTGCCTACCGTAACACAATTTGCCCAGGAGAATGCACTGGGAGGCAAAGAATGTGGTCAGCCCAAATATGAATATAAGCTTAATAGAGAGTAGAGTGAGGGCTTGTGCCCCTGTAGGACGCACCACGATGTGGTGGCAAGGAATACGTCAACACTAATGTGTACAGGCGATGTACTTTCAGTGGGAAGTTAGTTTTACCTGCCATAAGCTGCTGGTAATATTAATTCAACAAACTTTAACTGGTTACTCTTGCCAGACACTGGGGTTGCTATTTCATCTGTGCACCGGAGATGGGGTGACACTTTGCACCCTTCCACAAGGGAACACACAGTCAACGTTTTGGGTTTTCACATGAAAACTTTGTTCAGCTTGGTTTGGTAGGATATCGGTGCTTTTGATAAAGCTATTCTGTAGATGCTGGTGCTTAACGCAGGGGTTAGATGGGGACACTTCAGTCTTCAGAGGTGTTTGTCTACTTTCTTTTCAGCAGTAATTTTACTTGTAGGAGATACTGAATCCAGTCTTGCAGCTCTAAGTGTTCCTGCTGTTGCCAAAAGACACGGGCTGCAGGTTGAGGGCAGTTAACTGTTATTGTGTTCACTTATCTATTTCTTAAGACCATATAGAGTCTATAAAAACAGAGGAGCTGTTCCTTGGGAAATTGAAATAGGGCCTGTAAAGATTAATTCAGAATGCCTTTATGATGCAAAAATATTATGAGCTGATATGGTCATTTGTAGAGATAGCTTTTGCTGTGAAATATTAGATAAATATTAGATTAACAAAATGAATAATATATAAATTGATGGCTGTAACCACAGGTCAGGATTAAGCAGAAGACACAGCTGAATTCAGTCTGCAGCAAACGGCTTCCATCTGAGCTGAAGGCTCACAACAAAAAAAAAAAAATTGTAATAACAAGAGATATTCCTTGCTGTTGTTTAATTAGTTCTGTGCAATTAGCAGGAAAGGTGGCCAAGATTTTTAGGGCACAAAGGCCATTGGTTGGGGCCAAAAATTGAGGCTCCAAAACCCTACGCCACTATGAGGGTTATGCTGTGAGACATGGGGTATTTGCCATAGATTTGCTCTCCGATGTTGAAATACAGCCTAATGCCTGGTAAGAAGTTAATTAGATTTTATAGTTAGCTTTCTCAGAATATTTAATAATAGAAAAGTATGAATAACATGGGTTTAGATTGTGATATCCTTTTGTTCCTGAATTACAGATAAAAAACACCTGAAGATTTACAGGTGAGAGGAATCATATTTCTACTGTGATAAATTTGGCATTATTGCTACCTAAGTTTCAGCTCACTTTATGTTTGTTTATTCAGTATATTTTTATTAGAGCAGTTTTCAGACCTAAATTGTAACTGGAAAATAGTAGGGGGTCATTTTTGAGCAACACCTAAGCTAATCTGTGCCTAAAGTACAGTGCTTTTATTGGTTGGAAAAATCAAATGAGAAAAATTATTCACTTATCTCCTTGTGACAACCTGCCGGTTGATGCAGCAGAATATTTGAATGCTAGTCAGCAATAGTTTCCTGGTATTTCAGGCTTAAATCTTCTCATTCATTCTGGTCTTCTATTAGTTTAATTTACAGCATTTCTTTTGTGTAAATAGTTAGTTACCGGAAACTTTCTTCTTTTCTTTTCCTTATATCTATCCCAAGAACTGATTTAGAATCTAGTATTTGTCATTATTTCCATCTTCAATAATCAGAAACCTTTTTAATTAATGTTTTTCTTTTGATGTACTACCATAAACTCTTCAGTGTTGGCAGTGGAAGAATGAGACCCCACACAGACCCAGAATATGAAAGTTTTGGATAAACCTGGTGATTTCCAAATAACTGCACGGAAGGTCATAAACTTCTGTAGAAATGGCTCAGAAAAAAGCTGTATTCATTATCACTGATTATCTCTACACCCAGTCCATCAGTGCCTAAAATTTTATCATCTAATTCTCCTTCAGAGAAGACACTGTATGACTTCAGTATCAAATCTTGCAGTTTACTGTTAAATTGAGTGACCCACTTAAAGATACCTTTTGAAGAGAATCTGAGATGTGAGCTGACACTGAAACTCCAGTATCTTCTTCCCTTGGGCAGAAACTCTCAAGACTAAGTATTCGCTGTGCTTTCAGGGTGGCAGATTACTCTCTGGGATTTATTGCTTTGTTAATATGCTCAAGACATCATCCTTCACTACTGCAAGAGCTGAGAGTGCTGTCTGGATTTCTCTGCTCACTGTTCATCTCTGGCTCCCTCGTTTAATACCTTTGGCTTTGGGCTGTACCCTGGCTTTGGGAAGACACTTGTTTGCCATCTCACAAAATCTGATGTTCTGTAGGCCTTGTATTTCCTCTGTATCGACAGTCATTTCCCTGCTGCTGATCAGCTCTGGGATACCACTGTTAGAAATTTAAAAAGCCGATCCTTTGATTTCACAGGCTCTTCCTGGATGCACTGTTTAAGTTTGTCTGTTTAGTGACTTTAATTTCATCTCTGTATGGTGAAGAGTAAGGAAGGGTCCTTTCCTATTCCTTCCTTCCTTTTGTTTTTGTGCTTTCTTTCCCCCCTTACCTTCAATGGAGAGCTCTCCTGTCTCCATAGATGGAGCTCTCTGCACAGGCACTGCCTCTGCCTCTCCAAGCTCTGCTAAGTGAAACAGTCACCTTCTCCAATGCTAAACTCACTTCGGAAAATCACCCCTGCTTCTACCTCCCACTTTTTTTTCCATGGCTCAGCACTCTGCCATATCAATGCATTTTATAATACAGACTTTGATATTTAATAGCCAAATGCCTCCCGGTGAGTGAGCATCATCTTTGTTTTGGGAGCGGGGAGGAGGCAGTGGGATGAGCTGAGCAGTCATGCATTGTTATACAGAGAATGGCGTGTGGATATAAAAAGCAACAATGTATGCAGGGGAAAAGCATTTTCTTGAGCTTATCCGGCAGGCTAGGAAGGAAAGCCAGTTGTATAATTCATGTTAGGTGCCCTTGCTGCTGATCATGAATTTAGTCTTGATCTTGGCAAATCAGTCACACTTAGAGAGTGACAAGGAAACGTAGCGCTGGTGACAGCCTGTATTGCAGATATTTTTAAGGTCTTGGCTAGAACACAGTGCTAGCCCAAAATACAGGCTCAAGGCCTCACTAGACACGCATTCTTGTCAGGGGCAATTGTGACAATCTAATCTTTCTTAAATTAAATGTTTTTCTACCCAGGGAGCTGTGCAAATCAGTCATGTTCCTTCAGTTTCCAACCATCAGGCTATGCCCTGCTTGGGGGATAGGTTTCCCTGGTAATCCCATGCATGGGGCTGCAGTTGACTTCTGAACGCTGCTGTCATTCTTCAGCATTGCTCTGACAGCACAGTTCCCCCATTCTCATTTCATTTTTAAACAGAATGATCCAGATCATGTCCCCTCCTCAGCAACTTGATAAGGGGGAAACCTTCCTGTTGAGATGAGACAACCAAGACAACAGGAGAATGTTTAAGGGCAGTGAGGCTTTACCCATCTGGCTGGTCAGGCTGTGGTTGGAATGAGAAGGGACTAATGCATCCCAAGGGATGGAGGCCAGTCCTCACTGATTTATCAAATTCCTTCCCTAACTGTGTCCTGCGTATCCAGGACAAAGGAGCGGGTGCTACAAAATAAGATGAACTCTACAGTCTCTTAAGTGTATTGCTTTAAATCAATGCAATGACTCTTTGTTTCCCTGTCTTCTGATAGTGCCTTCAGACAGTGTAGTAAATAGTAGCAAATAAAATAATTACATTATTTTCAGCATTTTAATACAATTAATTTTTCAATGTATATATCTACGTATCCTATTGATTGTGTGAGTTAGTAGACGGATAAAGTCACGCTTTATCCTTCCATCTTCAAGGGTGTTCACTATTCACCCATCAAAATACTCAGTCTCCATAATCATAGAATAGTTTGGATTGGAAGGGATCTTAAAGATCATCTTGTTCCAATCCACAGTGTTGAAGGAAAAATATTGCTGCTAAAATGACATTTGAACCTTCAAATGCTGAAGATGATCCTTCCAGCATTAGCTCAAAGGATAGGGGACTAGTCTGTAAAGTGTGTGGCGGACATGTAGATACCCAGCCTGAGAACTTAGTGTCTGTTCAAGGCATTAAATGTCTGCACATTGAGCAGATGAAATCCCATTGGAGTGTCAACCCTACAAACACCTGTAGTCAGTCGCTGTGGGTATTAATGATGTGGTGAAATGACTGCACTAGTAATCAGTTGGATTAACCTCACTCTTATTGATTCTGCGGCGAGTTAGACCCTTTCCAAATCCAGCTGAGAAAAGGGGATGTTGTAGTGTCTGTCTAAGGGACGTTGCACTATTTGGACAATACTGCTTCTAGGGCTCAATTTTCTAGCCTCTCTGAGCAAGGACTAACTTTGTGCTTGGAGTTTTAGTTGTAAAAATAGAACTTGGGCAAAGATGCCTCAATTCCTTGCATTTCAGAGGTGACATCTTCTGGGCAACTCAGGTGCTGTGGTAGAAACTACATGCAGCTCTTTTCCAACTGTGAGAAATGGTTTTGAGGCTTAGTAGTGAAGTATTCCAGAAACTGCTTCCAAAAAAGCAGTCATCTTTGACTTCTAATTTGGTGAAGCTTCAGCAGTAATTTAAAATATTATTATTATTATAGTCTCCAGGAAGCGTGATGTGTTGCTATTTAGAAGGGTAATTTGTGAGTTCTTTTGAGGACATGCAGGAATGCCTCAGGCCTGACAGCGGGGAAAGGGAGGTTTTGTCTGGAGCATCCCAGCAGCATCAACTGCTGCAACCAACTTTGAGTTCAGCTTTTGGAACTAATGTAACATTCATGTAAATGGGGAGTATGAGCATACACCAATAAATGAATAAGGAGCTGGTCAACAAAATGTACAATATTAAACGTGAGAGCTTTGCTGTGTTGTAATTGTGTGAAATAGCTTTTTTTTTTTTTAAAGGAAGTAAAAAAAATATAAAAAAATCTTTCTGATTAAAGCAGTTCAACTATCAATGTTACATAATTGGTTATTTGTTACTATTTGACAAATACTGATTAATTATCTAGGTAAATCTTGTGATTCTTGAGCTATTTATATTTCAAGAAAAAAATTAATCTTAGCCTAATGGGCTGAATCCCCTTCAAATGTTTTGAAACATTTTTCATGGACTCTTGCAGCACACAAATGTGACTTCAAGCTGCAGTTTTATTTAGACTTCTATGGGGGTAAACTTTAGCAGGAATGCTCTTGTATTCTATTTTTAGTCCTATGATATTACACAGAAGTTAGAATAGTTGGCATTTTCCAGATCAAAGGGTCTGCTAATATTGTCATTGTGCATCTCATTGTAGGAAAACACTTTTAAACTTCTGGAGTCTTGAAATTCTTTGGGGTATAACTCTAAGTTGTACGGTAAATACTCGAAAGTTTGAAGGCCCCCTGTACTAGAGGGTATGTTCAGTACTCTAATCTGGTTAATTGGGTCTTGTCATCTCTCTGGATTTAAATATCATTGCTCCCTTCATACAACCCATTATATTGTGTGCTGGTGCAGAGCATTTGATATTTCCTGCTGCAGAATTGGCTGCACTTGAGCAGTAGTATGTATTTATACTCTTATAAATACATAGGACTCTCACTCTTTTGTAGATGAAAGGAGCCATATAAATGGTAATTTCATTGCGTAATTGTCTCACTGAATATTTTTCAAAAACTATTTAGTAGGATAGATGTAGTACATCAATACCAGTCAATTAAACTGTTTTGAGACCTTTTTTGAAGATTAACAAACCCTGTTAGCTGCCTGGTGTTTCTAGAACATACAATATTTCTCTCTCAAAACCTACCAGAATATAAATGTTCTTGCCTTACTCTGTAATGCACCCAAGATCACAACAATTTCTCACTAGAAATACCCACAAGGTTATAAACTTTCTTGAGAAATTTAGTATCTTGACCTATGATAAGTGTGAGGGTAAGAACAGTGTATATTAATTGTAAAGGAATTTTTTTTAGGAGGCATGCATACTGTAGAATAGAATATTAGAATAGTAAAAACACATCAACTTTGGAGGAGGTTCTTGAAGCCTTTAGATTTCTTCAGGGTCCATGACCTTTTCTTCTGCTTCTTTAAGGATAGATGCTCAAGCTATTCAAATAGTCTTGCTGTTGAACTCACTGGAGTAGCAAAGCTGAAATCAAACCTGTGTTGTAAACTAGAATTTTGTTTCTTGTTATGAACTTCATTAAACCAGAAGGGGTATTTTTTTAGATAAGCATTTGTCATCTCTGTCACATTTCTCAAAGAACATGGTGAATTAACAAGACACGTTTAATGCAGTCTTGACAGAAAGGTTAATGAGAATTCAGAAGGTGGCAAGGAGAGAAATAATATGTACTGCTACAGGTGAAAACTGCAAGGAACCAGAATAAGTTGTAGTTCAGCCTGTCTAAAATGGAGGTATTTATTTGTTTTACAGTGACTGTAATTAAAAATGTTTTTAGCAATTCCCCCCTTTAGTAATATTCACTGCTTTCTGTCAGTTCACACCGCAGTGGGACCTAGAAGGCAGGTGCCCATTCAGCTGAATTATTTTGCTAAAAAATGTGTTTGAGAATGGGGGTCTTCTGCTCTGGGTGCTTTGAAGGGAAAAGAATTTGTGCATCTGCCAGATTCAGACTCTGTTGGGTCTGTTGGCTGAGATAGGTAGAGGGGAAAAGTCGAAATGAAGGCAAAAGTCCTGGTCGCATCCTGACGAGTGTGGGTGCTGTGTTCTGTGGCCATGTGGCTTTCTCCCATCATTACCCTTGTTGAGCCAGCCTGGTAACTCCGAGGACTGGAAAGAGGCCACGGGATAGTGAGGCATGTGGCTTCCTTGCCATGACACCTGTGACATCTGCATATTGATGTAGCTTATGGAGAATTCCTCCCTTGAAGGCTGCAACAATTTCCACTGAAGAGGATAAAGCATAAAGCAACTAAGTTTGAGTAGTTTTCCATTCTTGAGCTGTCTGTGGCCGGTTGAAGGTTTCCCCTATGGAATGAACACTGTGGCCTTGAACAGGAAACACCCTTGAAGAGAAGTCAGCAGTAAGTAAAGATTGCAAATACAGTATTTGCTCTTTTTGGGAAAGCTACCGATCTTGACGATGGTAATCACAGGGCTCCTTTTTCAACTTGATTAGAATCACGGTTGTGACGGCCAAATCAAACAAATTGGCATGTGACGGTTGGAACTGAAAAAGCCATCAATTACATACTCTCTCCTGTCTACAGTTAACTTTGCACTAAGGACAACCTGATTACTTTGGTTGTTAGTTCAGCTTGCCTGTTGTGCATTTTATGTGTAAAGCCAATATTATTTTTAAAATCCTGATTTCTGCAGCCAAAGTCAAAATAGGAGAAAGTTCTGTTATTTATATTAAGAATCATCTGTCAAAGTTCAAGCATTGAAAATTGTGTTCTTGAGAGTAAGAGGAAAACAAGAAAATCAAACAAGTTTATTATGCCAACTCACAGCTAATTACACAAGCTTAAATAAAAAAGTCATTTGCCCTGATTTAGTTACCTTGTTCCAAGCCCGCATTCAGTTAAAATGTAAAATTCCTTGTGCCAGTATCCAGATGATGTGGTATAAGGGTTGTAAAACAAGGGGATTGGTTGTTTTGGGGAAACTGGCTTGTAATAGATTTGCATTCCATGATGTTTTCCCTTTATGCATGGGCAAAAAATGCACCAATTCTTGAGGTGCTTGGAAGTTGTGATCCTAAATATTCTGACCTTCTTGAGAGCTGCCAGCATCTTAGCACAGAAAAATTACTGCTTTTTTCAGTTTCAGAATTCATATTTTCAGCTTTTACCAGCAGACAGCTTATTTGAGTCATTTAAAACATCAAAGAAGGTGTTTCTTGGCTTGGGTGCATCTTTAATTTAAAGCAGATTTATTAAAGGCCAAAACAGGATAATACTGCAAAAGGATTAGCTGTGGTTACTTGATTTCTAAGCAAACAGACTAATTCTGCTCTCTTTGTATGAGTGTCTTTCACAGTGAGTCCATTCACTGAGCACTGAACAAGGCCTAGGGTTTGGGTTTTCCTTTTTTTTTCTTTTTAATTTTTCGTTGTTTCTATTGTCGTCTTTAGAAATCAGAAGCGTTGCTGAAAGCTTTAACTTCAAAGCTTAAGCCAGCTTACTCTTCACTGGTTGTTATGCTGCAAAATACGTTCCTGAAGCTTCTGTGCTAGTAACTGCCAAATGTTTTGTTTCAGTGCTTTTTAGCATTGGAGCTTTCAGTTTGGCTTCTGTTTTGATTAATTCTTCACAAAATAAAAATTCCGAGAAGTCAATTAAAAAATAGATTGGCATTCCTAGCACTTAAATCTTGTTGCTGTTCTGAAAGCAACCAGAGCAGCGGTATTGCAGAATGCTGTTTATTTTCTATTAGTACTTCAGATTTGCTCTATAAAGAACAGACAAAAACTGTCTCTGAGATCGGGAAGTTTACTTGATACTGTACATTTCATACATCAGTATCAAGGGATGAACACTGCCTGGGCCACATCATGGCCAGTGAAACCTGGGAAAACCTCTTGTGAACCAGTTAATCTAATAGACTTGATGGGAAAGGAATGGGATAACTATTATGCAGAAGTGAATTGGTCTTCTGGAATTTATTATCAGTGATATTCTTTGGGAACAAAAAAACTTCAGACTGGCCTTCACCTTTCACATGGAAGGACAAATTTGATGGATTATCAAAGGATGAAATTGATGGCACACCATTTGAAAAACAAGCATGTATGCCGTAAAAGCTCACATTTACACTTCAGGACTTGGTCATGTGTTTGACTTAAATAATAGAATAAAAAAAAGCTTTAGCTGCTCTACTGCATCCCAAGTTCTCAAGCAAGCCAAGGTGGTCTTTCAGTGTATCTGTATCATTTTACTTCCACTACTTTATTTTTTTTACTCATTCTATAAAAAACAATACAGTGAGTTTTAAGAAGTCATTGCTAGCTAAGGATGTATGAACTCGGAAGACTGGAGTGGAGCTCCTGGCCTGACCTTTCTCTCAGCCTCTCCTGGAAGCTCCCCAGACCTTTGTCCATGCGGGCTCTGAGATGATTCAAGATACTTCCTCCTTCTCTCCAATGATTTTGTAACATGGGCTCTGGGAATTTCAAAAATCTGAGCATGATGTGCTAGTTCAAGTATTACTCTTACAATTTGCAGCAAGGTTGCTAGAGAAGGAGTAGACAGCAGAGAATAAATTCAATAGGCTAAATCACTGTGTTTCAAAAGGCAAAGCAGGTGCAGTAGCAATTTTTTTTTCAATTTTCATATGTAAAAATATATATGTCAGAGGGTTAAAATATACTTTAGAAGTGTTCTCAGCCTCTAGATCTGTAGCGGTCAGAATCTCACCCCTAATAACGTACTGTCAAATGCATCAGACACCTTAAAGTACCTGCAAATGTAGTACTAAATACAGAACCCTCCCCTAATACCAGTACCCAGTTCCTTGCTTTAAGCTCCTTATGTGCTGCACCTCTGTAGAAGACATGACTTCCAAGTTACTGATTGATGGGGAGAGTTGAGAGATGTTTGAGATGCTATAATATTGCTGTCATACCAATCGCATAAAAGCCTCAAAGGAACATGTCTACCCTTTATAGTTGTTACCAGATGCTGTTTTTTTTGCCCAGGTGTGGACAAATAGATGGGAGAATGACAGCATTGCCTCGTCTGAAATCTAGATTGATACAGTTGCATGGCATAGCTAAATTGCTGTGTTTAAAATGTCATTACCTGGGTGGAAACCGTGTGCTTGGGGATCTGAATGTTTTGTGTTGCCTTCCCTCTGCCATATGTAGCCGTTTAGCTGGTAACTGGAGTATCTGTATGTGCATAGAGCCACAGATCGTTACCTCTTGATTATGTTCACGTTATCTGATGTGCTGTCTCCATGAGAGAAATTAAATTGCCTTTAGTAATTTGAAGCAAGTAAAAATGACAAATCATAGTTCTCATGTGATCGGTAAATGGCTACAGAATGAGAATGCATCTCAATTACATGGCAAGTACATCTCAAGCAGCATCGATTGTTCCAAATCTCCAATTGTTTTCCTGTGATTTTCTTTACTTTTAAATTAAGATGGCTTTGGTCTATTAAAAAAAAAGAGTTAAGTAGCTTCTTTCCACTTTGAATAATGCTATTAGCTATGAACTTTTAGCTCATAATTACAAAGAGTTAAAATAGAGAATGATTTCATAGAGACAAAAGCAATTTAATAGCTATAGAAATGAAAGAAAACAAATGCAGCAGGAAGGTGATTTTTAAATTCCACATGTTGGGCTGTGGCAGGCTAGTGTACTGGAAAACAAAAACTCCCATGTGCAGCTAGAAAATGGTTATCACTACTGAGTTATCATGCAAATCCTGCAGGAAGAAAAAGGAGTAGACATTTAGCAACAGGAAATGCTTTTATATGTGAATATAGAGTATGGGCTATGAGATTTTTTTATTTATTTATTTTTTAAATACGACAGCACTTCTGCCTACATTTGCATTTGGATTCTGATCCTGCAAATATTCCTGACTAGAGAATTAGCATCTCCAAAGACAGTTCATAGCAGTAATTACCAGGCACAGCGCATCATTATGCCACACAATGAAGCATCCTGCAGAGCTACCCAAGTTAGTGCCAACCTGTGGCAGCAAGTCCCTGCGTGGGAGGAGGCTCAGGTGCAGAGCTGCCCCTTGGGGATGGAGGACTTTGCATCATCTCCTCAGCTCCTGCAGTTGTGCACAAGGAACCGGCTCACGCAGCCCTGGGGGTGGCTGTGACCTTGGTACTCAAAAACGATCTGAAGAGTCACCAAAATCAAACCACAGGCTGAAGCCCAGATTTCAAGTCTAAGAACATGACTCTGTTGGGGAGAAGACAAGTGTGCACCTACCTCATAGTAGCTGTTGCATGATAACTAATAGGAGTCAGAATCAGACGAGAGCAGGGTAGTTTGCAGACTTAACACAGGCTGGTAGTTTCTGTTAAATCTCAGGGAGAAGGAGGGATGGATGTCCTTATTTTGACTTGGCCATTCATAGTGACAGAAGTGCTTTGTCTTCATTTGCCTTTAAACTTGTGTTAGTCTCTTCAGCCAGTGAAGGAAAAGTCAAAAACAGCATTGCACAAATGTGTCCATTTATGAATTGACTCTGCTGTGTCAAGTTCCAGTCCTGTTTGGCCCCTGCTGCTTCAATAAGCACCTGAATCTCTTACAGGATGATAAACCAACTGAGAGATGCCCCTGCACACACCTTGGCATCAATATTTCCAGAACTGGCATCTAAATTACAAATATCTAAAAAAACCCTTAATTTCAATATGATATACTAGATTCTGGTGCTAAGAGCTATTTTCTTGTTTGTTCACAAAATGGCAACCATTTGTTTTCCTTGTTACCCTGCAATAATAACTGGTCCTTTGAATGTCCTCTGCCTCCCATATCCAGTGCCGTGACCTTATATGCCATACTATCTAGCTGATGCAATTAACTGCATTTTTTTAAAATTTCCTGCCTCATGTTGAGCTGATTGCCAGCTATTTCTCAGGGCAATTTGTTGTGTATTAAAAAGAAATTTTGTCCTTCAGTGGTCTGTCCAGAAATCCCCAAATTAGCTGATTTTGCTCTGTAAGGGCAGTTTACAGTAGCAAGAGTACATGATAATTTCCTTGGTTTGCAGCCCTGCCATTCAAACACTGAAATGCTTCAACGTGCCTACAAGCAGTCACCCTACTAAGTCTTCAGATATCAGTCATTGGGAAATGGCTAATTTTTTTCCTTTTTTTCCAAGTCTAGTTCTTTCTTCTCTGGTTAGTTTTAACCAGTAGGGTAACATTTAAATGAAAAACTTTTTGGCTATTTCTGAGTTTAATTACAAATATGAAAGATCAACCAAATAGTCCTTTAGAAACAAATTAATGCCATAATACTTGGAAACAGAGCTGAGTTTGCTTCTGCATTCTGATTGCAGTGTGGTTGGATGCTTTGCTCCAGAGTCGTTCCCTGGGGATTCCTTCCAGCTGTCATCCTGAGCACGGCTGGTCATCACATCTGCCCCACGGCTCTGCCCCACTTCTTTCCTCCCCTTCTTCTGGCTGTGGTGTGTAGGGCTTGCACCCCACAGTCACAGGCTGTCTTTGAAGGTTCTCTCATGCTCGAATTTGAAAGCAAGGAAGAGGCATGAACTCTTCTCAGGAGCAGAGATGACCCTCTGCTGCCATTCCTCTCATAGGTAGTCAGGCTTTTTGTTTTCTAAAACAACTCTTTGACTGTAACCAATGAGAATAATGAGCCCCTTCTTGCTGAGAAGTTGAAACTGCTCTTCAGAGAGGTGCACAATTCTAGTTATAGTGTGAGGCCCCAAAATATGCAGTTAATGCCATACTGAACTGTGTGATAGCTGCCTCTTACAATGCAGCTTGCTCTTTTCTGAAGCCCAGGCCAGGAATTGGTTGCCCCTTCCTGTAAGGTGAACCTTCTGTCTTTACAGTTGCTCTGGAATTGGTTGTTTAAACTTATGCCGTAAGAGTCAAAACCATGCAACTTATTGCATGTGGCTGGGACATAACAATAAAAAAAAAAAATCAGTAGAAATATTTAAAACTAAAAAAAAAAAAAGTGGTGTTACATTTTAAAACCTTAAAATCGACATGCTTAATTTTCAGGACCCGAGTCGTGTGCTTGGAGCATCTGTGGTTGGCAATGTTAATGATGTGACCTCCTGACTTAAAGAGTGATATTTAAAGATTGCCCAGGTCTAGTGCTTTCCCTCCACTCCATAGTTCATTTTACCCTGAGGGCAAAGTCCTGCAGCTCTCCCTCATTAGAGCTGCAGGATTGCAGAGGGCAGAGCTGTGGAGTGTGGAGCAATTTGTGGTCCTCAGAGCTTTGCTGCATGAGACCTTTTGGCATTACTGCATTCAGCTACGTAAATCTGTTCAGCCTATTTAATATCAATGCCTTGGAACCTGGGTCTCTTTTTTTGACCCCACAACTGGAAGCTGTTCTCTTCTTTTTTCTAGCAGATGATGAACCACTTGCCTGTCAGCCAAGTATGCAGTGAGACTTTCTCAAATATTTGTTGTTTACCTGGAATATAATAAGGTCCTTCAGGTCATTTCTTGCAGAAATGGGAATTTCTGAGCCAATCAGCTACAACATCTGCTTCAAAACAGCAGCTAGCACATGTTTTAAAAATGGTTCAATATGTATTTACACAATAGATTGTTTGTGTTAATTAGAGTTTCTTCTAGCACTGGTATGCAGGCATAACTCCCATTAATATCATCAGCAGCTATATATTCTCATAAGGGGAACACTTCCTAATTAGAACTCCAGGTTTTTAAAATATCTTTGTATGGGTTTTATTGCACTGTATGTTTGCCTGGTAGCTATTCCAATAGAAAACAATTGATTTTTTTTTTTAATATTTTTTTTCCTAGCCTACCCTTTATTTTTGTTGTAGTAACGTAAGCCAGTCCCACCCAGGAGCAGAGCCTGTGCAGGGCAGGAAGCCCTTCTATAGGGAGTTTACCCTTCAAGAAGAAGGAAATTCAGATGTGTGCTGAGGGAAATAAAATGACTATACTACCTAGCAAAAATGCTAGTCTAGCTGTAGAACAGTCACTTCTGTCAATATAAAGCCTACTCACGAGGTCAGTCCTGGGGACAGAGCTCAGTCTGTATTTTCAGTGCCCCCCTGAGGCATGGAGCTCTGTTGCCCTGTCCCAGTGCAGACCCTCTCCTCCAGAGCCCGGGGCAGTGGGGCCTGGGCAAGGCTCTGGTTTGCAGAGTGGCCAAGAGGCAGCAGAAGTGGGGGGAGAAGTGCCAAGGGACCACACATCCCTGTCACAGGCCAAAATCTGAGACTTGTGTCAGGACCTTGCATTAGCGTTTGACTTTGTAGACATGTGAATTCACATGATTGACTTTGCTGTCTCCCAGCTGCCCAGTTGGGCAGTTATTTTCAGAGTTTCAGGTTTTACAGAGCCTAAAAAGTTTGCAAAATTCCCATTAAAACTTTTTAACGTATGTGTTCAGCAGGACGCAATGGGAGTACACCATGTGACGTTTCTTTTGGCATTTGAAGAAAAGATACTGAACCTTTTTTTTCTTTTCCTTGGCACAATAAGAAGAAAAAGTCTTGTGAACGGAGGGTGTTCCAAATACAGTATTTTTTTTGTTTTCATCTGATGAAAACTGGAAACAGAGGCTTATAAAGAAAATACTGATAAGAGTCCTAGCTAAGGAAGCAATGGCCCGCATTGCTCTAAAGCATGTGAACAAACAGCCACTCTCAAATGGGTGTCTGAATTCCAATGGATTCTAATTATCTGCTAAGACAGATAGGTACAAAAAAATTACTGATATAAAAAAAATCTGGACTAAAAAAAAATACACCGTAATTTCAGGAAGTTTTAGCATCTGCCAGTGGCAGGTACTGAGTAAAAGATAAGGTAGAAAATAATGAGCTTTTGGTATTTGTATCTGAAGTTTAGGAGAGACATATTGTGAGTGAACAAAAGATGCACCATAAAACAAACACTGCACCAAAATAATTCTCGCTGGAAATTTAAAAAGCTGCAGGGCAGTAAAAAAGATGCAGTGTCTTCAATGTGAGAGCACTGTTCAACAACAGTTTTAGAGCCATTGCTATTAGTAAGATGCAATATTTCTGGGTTTTAACATACATTTTAATTAGTTCTGTATAAAATTTAACCTCCTATTCCACTCTTCAGACTTTCTCAACAGAGACTTCATGGTAGTTTATCTTCATCATGCATATTGTCTGCTAATTCCTACATATTCCCATCAACAAAAATAGCCATCTCTCCTTTTTAATTCACATTTTGATTAGTGACAGAAGCAATGAAATCTTGGAGGCTAACATTTTCTTCTTTATCAGCGCAGCTACAAGAAATTTTGAATGATAGATTTGTGTGATGAATCTTATGCATGAAGACTAAATCAGGGTCTGGGAGAGCCTCCCCTCTGCTGAACACTAGATAAAGTGAGCTCTCTTGTCATTCCCTTTCCTGGTGTTTGCTCTTCGGGCTGTGAGATTGCCCAGGATACTGAGACTGTGTGAAGTGCTCCGTTGTCTGTCTGTCCTCTCTGTGGTCCTATAACCAGGAGCAACGCTGAGCACATAGTGTGTCCCAGGCCATCTGGGGCACCTGCAGCAGATTCTTGGTTAGACCTGCATTCCCAGTGAAGAGAGCTGTCAGGGCTAGGATCCGACAGTATTTACCCTACATTTTGTAATTGCAGTCACAATGAAGAGCTACACCACTGTGCTGTTACTGAGCTCGCTCAGTCATCATCCCAGCATGCTGTTAGTGCATCGAATGCTGTCAGTGGGCACTTAGTCCATCTCTACTGTTGGGAGCGTTTGTTGTTGCAGGTTCCTGTCTGCTCCCCTCTGCTGGCAGGGGGGCAGGAGCTGATTCCAGCAGGGACCAGCTGGGTATCTGCTGCAGGAAGGACCAGCTTCCTCGGCTGCTGTGTCACCTGTGGTGCTCTGGCTGCTGGAGGGAGTTTGAGCTCAGCAGCAGGGCATGGAGGTGTTCATCGCTCCATACCAGCTGGGAGGCAGCTCACCCGGCTGCTTCGTACTGATGCTCCTGAGGAGTTGCCCGAGCACTGCTGTCCCCTCCTTCACCCCATTGCTGCCTTACTTGGCTGCATTTTAAGCAAATACGTGAGTTCCTTGTGTCAGGATGCAAAGCTCTTTGAGGCATTAATGTGGTCTGGAGGATGTACTAAGCTGTCCCCATAGACATTCATTAGTCAAATATACATCCTTGTGTAAAAGATCACAGTAACTTATTCAACACTATTACTTATGTGTGGGTTGGATCAAATCCTGACTGCCAAAAGTTGAAAGCGAGTGTAAAGACAGAGATACGCTGTTTTATTACATCATTAAAAAACATCTAGATTCTACTCTAGCAGGGACTATAGGCTGGAGAATGACAGACAAGAATAAAATAGCTGGGAATAAATTTTATGTAGCTATTTTCTTTCTCCCTCAAATGTGAATGCTTATGCAAAACACATTGCTGTAGATTCACTGACAATAAAGAAGGAATCATTATACGAGTAGTGGATTCTCAGGGGAACACTTTAGCCAAAACACACTCTGCAATAATTTCCCACATCTTAGTTGAATAAATTAATTTATGAATTTTCCATGAATATGTTCAACCATTTCTCCCCTCATATATTTTATTGATCTCCATATACATTTAGCAACAAATAACAGAGCTGCTTTTCCATTTGCAGTAAAATAGTTTAGAGATGTTTATGTGGGCCTTGGGGTTCATAATAAACAAATGTACTTCAAACACCAGGGAGGTAGTAGAGAAACATGAAGCTTGGCAGGACCCAGGGAGCTCTAGCAGGAGAGCAGAGAGTCAAGGCATATCCTGTCATAACACCAGTGAGATGGGTTCCCTGAAATCGGGGAGGGGCAGACCTAAACTGTGGGACTGCTCCCAGTGAGTCCTGCGTAGAATCACTGCAAAGATCTTCACGGTTCACGTCTGCAGAACTCGTAATGTCCCTCCTACTGTAGCAGAAGATCAGGTTTGAGACCATCTGAGGAACCTGAAGGTGCACAAGTCCATGGGTCCTAAGGGAACTGGTAGATGAAGTTGCTGAGCCACTATCCATATCATTTGAGAAGTCACGACAGCCTGGTGAAATTCCTGCTGACTGGAAAAGGGGAAACATAATCCCCATTTTTAAAAAGGGAAAAAAGGAAAACTCGGGGAACTACAGGCTGCTCAGACTCACCTCTGTGCCAGCAAGATCATGGAGCAGATCCTTCTGGAAACTCTGCTAAGGCATATAGAAAATAAGGAGGTGATTGGTGACAGCCAGCATGGCTTCACTAAAGGCAAATTGTGCCTGACAAATTTGGTGGCCTTCTACAATGAGGTTACAGAGTTGGCGGATAAGGAAAGAGCAACTGATACCATCTACCTGGACTTGTGCAAAGCATCCTTGTCTCTGAATTGGAGAGATGTGGATTTAATGGATGGACCACTTGGTGGATAAGGAATTGGCTTAGGTTGGCAAGGCCAGGTTGAATGGGGTTTTGAGCAACCTGGTCTAGTGGGAGGTCTCCCTCCCCATGGCAGGGGGGTTGGAACTAGATGATCTTCAAGGTCCCTTCCAATATAAATCATTCTATGATTCGGTGATAATGTGGTTACTCGTAGGAGTAAATTTATTCACGTGACCATACGATTGTGATCTTCAAGTTTAGCCCTTCTTCTTGCCCTGAACATTCAGAACATAGAGACAACCCATTTTAAGCAGTTTCTTTTTTTTTTTTTTTTTGGTTTATTTTGAGCTTTTTGGATGTCATTTTTACCAATCATAAGTAAACTGAGGAAAAACGTGCCTTGCTGTTTCCAAGTGTAAAGCTCTTGCTTTCATAATTGCACATAATAACGGTCTTGAAAATAGGTCTTACCATCTTAAAGGTGGCATTTGAAGTATAATTGCTAATGCTTAGATACATAATTTACATTTATTATGCATAATAAAATATGTAACTAATTGATGTTCTGTAAGGGATTAAATGATCAACTCCAGCTGCAGGAAGGTTTATTCCTGTGTTCTCAGTAACATATTGAGTATCATAATGCTCTGCAGAAAAAGAGTTACTGCCTTCAGGACTGTGCACTCGGAGACTGTTCTCCTTTCTCCTGTTCTTCTCTCTTTCTGATGTGCTTTCTGTTGGGTTTGTGTTCTGTGCCAAATGTAGTTACAGAGCAAGCAGATGAAAAATAAATACTTATATTCCCTTCAGTCTTGCAAGAATCAATGTAAAGTGCAAGCTAAGCTCGCGCATGTTTGTGTGTGGCCATGCATTTTCTAAATCAGAAGGGCAGAACATCACACAGAGCATTGAAGTTCAGAATGGCCGGGAGATAATGTCAACAGAATAGGATGCAGGCACAGGGTAATGGTCTCCTGCTGCTAGATTAAAGCTTGGGCAAAGATGAGCCCTTTTAACAACAACAAACAGAGACAAAGCCAAGATATTTGCTGTAGTTTCAAAGCAGGAGGTGTTTATCTTGTAACAACATCCTGTTCTGTTCTCTTGGCTTCCACTGTACTAAAATAACAGAAGATGATGCTGTGATTTTCATCAGTGGCTGTTGCTAGATGAGCTCCAGTTGCCCACTGCATCTTCCTTGGGTAACACCAGGGTCTTACACTGTGTGTCCTTCAGCCTTCAGAAAAGCTGCACGTTTCAGAACACTTTGTGTCACAGTGTGTAAGCATGCTGGCCTACTTTTAAATGAGAAAGAATTAATCTATAATAAAATTCCGACTTATCAAAGGGTTTTCACAACCCAATATTTCCAATTTCCCCTGGCAGGAGGCAGTCTCTGCAGGGAGGAGTGCCAGCCTCAGCACTGCAGGCAAAACTCCCCCTTGCATTAAAAGTCCTCAGATCAGTGCTTGAATAAGACAAAAAATTGGGATTGTATTCAGTTCATTAGGTTTCAAGCCAAAGAGAAGGCCTTGCACGCTTTTGTTGCTGCTTCTGTGTGCTGTTTTCTTTTACTCCATTTTATTAGTACATTAATCTGGTCTCCAGCAACCATGCTGCTGGGCCCAGTCGGGGGAAATATCCTTGGGGCAGTAACTGCAGAAAGGACAACTACAGAGGCACAAGGCTCTGTAGATGAAAGTCAGCACTAAAATACATATAATGCAAACGGCAAAGGCTATGAATAATCAGTATGTAATAAATTAGGGCTTTTTAACTAGCACACTTTTGCAATATTGATTCTACTGAGTTGACTCGTTTGTCAAATACTGCTCATGTCCTGCTGTCCTAAATGGTTTGAATGTGGTGACTGTCAAGAGGTGCTGTAAATCCCATCTGTTGTGGTTTTAGGGAAGGGAAAGGAACAAGTAACAATATGTGGATATAGGGAACTATACCGTACTGCTCATTGCTTAATCCTTGCTCTTCAGTTTTAAGATTTCATTGTATTTCTGGAATTGATGGCCTGACGGATAGCTATTTTTAGGGATGATGTTGTTAATTGTTAAGACAATTTATAGTTATTGGTAGGAGTAATTTGAAATTTCCTCTTTGTTAGGAGAAGCTGATGTGCTGAAGGACCAGTCTCATCAGCTGATGAGCTGATTTCTTTCAGTTTTCACTCCTGTGAGAATTGGTGTCTTTTCATGGATGTTAATCAGACCAAGCCCATTGCTTGCAGTAGAAGTCGAGAGCTCCCAGCTCCTCAAAAGACCAAACTAATAAATCAGTAACAGGGGATAGACCGTGTGGTTTCACACCTGAAAGACAATAATGCAACATAGGATTCTGGAGGTCTGTTCTTCCCAGTTTTGCTACTGATCCCTCAGGTGACCTGGAATTAAGTGTTTCAGCTTTCTGTGCTGCAGATTCCATATATTTAAGCAGTGAATAATAACAATAATGTTTAGAAGTGCCGTGCAAAACTCTGCTTAGGAAGTAGCTATTATTGTTGTTATCTGTAATAATAAAAACAATGGCATTTTCAATAGGGACTGAAGTTTTGCAATCTGTCCAATGCCATTTCTGCTAAATGCAATTTCTCATTTAATCCACAGCTGCTGCTTTTATATCTTGTCCTAATTCAAAACATATTCTTGCCTTTTTTATGATTCTAGTGCAAGTTGGAGTTTCATGCATGTACTTCTGGCAAAACCATCACAGCTCGATGCGAAGGGCCCTGCCCCTGCCTTTCAGGACCTGAAAGTTCAAAACACAAGACAGAGAAGACTGGTGAGTTGAGCTGTTAATGGAATTATAGCAGATTAATTGGTTCCTGTTATGTTTTCAGAAAACTTCAAGGAAGACATTTCTTAACTAGATTTTATATGTGACGCTTTTTGAGAAAAAGCTAAGGTACAATTAATCCTTTTCTAAACATGTAGTGCTTTCCAACATCTTTGCTGATGCAAAACTAACACCCACTTGATAGAGTCTCGTAGGAAAACTGAGTTCGGGATAATGATTCTCATTTTTGAGTGAAAATATTTTGAACGAAAATATTGAATCATTGCAAAGGAAGATAGAAAAGAAAAAAATACGACTTGGTGGTTCATAAAAAAAGATCAGTAGCTAGTTAACTAAAACTTCATTTAAAGTCACACATATATATTACATGGGATCTGAATTATCATTTTTATCTTTATTGTCATTAACAGTATCGTTAGAAGTTAAGTAATTATATATACATATCTGTATTTATATATGAAATTGTTCCAAGAACAAACTCATTGCAAATGATGTTACATAAAACTGAAGGTTGACATCTCAGTACAAATTGCCATTTTCCCCGCCAGCTCTCTGGTGAGTTCTCTGCTTAGGTCCACAAGCCCGGTGCGCTAATTCAAATTCACCCCCTCGGGTCTTTTCCAGAGAAGTGAGCACAAGTTGTCTTGACCTGACCTCATCCAAAGGGAACTAGTTCTTGCAAAAGAGACTAAAAGTCAAAGTCCAGCAGCAGAGCAATTGCCACAGCCAGGTGCTGTCTCAGTTTCCACTCTGCTATGGGGAATGCCCTTTGGAAGGGAAGAGAATTGATGCTTGTGGTTTCTTGGAACAAGAGCGAGTAGATGCGTGTGCTGGTAAGAGCATCTGTGGCAAAGCGAATACGAGACTATCTTTAAGTACAACACTGTCTCCTCTTTCTTAGGAGGAGAGCTGAGAGGGTGAGCTCACTTGCCACTGCTGGGCTCCTGTCTGTGCCAGTGACTCACAAAGCCAAAGGGGTCATTCTGTCATGTTCAGTAGTGAAATGTGTTTATTTGCCTTGTGCGCCACATGGAGTATAAAGAGCACAAAGCTTTAACAATAGTCTGTTTGGGTCAAAGTATTTAAGAACTGCTCTTCCTCCTCACCGCTATGGACACGTTTTGACAGTAGCAGGCACAGAAACAGGAAAAAAAAAAGTTTTAATGGCACATCCTCTTGTTCATTCAGGCTCTGTTGCTTCAGCTGCAAACACCAATGAGTCTGCTTGGGGTGCTCCAATCACTGTATCCTCCAGCACAGCACCAGGTTTCACATTAGGCCTCCAACTTTTCTAGAACAAGAAAGGATTCTCTAGCCTAGACTTTGAAAATTCAGGTTTATTCCATTTTTTTGCAAATCACAGATATTTTTCTGTATTGCTAGCAGAATTAGATGAAGCATTTCAGATGGCAAGGTTCTGAAATCAATGTATAACTACAGTATTGCTTTATGTGGTTTGAATCTTTTGGTTACGGTGTACCCACTGATAAATTGCCTTATTCATATTTCCTATTTCTTGTAGTCAGGCACAAACATATACTTTTCTTCTCATAAGCTGCTCCCTATATGGCCTCTTTCTTGCCCTTATCAGAAAGAGTATCAGATTAATAAATCTTCAGTGACATTTTAAGCTTACAATTTCATTCACACGAGAGAAAAAAGATTCTAATAACCCTTATCTTGATAAATGCAATTTGACAGGGTATACGTATTCTGAAACCCAGGCTGTTGTTTTGCTTGACTCAAAGCTTTAACTCCAGCCAACAAACTATTGATTTAATGGATTTGGTGATCTTCAGAGCAACTTTCCTGAAGGCTTTTTCAAGAGGCCAAACTTGAGCTAACAGTACTCCTGTTATTGCCCTGGGGACTAGGATATTAAATGCCTCAATTCTGCCATCTTCAGAGTGGTAGGAAGAGAGTGCTGTGCCCCCTTGGAGGGGTATTTCCCAGTCACCTGGGAAATAAGGGAAATCATTGCCAGGTGCGTATGGAAACATCCAAAAGACATTAAAGACAGTGAAGTCATCTCCTGCATCAAGCGTATGCAAAGAAAATGCTCATGGGCCTGGTTATAGTGTTATAAGCAAAATACTTGTACAGGCATGAGAGTGATTGTATGGATGTGAAAAAATAAAGCATATTTTGCTTTATCACTGTCTGTTACCTTCTGGAGTTTGGAGCTGAAATGCCCACAAAAGGATTTGGTATAGAGAATCGATTTATCAATAGCAAAGCAGTTTTCTAACTTGCTTTATCTTAAATTTTCTTCTGGATCTTTGAATGTGGCAGTAAAGTGCCAGTTGAAGACTGCCTTTCCCTTTCCTTCTCAGTCTCTTTTCTTCAGACATTGTCTCTTCAGTTGACCCGCCGAGTGTAATGGAGTCCCAAACTGAGTATTTCAGAGTTTGTCAGTCTTCTAATGAGCTCACAGAAGTTTCTGTGAGAAAATGAGTAAATTCTATATACTAATATAAATTCTACCTAAATACAATTTTAGCAGCCTCTGAAGAGGGATTTTGGTATTGTGTGTGTCTGCCCTTTATGTCCTGGAAGTCAGCCAGCTTCCTCAGCTTTATGGGAGAGTTATGAATTCTAATTGTTGACCACAAAAAATTTCCATAGCACTGCCACTTGTATGATTCCTTTATTTGCTCAACAAGTAGTGTCACCTGGCTTTGGATCAACAAACCCTGACTAGTACCTGAGGTGACATGTGTGAGATGGTCAGGCAATGACATGGCAGAGCGTGGCAGTGCCCTGGAACCTGGTCAGGGCAGCACTGGAGTGGTTTCCCTTCACCAGATCTCCAGACTTCTCAGTCTGGAGCTTCTGACTAGTGTTTTGGTTACTTAGTACTTTAGTGTTTTCTCTAGTCTTCACACAAATTTGTTTTAGTTTCCTCATATAGTACTATAGTATTGTTAATATTGCTGAATTGGTATAAAAATAAGTAGTTTGATTTCTCATATAAAAATTTGTATGAAAGAATTGTGTAGACAGTTAGAACTCAGTTTCTGCTACTTATTTAGTTGCCAGGTTTCTGAAATCCATTCAAATACAGCATAACCTTCAGTAGAAAATGATAGGGAGCTAAACCTCATGCCTCATACAGACATGTCAGTGGAAAAATACTAAGGAGAATAACACTGCTAATGCTTCCAGCAAAATGGAAGTGCGGCTCAGAGCCACCGCATAAACTTTTTTATGCCTATTATACAACAAGGTTAAATGTCTGTGGTTGTGAACTTCCAATTTGAAGACAGTTCGCATTAATCTTTACACGTCCATTCAATCATATTCAAATATTATTCCATAATAAATTACTTTCAGAAATTAAAAATGTAAAGGAACATTTAATTTCCAGAGTACTGTAATTCTAAATGTCATGACCTTTTTTTATACGCTTGTGTATAAAATTGGCAGCAGCATCAAAGAAAAGTAGTCTAAGCGTATGTGCTTTGAGGTAACAATTGACTGCAGTGCCTGTGTTGTAGTCCTTCCTCCTCCCCAGGCTCCTTCGAGAACATCTCTGCCTTGAGGATGAAAATCAAGATTAATAATCATATTAAAAATTGGAATTCCTTTTATAGTGTTAACGGGTATTATGGAAACATTAATAAAATAACATAAATGCTGGCAAAAGAAAACTACACCAGAACGATTATCTTTAATGGCAAATAACAACAATATAATCTTTCTACCAGAAAGTTAAATCTTTGAAGACATGACAGGATCATGTTCTTCATTTTCTGAAGTGGATTGTTGAGTCAGAGCCTGAGAGGTAGAAAACAGGACTCTGTGAGGGTACTAATGGAAGATTTTTGAAGACAAGCCCTAGTGCTTTCTCTCTTTTCTTTTTGAGGCTCGTTTAGATTACTTTGGTTTATCAGAACACTTTATATGCTTCGTTATTCACAGCAGTATCCCAGCTTTACAGTATGCTTCCATGATAACCACTGATTTTCAACTTGGCTGCCCAGAGACGGAGGTTGAGCTCTAATCTGTCCTGAGGTTAGCTGCCCTTTCAGAGCATGTGGGCTCCTTTATCTAATACTATAAAATAAATAAGGCTATAGTTTCAACAAAAGAAAGGGACTGCTAACTGACTTTGTGGCACCTGACAAAAGTTAGACACAAAGTCCTGGTGGTTTTCAGGTACCTGTTTCCAAAAGCTCTGCATTATTAACTAGAATTCTCATTAAGCGTAGCTTATTTTGACACTAGCTGAAGCTTCTATGTCCCCTTGGTAAGCAAAGGATTTCAGAAGAGAAACAACCAGTTTTGGTTCTTCAGAACATACTGGCAAGGGAAGAGATTTTTCCCTTGAATGTGCAGTGCATCCTATCAAAAAGACAACGTTGTTGAGTGATTGGGGCATCTTTTGGCAAATGTGACTTCGTAGTTGCAATAACATGGTTCTGTCGGCTCCCTCCGTACCTGTGTGTGTCCTGTTTGTTACACGTGTTACGGGTGCAGTAGCTCAAGCAGGATGGTAAACGTTTAACAGCATGTCAGGGCTCTTTCTGACCATTCCTGCTTTTTGTGTTTCTAAGAAGTTGAATGCTAGACTCCCAACATACTCGTCTTGATTTGTTGCCATCAGGGTTGCAGAGCCACTGGAGCATGAACAGATGCAGTAATTCAGAGTAGGTTTATTCCTATCTGTGCATTGTGTCTTTTTGACCTTGCAGAAGTGCCCAAGGCAACTTCTAAGGAACTGTTGTTATCTCGATAAGGGAAATGTGAGGTCAATAGGCAGAAGGAAATACATTCAGCTATACTGAGTGTTGTTTAAATTTCTAAAGGGAAACGAGAACATTTTTAAGTTACAAGAATAGGTCTTAGCTCAATCAAGAGCCTACCTTGTTTAGGTATAGTTTGGGATATGAATTTAACTACCAGCCCTATTGAATGTGATGGATGAGAAGGTCTAATGTTCCATTCCTTTCTAAAAAGAGCACTTAGTGCTTGAAGCTCAGTGGGAGAAATCGCAGATTTGTTTCCCATATGAGATGTATCACTTCTTGTGCCTGAATGACTGACAACAAAAAGAATTTAAAGTCTTGGAACTAAGTCTTTCCTTTGAAGTCTACTTTCAGCAAATATTTCAGTTTCAAATCACTGTTCACAAGTTTTCATGGCTGCAGAGTACATCATTTCAAAGTTTAGGAAGACAAAGCATGAGTCAGGAACATGGTTGAGTTGAAATTGGTTCCTGAGTTTCATTTGCCAAGAAATATTTCCTTTTGTGATTTCAGCTTTGAAAAAAAACCTTCCTCTGACATGAATTTCCAGGTAGATTTTTCAAATGACCTATTTGAGTCTCAAACTCTGGATATAGTTAAACAAAACCATTCAAAAATTAAGATTACCAGGAGTTTCAAAGCTTTAGTGTATCTCATTCAAACTAGAAGGGTCTTTTTTTTCCCCTGTTTTGTAGAGGAGAAGTTATGTTTATTCAAACCAGGGCGGACACAAGGACGTGGAACACAGTGATGTGTGTTCCAGACACTGACAATCTCCTTCTCTGGACTTCATTAGTAAAGAGTGGGATTTTTAGCTCTAAACTATGCAGGATCTGATATTTTTGCTCCAAAATTTTCTGTATGAATACTGCAATTCAGTCTTTTAATTTGTTACATGATGAAAAGATCTTACCTAAGTAAATCTGAGTTATGTAGTATCTGTAAATAATAATTAGAATAATTATTACTGTTACTTTGCCTGCAAACTTTCACACAAGCAGATGAATCTTTATTATTCCTTTCCAAAAGGAATGAAAGATTAGCTTTTTTCATTTCTGCTAGATATTTTCTGTAAGTAGTGAAGTGGCTATACCCAGTTAGTATTTGATTAAAAGAAAGTGAGAAGTAGGCATATTTCATGGGAAATCTTGTATTTCTGTAGGAGCATTCTGTTAAATAGAATTTGCAATCTGAGAGCCAAATGAATAAAATGTTCACGTACTGTAAAGGAATAGAGTATAAAAACCTAGCAATGTGAATGGGAACGTGTTGATTGATACACAAATGCTTGTTTTTCCTGATGTGTTTTTTATATTCCTCCACCACATCACTCTGATATCTTCTGCTGTGTCTGCGAAGGAGGTGTGTTTTATCAAGACTCATATGCAGAGCAGCCCTGGAATAGGTCAGGAAGGACCCATTAAATTCACGTCCTTTTCCTGTAACTCAGAAAGATGGTAGAAGAGGTTGGATTGGGAGGTCACAGAGCCCAGCTCTTTGCTGAAGGAAACGCTGGTGTGATCATGTGGTCAGTACTTAACCACGTCCACATATTACAAATTGCTTACCAAAGTTTGGTGTTTGTAACTCCCTACCTGGGTAGGAAGTTCCCCCTGTGTTCAGTGCATATAAGGCTCTTTCTGGACCATTTTGTAAATCTGATCATCCTGAAGCCTTTATAATGGAGCAATAGATGTTGCTGAATGGGAAACGTTAAAACTGCTGCTATTTATATCACTCTGAAATTATATCACTTACGTTCCCATCAAATCATATACCTTCTTTGCATTGATTTCTAGGCTAGCTGCATATAGTGTGGTGATTAATAGTAGTTACTGCTCCCCCTTCAAATTCAGTGAAACTTCTTTAATCAATGTAATTTACCCTCAAAAACATCCACAAGGTTTGTAATGACTTTGCTGTATTGCAGAAATGAGGTGGAAGGAATCTCCATGGCATACAATTAACAAGTCATCATGCAGAACAGTTTCAGGTACTGCAAAACCCTTGCAGATAAACAACTTGCAGAATCTTCTAGGATTTTGTTGGCAAATTAGGACAGATCTTGTCAGGCTGTGGGGTTAGTAGCTATCACACTTCAAAAGTATGGTACTTACCTAAAGAAGTCAAGGGGGGTGTCTTGAGTTATGTAGATCAACTCAGAAGCCAGATTATTTTTTTAAAGCTTCCTTTTAAATATTTTCATGAAAGCAAAATATTGCCCCATTCTACCCCAAAATCAGCTGATACTTTGAGGTGGAAAGGATCGCCAGCTTCCATAGGGGTTGTATGCAGCTGTTACTATTCCTTTTTTTAAGGAAAAGTTAAGGCTTGGTGTCTGCATTCCAAAGTTGGTAAAAAACTATCAGAAAAAAAGAAAGTAAAGAATGCAGAATGTAGTCATCAATAACCAAGACATTAGTCTTGCCAGGAACAGAGACATGGGAGAAAGGTACTGCATGTAGTTGGTTTTAAAGTAGACACAAAACTATCATTTTGAACCTATCCATTTTTCTAGGTCCTAGTGAATAATTCTTAATAAATTTTCTTGGGGAAGCTGCACTTTTGCCTATCATGATAGCTGAAAATATGCATTTCTTGGCCGTTTTTATTGTTTGAAATTCAAAAAACTTAAATGACTAAAATACCAATTAAAAAAACAGCTTATGCTGCAAGTTGAGTCTTGTCACTGCAAGCACTTGTACTGAGGAGCTACCGCTTGAGTAAGTCACTGTTGTCTTTGGTGAACAAGGTAATCTGAATCCATTTAAGGATATCAATGTTTGTAAGACAAGGCCTTTAGCTATTTATAGAATTTATGTGGTATTTTTCCTGTTCCCAAATACAACTGACTGTGACTGTATAAGTAACCAACACATGATGTGAATTGTAAAGTTTGTAATTAACAAAGCAATTCAAAATTTCTTTTTTCACAAATATGTGATTATCATACTTTAGGATGTAGGTGTGAAAAGTCATAATGGTGTAGTTGAAGGGTTCAAACCTTCACAATAAAAGAATATAAAGAGATTGCAAACATCATATAAAAATTATATAAAAAATCACTTTCCAGTTTGAGCAAACACTATTGGATTTTTCACCACAATTCATTCTGCGCACACTGGAGGTTTGAATTATATGTGCAAAGTATTTATAAAGCAGAAATGAAATGCATATTTTCAGAGTGCTGCATTTTCCATCATAGCTGCGTTGTACAGGAGAATTGCCTGCCCAAAAAGCTTTGTCAGGCTTGAAGAGTAAATTCAGATTTCATCCTAAAATACCTGAATGCTTTTTAATCAAAAAGTATAAATTAAAGTGATTTTTGTACTTTCAAAAATTATATATAGAAAGTATTCAGGTGCATATGTGACACCGCTTTGACGTGCACTGAAAAGGAGAAAGATTGTCCCCTATAGAAGTTGTTTTGCATTTTGGTCTGGTTCTAAGGTTTTGGAAGTCAGCAAAGAAGCATTGATCATAGCAGACCCTGGACAGATAACAAGTTAGAGACGATACCATCCATTGACTAGCTGTCACTTCTTCAGCCTGATCTTCTTTGTATTTCATCAAATTACAGCAGACTCCCAAATATAACAGACAACTTCTGCTTTAGAGGCAAAAGTGACAGAAAGGAGGAAAAGGCAGCACTAGAAGCAGCATATTGTTCGCTTTGCTTCTTTCAGGTAATTGCTGAAATGCTGTTGACTGTAGTAGCAACATCACTGTCAAAAGGATTTGCACTTTACTTAAATGCATCTCTTTAACAAGGTAACGTGCCGATAGAATAACATTGAGCCAGAATTCCTGTCATAATTTTTTGGGGTTGAACCAGGACATGAGACATAACTCTTCATCATCGCTAAATAAAGACTAATCCCAGACGGCAGCGGGAGACAAGAACTGCATAAAAATAACTGTGTCGTGGTGTAATTATATTGAAAACAGTAGGATTTTTTTTTAATCCTTTTTAAATCCTATGAAAGAAAACTTTTAAGGCTGTGCTACTTCTCTGGCACCTCTCTTGGCTGAGACAAGTCCTTATGTTTTTCTGAGCAGTTAGAGCTGTACTGTTACCCCAGGCTGATCAGTAGATATGTGGGTTTCACCCCTTGCCCGGGAGCGGTCACCACCTAAAATAGAAATATTATAAACAAGTGGATTTGGTAGGTCTCGTCCATATAACCAGTAGTTGTAGATACGTGCTTACTTCCACATCTAATTCAATACAGAGGCTCCAGAGTGGCAGCCAGGCAAGGTCTGCTCCAGCTTGAGGTGAGCACAAAGCTGTAGAGCAGTAAGTTGGGCCAGTGCTGGAGGTGGCTGCCTTGCAGGGACATGCTCAGCACCATGGGACAGCTGGCAAGCCCAAAGCTCAGCAGTCACACGGATGGTGTGAGCTAGAAAGGAGATGATGTTCCTAGTGTGGACACCCATGGGGAGTCCATGGTTGAGGCACCCAACTCAGCAAACCCAAATCGGAACTGGGCACAGGTCCCAAGGGCAGTAGAGGCATAACCTGTGCCACCGACCCCACAGACAACTTCCGAGTTTGGTATGCAAAGGATACAAATGCCACCAAGGTGTATAAACCCACAAAACACAGCAAGAGTGTACTTAAGTTAGCTCAACGGTAATCAGAGTTTCATAAACGCTTATTAAG
This sequence comes from Tringa tobata, assembly GCA_033628505.1. Lineage (NCBI taxonomy): Eukaryota > Metazoa > Chordata > Aves > Charadriiformes > Scolopacidae > Tringa > Tringa tobata. The sequence goes on from JAHREE010000059.1 coordinate 931,940, forward strand.
CAAAATGTTAAAATTACTATAGATTTTTTTTTTTACCATAAATAAAAGGTTAGAAAATGACAGACATTGTAAACACTTAGCGCCAGCAAGCAACAATAATTTTCAGACAAGGAGTAATTTGATTTTGGATTGGCAACAGAAAACTATTTAAGTATCACACTGCGTTAATAGAAACCCCATCTAGGAACAGCAGGTGTTTGTGCGCTGATAATGATAATTAGAGCACTAAAATCTCTCTCCTCATAAACAAAAACAAATAAATAAGACTGGTTTCATATAGGTTTTTCTCATGGATATTGATTTTGCATTTTGGGGGATATTTCCCTAACATTTAATACAAGAAAAAGTTTGTAAAATCTCCAGCAACCTGACAGTGAAACAAATTATAGTGCTTATCACTGCAATGATAAGCTAAAACATCCCTAAGTGCGAGGAAAAAAAACCAAACCTTTTCAATAGAATACAGGCAAAAATAAGACTTTTGAAATTTCAAATATATCTTTTTCTGGTTGTTTGGGTTTTTTTCCTTTGGCATTGTAAGTACTAAATACTGTCTTTGCTTACTCCACTATAAATCTGGAAAAGTTCTGTCAATGATGTTGAGCTACTGGCCTTTGGTAAAGTTATTCTGAGTCTATAATGTTATAAATTAATATAAACTAATTTATTATTCTAGGAGTTTATTACTTTCTATGCACTTCTCAGCATTGTGTCAAATTAGTTCTGATTTTTTTCTGTTTCTAATTCCATACGTATTAGTGTAGAAGGGAGATGGCATTTGAGATATCACCACCTCATTCCAAATATATAGGCTTACATATTTTACAGCTGTCACTGTCCCAACAGGGAGATCTGTACATTCATTTTCCTCTGAAGAATTGCATTTTTTTGTAATTCAGTATAATGGGCTGTGTATAAATCAAAAAAATAATGTTATCTGCTTTCTGTAAAGCAGACATCTCTCTTTAGAGATGGACTAGAATGAGAATCAGGTTCTGCATTTGTGAGTTATTAAAATCTGAATGATTTGGCTTTAGTCCATCTCTGTCAGACCAGAGTCTATCATCCACAGAGAAAACACTTAATAAAATATCCTACAACACAAAAAAAAAAAAAGATGTTGATATTAGAGAAGCTTCTGGGCAACCAGCATGGAATATTTCTGTCCCAAATGATAAAGCATACATGTATCTATTCAGTTAATTTTTCAGATACAGGCTCAAACTCTGACAACTGGGATTGGTTGCTCAAAATTGCTTTTTAACCTTCCCTGCAAGTGTCCAGCCTCTCTGGAGATCTCCTTGGGACTAGCTTGGACAGTCAGATCTGTATTTGGAGCTGAATTACAAAGCCTTAGTCCCCTACAAGCTTTCAGACACGCCTTTATAATATTTCCAGTTAATAGTAACACAGAAAGCAGCTAGGCTTATGTCCAAGCAATCTGTTTACTGTATGATGATTTTCCAACTTTATTTTAATTACAATTTTCTAATATTGTGTTCCACTGAGACAGAATCTCATGAATAATTGTTTGGAAGGGTATATTTACAGAAGAAATTTTTTGTTTCCTTTATGAGAATATACTTTATACAATGATATCACTATATTTTTGGATTTAATAAATTATGGTCTTGGTTCTGTCTTGCTTGTCTGAAGGTAATTTTACGTATCATGTCCTGTTTCACCATTTGTTGACAATGATAGTCAGGGCCTAGGAGTTATCAGGTACAGACAACAGGCAGATTCTCTTATTGTCTAAATTCTAAGTATGGTCTATAACAGCAAGTACTTATCAGGCAATCCCTGTCAACAGGAAAAATGAAAACTGGGTAAAATAAAATCATGTCACTGTCATTTCAGGCAGCAAGTTGCATGTTACAAATGCCTTAGTGATCATTCTCAATTGAAATTCAGGTTTAGGCTTCCAGTTCTTGAAAGGGTTGCAAATATTCTTGGAGACTATAAGATGCCAAAAAAAATAGAAGGGGTATGATCTTTTGAAAAACGTGGTTCCCTGAGCATTTTAGTTGAGACAACCAAAATTAGTCTTCATTTGGGACTGTATAGTGATTAAAAAACCATATGTGCCTCTTTGCAACATAATTTTCCAAACTTTTATGGTATGTGGCTGTTGATCTCTGTAATATATCGCTGTGGAACAGGAATACCTCAGTATTTCTCGAGTGTAATACACCTTTTGTTAACATTACGGTATGATAGTCAGATGTGGTTAAGAAAACAGTTATATATAGAAGGTGCCTCATTCTGTTGTGTGGTTTGCACAAAGGGATTAATTAACTTCCTCTTGAGGTATGCTCAGTTATAATGAAACCCAGGAAACGCCAGAAACAACTTTGTCTCCAGAAGTCTCAGTGCCAAGGTACCGCATAGCGCTTTTCCTGATAAGAGCTTAATGGCCTGGAAAATACTGATGTTACAAGAAAGCTTTGCAGACCTTAAGTTTTCTTTGCGTGAAACCCAATGTTTGTTTCTACCTGATCCTATCCAGAAAAAGTGAGACCCTGCAGTTCCAAACTGCGGCGAGATTGGCCTGTGTAACACTGCAAAGCCTTCTGTCATTTGCAGTCCATCCTCCTGAGCCTGGTGAGCTGGAGAAGCGTTGGAAGAAGCATCTCATAGACAAAACACCTTATCTCTAAATTACCTTGTTGGTGGGCAGTGGAGAATCAGTTTGAGGGAAACTGTCAAAGGCAAAACTGAACAGTGTTATGAAGCATCCGTGCTTCCCTTTCATTTTACATCCGAATGCTATTGTTCCGGACATTTTAAATAACTAACCTTTCTTACCAATGAAGCTTAATATGAACCTCTTTCCTTGATTTAGTAAGATCTCATAAGCAAACAAGAAATTCTCAACCAAAAAAGTAGATCAGAATTTTTAAAGTACAATTTGGTTTTAATAGCTGATATAATTTTTAAGTGTTTTGATTTTTTTGAACGTATGAGGAGGAAGGACATATGGTGACTGCTATATAGCATATACAGTAACTGCATTTGAGAATGCTGTTATCCAGAAGGTAATGAATAATTAAAATAGATTTTTCAATAAAGAAGCAAGTGGGAGGAAGTGTTATCTGTTCAGTTTACGTTTTTATGAAAGGAAGTCAAGTTGATTGCAAATAACACTGGGCAGTGTTTCACATTTCTTTTAAAAAGTTCCTTTTTGTATTTTCTATTGGATGTCCTTGAGAACTGGAGCAATAGAAACGGGAAGAAGTTCATTAGCACAAAGTGTGTAATTATACACTTGGGGTCTAATAATATGAACATCTGCTTTAATCTAAGAGCTCATCGGTTAGAAATGTCTAAAGGAGAAGATGACCTTAGTGTGCTAGCTGGTCACAGAGTAACTATGAGCAACTCTGAGCTCTGAAAAAACTTGTGTAATCCTTAGGCATTCCAGGAGAGACATTTCCAGAAATATACATAATACTTTATGGAGCATTGGTAAGGACTTGTCTGGAGTCTTTTGTACGTTTAGGTCACCAATGTTTATCAGAAATGATTTCAAGCTGAAATAGGAGAGAGAGTGAGTTTTTTTCTGCCTCAGTCTAGAGCTAAAACACTCCTGTCACTGACTTCTTTGTGCTCAGTACGAAAACAAAGTAAAAAGTCCCATCTCCTAAAAGTTAATGCCACAACACTATTGAAAACGTGTTGAAGACATTAGCTTGGCATAGGTATTTAAATGATAGCATAAATTAAGACAGCTCTTTCAATATGCATTAAATAAAAAGAGTATATTTTTGCACATATTTTTATAGATTATTTTTCTTAGTCCTATAGTTTCGGGTGAGGAATTTGAGGAGGGGGAAAGACATCTGCTACTTGTAAGAGATTTGGAAAATGTAAGCTCATGGCAGCGTTTCACACTGTCAAGATTCTTATGTTGCAAAGGCAACCTTGCAAACGTCTATCCACTCATACCCAGACTGCTTTTCTTTCTCTCTTTCTCGCTGTCTTTTTTAAGACCTGTCTGTTAAACATCACTAGATTCTGTTTTTCATTACCAACGCTACCATAGTGAAGGTGATTGAGGAGTTTGTGTTCTTGGGCTGCTGTAATTTCCATGCCGGTTTTGCAAGGCTGTGCAAAGGTGATGTGTTACTGCTGAGTCTTGGAGCACAAGGCATTTGGCTACTTTCTTGAGACAAAGAATTCATAAAACAGAATTTATGTGGTGCTTTATTGAACCAGCTGATTAACTGCAGCCCTCAATAAAAGAAAGATGCTGTGTGCAATTGAAGCACGGGTATAAAAGAGTGACAATAAAGAAGATGCAAGTGAAAACAATATATTAACCTTCTGAGAAGCAGGTTCATTGGCACATCTTTGCATTTCAAAAGAAATTCAGAACCTGCCGATATATGGTGGTGCTATTTCATGTTGCACGACATCGCTGTTAAGAACAAGGGTTCAGAAATGAACTCCTCCTCCTGATCTTGGGAAACTGCATTACATTAAAGCACCTTAACGTTTTAAGCAAGCCTGGACTTGTGTATCATGCTCTAAGAACTCGTGAAGGCCACAGAGTAGCTCCTGCGTTTAACTTACTATCAAGAGAGATTACTTTTCTATTTTACAGCAAAAAGCTACTAGGTTTCAAACACATTTCTGTTTTGTTGGTTGATTGGGGATATTTTTAATCAGTAAATGTCACAAGAATTGATTATATTTCTAAATATTTATACCTTAAGTTTGTAAATAATCCCCAGTAATAGTCCAATTATTATTGGAATTCCAAATTCTGTAATTGGAAATTTTGCAAAAAAACATGAATGGTTTGAGGTTGCTCAGTATAATGTATATTTACAAGGTGATTGGAAGTGACTGAGGGTTGGTGTGTTTTTTCTTCTCTCCGCAGTTTGCATAATATTTTGCTACATATCATCTTCAAGCCTGCTCTGTTTATTTAGTAATCTCAGGAAGTATTACAGCATATATCCATTGGAAAACCTGAAATATGTCTGGCTAAAGGAACAGTTCTTTGTGGCAGTGTTGCTGTGTACATAAAAGTATTGTGTGTCCAATTCTTTTGCTAATGCTTAGGACAGTGCTTCTCTGGCAACATTGACAATGAAAAATACTGTGGTTTATTTCTCTTGGTGCTTCAAACACATGAATATGCATTTAATGTGTTATATTTTGGACCGGTGGAATCCCTAAGAAAGAATTTAGATGGTAAAACAGTTATTTTTCAAGTAGATAGTCAAGGGGGAAGTTGAGAAGCTTATTTCATTGGTTTGGCGAGGGTTTGAGAGTAGTAAGAACGTTTGTAGTCATGAAATAATGGAATTACAGTTATTGCTGCAAACTGAATATATTTATCATGTCATTGCCTAATGTCTGTCCTAAAGGAGAGTTAACGAATTGGTGCAATCTTTCTTCAAAAGCAGCCATAAATACAATTATTATTTACCATTTTATTATGACTTCGTATTCTAGATGACAGCAGGACAAATTTCAAATGCTTCCTTGGCATCCTTGGCAACATTTTGACCAGTATATTTTCTTATCCTAATTCAGATGCGAGAGAATACCAGTCTCCAAGCTCTTCACAGTCTTAGAGTAATTGCCGTTTGTTTTTGTCCTTCACCTCTTTGCTCTTCTGAAAACAGATTGTATTCCACAGCAGGGTTTCAGTGATCAGAGGTAAAGTAAACCCTCCTCTAGCAATTGGATGCTTTGACTTACTAAAGTCACTGCTGCTTGAAAGAGAAATTGCCTTCCCTTGAGAACATGTGAGCAATAAAAAAAATAAAGCTGTAGATGAGTTTGTATAAGGGCACATAAAATCCAAATTCCTCACTATAGACATTTTTGTGAGAAGCAGAAAACTGATTCACTTATTACTCGTGTGGCCATTGTATTTGTTTAAGTCATTTTAAAAGTCCAAAGCCTCTTTAAAAGTGTTTATTTCCCCGAGGAGACAAATGCAGGATTCTGTATTGCAAGTCAAGTATGCCAGCCTTTAACAAGATTATGAGAGTCTTTTCCTTGGGTCTGTGGTGTGAAAAATGTCCTTAGCTGTAGGTCACGATGAACAAGAAGAGAAGAAAGTAGCCAGAAGAGATCCAGCCAGCCAGCTGGTTTTATGGGTAGGTTGTTAGGCTGTAAAGGACTGGTTTCAAATTTAGACTGGTGCTTACAAAGGAGCTGGGTGTAGCTGTTCTATTGAAAATATTGGTCTTAATGCTGTAGGGCAAAGCAGTTAGCGGTAGATACTTTCAGAAAATTTTATTTTAATAGGGCAGAATGCCCAGGGCTTCTGCAAATGATTTCTTTTCCTCCTTTAGGATACCCAGATGCAAAGTTAAACTTAAATGCTTGATTTCACAGATGATTGTTTTGAATACATATTCTGGGCATTACAGCAAGATGAAGAGTGGCACTGATGCCACAACAATAAGTGCTCTGTAAATGCCTACACAGATAAGGCATGAGGATAGTCACTCACCAGCTAATTCAGGATAATAAATGAAATCTAAGTGAGATGTAATTTGTGTTGTTAATAAGTTTCTTCTCATGTTAGTAACAGCAAATCTATGCAAAACGATTTGTTTTGCATAAAGGAATTGGGTTGGAAAGATGCCATGTGGCCTAGCTAGAGAAAATCCTTCACAAATTGCATTTATTGTGCAATACTTGTTCCCTCACATTACTCTTCTCAGATAACCTGTATAATCTTCATATAAGCAAGGACAGTCTAGCTATTTGAATACGTTCTTATTGCACATCATCTGGCTGCCATTAAGTGTTAACACACATGCCTGTTGTGGGCATTGTAACACTTTGTGCCATCGAAACCCTTTATTTGAGTTCTTTAGGCAGTTTGCTGATGTTAATGGATTCAACCTCACATTGCCGCTGAGAATTAGGGATTCTTTCTTACACACAGATAAACAAATGGAAACACAGTTTCTATGGTTTGTACAAAATACTTCAGGAAACCTCTAGCAGAGGTTTAAAGTGCTTGCTCTAATTGCTGGACTCAGTTTCCTTCCAAAACAATAATTACTGTCCTCCGTAGAAAGACGTTTCAGTTGGAATGCCAGAGGGCTCTTTTCCAATTTCTGCTCAGGCTTTTTTAGTAAAGATAATTACCTTGCTTCAGGGACTGTTGTATCATGCACATGCTTTTAATTTCTTTTCAGATTTTGGAGACCTGCTTCTCCTTCACTTTTTTAAATGGCTGTCTTCTGCTGAGAAGTGTTAATATTGTGTGCAGGGACCATCTGCCCTCTTGCCAAGTCAGAGCACTTGGGTTCTATACGTGGCTCTGACGCTTGCCAGCTTTTCCACTTTCAGCAAAGTTTCTTCTCCTCTCTTTCCCCATACGTTTCTAAATATAAATTAGGAATAGTGGTCAGCTTTTTGTGAGGCTTTGTCAACCCTCTGGATAAATTCCATGTTTATTCTCTCTCACTCTCCATTTAATTCCCCACTAACTTTTGTATGTGCTTGTCTCTTCTGGCCTTTTTCCCCAAAACCAGTACTGTGCAAATAATTGATTTTTCAGTTTACTGACTGGACTGGAAAGTCAGGATTTGAGGGGGGAAATTCTTCATGGTAAAGTAAAAGGCATTTTAAAAAACTTTAAAAATGAAATCTGACAGTTTTGGAAGCAGAAACATCACTTTGAAATGAATGAGCTTAATTTCAACATTTCAGTGCTTCAGCTTGTCGATCCCAATTTGTAAATTATTTTGATCTTCTCAAAACTCCATTTTCCAGCACAGAAACTGTATGCCAAATAATAATAATAACAAGAATAATAATAGTAGTCATCCTTTTCTCCCCAGGAGTGCAGTAACTTCCCATGATATTAGTTATTTTCTTTTAGTGATGATTTTGTGTGCGTGTAAGTCCACGTGCTTATGAAGGCTTTTCGGTTCCTGGCGTACTTCAGCAACACTTTGTCATTGCATCTGTATTTTACCCTCCTGTTCATATTTTTTAATCTATCTCTGCTCTAAATAGCAAAAAAATCATGGGAAGTTGGAAAAATGCTCTGGAGTGGTATGATTGTACATTCTTATTTAGGACTGAGCATTGGCCATCATCACAGAGCATTAGGCTAACTGAACCTGGTATCACCATCCCATATTCTTTTATTCCTTAGCATCCTGTCCCTCAGGCAGTTGTTTGTCTCCCTGGGTCTCAGAAGGTGCCCGTTACTCCTTTCCGTTCTTCTTAGGGTGAACCTGCTGACATGCCCTTCGAACGCAAGTTCGAATGTCCTTGACAGCTGGGAAAAATGGAGCCTTCTCCAGAAAGAGGATGTGAGAGCAAATCTCCTTCCTTCTTACTCTGCACTGGAATGACCTTGGGATAGTTCATAGTTGCTCTGTGCATTGTCAGTGTTGTGACAGATTATCCTTCCTTATTAAGGAGATGTAACTAACTCCTGCATAGACCACATCAGTGCTTCAAATTACTCCTGAATAGCATTTGCTGTTCTCTGTTGAGGTATGTTGTAATGAGTTCCAAAAATCTGCAGTGGCGATTCTCACTTCTGTGTGCTAGATATCATGCTTGACCATGTTACGAAAGGAAATTAATGTTTTTTTACTAAAGTGCTTTGAGTACTTAACATACATGGTATACAATATGTGGTGTTATCATTATGGAAAACTCTTTATTCTGTCTTTTCTTGTCATTATTGTTCTACTTCAAATAGACTTTAAATCTTCCAGTATTAGTGACCATAAACCTAGGTCTGGCAGATGCCAAAAATCAAAAGTTGTAGGGAATACCTTTATTCAGTGGAGCTCTCCAAGTGGTAGAGTTCTCAGTTGCTTTCACACTCTCTGGACAATCAGCCAGCCAAGATTGCTGTCTGCTGTAAATCCACATGGCTCCATTAAAGTCAGTACTGATTTATGTCAGTGGAGGACCTGTCCTGGAGTATTCACAGCTTGATGGCCTCCTCCTTTCAACAGAAATAAAGGCAGCTCTGAAAGAACAGGAGTTTAAAGCAGTTCAGTTCACACCAATTCATAGGAAGAGTGACCCTTTCCATTGCTATTCTATGTAATTAGGATTCTGTAAACAGCCTTCTTAGAAAATTAGAATGATGTATAATTTGGTGGTGTGATGCCCTACCCACCCTAACCACTGGAAGGCAAGAGCAAATATGCTATTAACAAATGCAGAATTTGTGCATGAATTCAAAGGTTTATTATTGTGTTTCTCTTTTCTTCTCACACCTGAGTGTCACCAGCCTGGGAATTATGCAAGATCATGTTTTCACTTTTTTCAAGAAAAATGTGTTTTGAAGCTTCCTGAATGTAGTTTTAAAACCTTTGATAATTTAAATAATTCTCAGATAATTGTTTGGTTTTCAGAGTACACCTGAAAGTGAGAGAGGTTCCTGAATCAATCTTTCAGATAGGATTAATTCAACCCCGTTTCTGTATGCAATATGATAGTTCTTAATTATAGATAGATAGTTCTTAATTACATGTTTGTCTACCATTTAGTCCAAAGCATCATTTTCTCATTCAGTACAAAATGTTCCTGGTTTGGCCATAGGTCAGGTTGCAGAGTAGAGGAGATAACAGTTATGTTGTATTTCTCCAGAGCTGCAGAGCACAAGAGGCAGCAAATTGCAAGGGTGAAGAAAATAAAGAAAAAAGAAAAAGTCACGTAGGCAGAGCAGTTGATGTGTGCTGCCCTGGAGAAATTAATTCTTGTGCAGTTCCTGGCACTGATTTCCTTTGTAATGCTGCCCATCTTGCTAAGCCAGATTTTTCACGAAGGGTCGCTAGCTGCATCTTCTAATTTTCCGGGTTCCTGATTTGAAACTCTGAGGCCTCATTTGGCAAAGTGCTGAGCACCCACAATTGAAGGAAATGGTCAGTGTGAAGTGAACTTGTTAACGGTTTTCAGATACCGTGAAAAAACAGGTCCGTGATACCTGGAACTACATATCTAAAAATTGAGTGGCAGCGCCCTTCTTATATTACTAATGCCTTGCTTTGTAATTTGAATTGCAATATAATAATCTCTATGAATGGTATAGTGGCAACAACCAGCACTGGTGATTGATTAAACGCCTCAGCCTCCCTTCAGAGTTTAATTAATCTTAGCAGCTCTTTATTGCTTTGTAGGCTACAAAGCAATAGAGATTATTGCCATTTTAATAGGGAATAGAGAGTAGGTTCTCTGCGTGTCGGTTGTGTCTTTTCCCCTTTCTGAAAGTCTTCCTAGGCACGAGCAGAAAGATAACTTACTTATGAGTTTAAACTACTTAAAAAACCCCGTCCCCCCTTTTTTTAGGATGAATAACAAGGACATAGCATTAGGGCTTCATAGAAACTTTCAGGCCGAGCTCTCTGACAAACTCAGCAGTGCCTCATTAGGTGGCTTCTCCCAGCCCACACAAAGGGGAGACAAATCATCGTGTTTGAACGGCTGAACCCACACACAAAATATTTGTGCTTGGACTGTATGTTATTAAGCTCTTGGGAGTTTGGCGATAGAGGTAGGAAAAGGAATGAATGAAAAAAGGAGCCTCCTGTCTCCACTGAATGGTCTGCAGATACCTACCTAAGGGCCTGAATGCCTTTAGCCTCAGGAACAGGATATTGGTTTTCAAAGACCCCTTCCAGCCAGAGCTGCGCTNAACTCAGCAGTGCCTCATTAGGTGGCTTCTCCCAGCCCACACAAAGGGGAGACAAATCATCGTGTTTGAACTGCTGAACCCACACCCAAAATATTTGTGCTTGGACTGTATGTTATTAAGCTCTTAGGAGTTTTGTGATAGAGGTAGGAAAAGGAATGAATGAAAAAAGGAGCCTCCTGTCTCCACTGAATGGTCTGCAGATACCTACATAAGGGCCTGAATGCCTTTAGCCTCAGGAACAGGATATTGGTTTTCAAAGACCCCTTCCAGCTGCACTTCTCTCTGCATAATAGGATTCTCCCTAAAATACCATTAAAGAGGAATTTTCTCCCTTCTGGATTTTTTGTTATTGTTCATTTTTATGAATTTTCCAGTAAGGAAGGAACTCTATAGTAAAGTTTTACGTCTCTATGATATAGGGGTCTTTATATGTTTTCATTCATTTGCCATTCCCTTATCTCTATATACCTGTGAGTGCATTGTGGGGGTACATTATCGCTCCATGTGCAATTTTATACTCCTTGTCCGGCCCTCCTTGGAAAAAAATCTCTGCTACTGATACAGAAATCATTCTGGGAACTGATGTCCTTCCTCAGCCTGTCTCCCCATCCCTTTTCCTGGGAGAATTCCTGTGATTGGCTATAGTAAAGTAGGGCAGCACCAAAGAGTCAGGAGGATATTCTCTAGTTTAAATCCAATAAAATCAGATGCCCGGTCGTATCCTCTACATCTGCTCCATGGTCTCCTTCAGTGGATAGATTGGCTTCTACCTATTTTCTCACTTGTGATCCCCTCTTTTCTTGTATGTCCCTTTGCAGTTTGCCACAGCTGAAAAAAGTAAGGAGAGAAGAGGGTAACCTGCCACTTATTTTACAAAGTACTCAGTATCAGATTCACTTTTGATTACTTTCTAGGTTTCATACCAAAAAAAAAATCCCCCAAAAGACAAGAGCAGGAGGAGGATTAGCATTACTTTCCATTTTGAAACCATTCTCTGTCTCAGGCTCTCAGCCCTTTTAAGGGTGAAGAGTGACTAAAGCTCCCTGTATCTCCATAAAAAATAGATCATTTCACGCAGCATAAATACATGTGAAGTATTGGCAGAATAAAATTAGTACCTATTGCACAGTTGTCTTAATCCTTTCCCAAATTTTTATCACTGTCATGAGAAGAGAAATAGTCAGCCATTTACTTTTCTTCCTAGCTTTTTTTCTGGCTTGCAGAATATGAACACACAGTGTATATAACCTATAAATAAGTCACTTGCAGTATGAAGTTAACCTTTTAAAGATTCAGTATTTTGATTATTTACCATTCCAGCTGTGCTTCTTAGATTACCAATGCAGCCAAAGAACAGGAGTGGCCAGGCAGTCAAACTGAAGAACTTTGAAAAGGTCATATTAGAAAATGTATAATGCATTTAGTGCGTATTATTCTGCTTTCTCCTAAAGACTTTAAGGGGGATTAAAATCCTCCCACTTGTGACAGAGATCATAATGAGAACTGAAAATGTCACAACATAAATTGATTTTATATTAATGATTGTAGCAAGAATGGGAAATAATTCAAATATTACTTTTTACATTAAACCTACTGCTGCAACATCGCAGTGTTGTGCTGCTTCATGTTTTCAGCATTCACAGCGTGTTCCTGCTCAGGCTGAGCACTCCCCACGTAGGAACTGGCACTCATCTTGCCTTGTGCTTGGCACACCTGCAACTGCAGGAAGGAACAAAGAGCTTCAGCGTGTAAATTTAAGGAAGCCAAACCAGTAGCTTCATCACACTAAGCCTGATTGGTATCACCAGCACAGCTCCTCCTAACTGGACTTGGAGGTGAAGAACAAGCAAAGCAAAATCAAATTTCCCTCTGTGTTGGGCACCCTGGGAGACTTTAACGTTCATTTTCATCTCCTCTGTCAATGGGCTGTCTACGTGGGTATGCATACCTTCTTCTGGTTGGAGAAAACACAAAAGCTTTGAGTCTAGCTTAGACCATGCTTTAGATTAAAATGTTGATGTATGCAGTTTGTGTGCAGGCCTGCGTTACTTGCACACCCTTATTACCCGCTTTGCTTATTCTGGACTCCGTCCATTTCTGGGAGAAGAACTGGGAGGGACTGAACGCTGGCACCCTCATATTATTCTGGGGATGCGAATAAAATGTCCACAGTAATGTGGATGGTCTGAAGGGACGTCATTGACCATATAGAATTGAGTGACTTTCAAGTCAGGCAACTATTGCAGCGATAGTGCTGTGTTTTCCTCTGTCTCTAGAAGGTATTAACTTCAGCAGAATAATCACAAAAACACTTTCACGAGCAAATATATCATGATATTCAGGATATTTGCATAATACCTAGCAGTGAACAGTTTTGGAAAACAGGTTGGTAATCTGGATTTTATCCTTTTACATTCTCCTCAGAAGGATATTGAAGCATATTTTCCAGAAATGGCTCACTGGTGTTTCAGATGTCTCATAGGTACATAGATAAGAAGAAGATTAATATCACCATTGCCTAATTCTAAACAAGATATCAAGATACTTTTCCCCAAAGCACTTTCTAACCACTTATTCTGCTAACTTTCTGTGAATGCCTTGAGATTGTAGTATAGCCTTGGGTTTATCTGCACATGGAATCATTCTTGAAGGAAGCAGATGTGTTTTTTCCTGTCCATAAATAACTTCATATGTAAACAAGCTCCTACTGATGCTCTACAAGAATTCTGGGAAGACACAGTAAAATAAAAACACAGGTTTGCAGAAAAGGCTTTTAAAAGCCTGGTAATAAATGACATATTTAAGGAACTGACAGATATCTGCCAGAAAATAAATAAATGGGACCAACAGATAACAGTGAATGGAAGCTTCCTTTAAGATTTGCTGCTTATATAAAAAATTCATACGAAAATAGGCAATGTAGGCAATCGGAATTCAGCAATAAGTACCTATTTATGTTCTCATTTCCATGAATGTTTCCATCTTCACAACCTCAGTTCATAACCAACGAACTACCTGAGCACATACAGATTGGCTCTTTCCTCTCCCCAAATTCATTTGTTTGATCCTGACTCTCAGCTCGTGGGCACGACTTCATAAACAGGTTTTTTTTAGAAAATGTCCGTGTTTTCTCTATGCTCTTCTATGTATGAACTACTCCAGCTCTTTATCCCTGATTTTTAATCCTATTTATATAATCTTTATTCTATACTGTTCCCCATCTTAACTACATCAATAACTTTAGAAAAAGATGATAAAATAAATATTATTCATTTTATTGTAAATATTCACAGGTAAATCTGCGAAGAATACTCCGCAGTATGAGTGGAATATGTTCTTTTCAGAACAAATGAATGCCCATTAAGTAAAAACTTATTGCATGGCTTCAGCTTAAAACTTGGTGCAATTTTATCTGACTTTCATCTGATTTTAATTCAAGAATTTGCTTGCATGTGTAAAGGCATTTCAATTAATTTCTTTCCATTATCTCTACAGCCCTGTGAGTAATTGTGGCTGTCTGTGAAAGAGTATGTGTTAATATTTTGTTAGACAAGATTGTAACAGATGACTTTTTACTCTGATTTTCACAGACTGATAAATGTGATAAAGGGTGACTTTTCCAAAAAGGCCAGCCTCTTTGAACTTGCAAGCCCATGTGACAAGTAAACAGGGTTCTTGATTTATAATATCCCATGTGGAACATTTTGTGATTAGACTCCTAACGATGATGAAATATTGCCATTAACACACAAGGAAAACAGCCAGAAATTTTATTTCAAATCGGAGCAAATGCAAGATCTGCCCACATCATGACATTTGATGCCAGGCTTGTTTTCACTTAATCAAATTTGTTTCCCTGAATAGCAAATAAAAAAATTACAAACATAACATTTTGATTTACACCTTTGACCTTCATTCCTCGAAAATCTCTGTATTTTCCATTAAGAAGCTTATACTCAGGATGGAAGACAGTGGATTAATATGCCACCAGTCAGCAACCTGTGTGTGTAAATCCCATTGGCTTGTTAATTGTTTTTAAGCTGGTTCACTGCACTCTGCATAAAATGCTAAGTCTCTTGGTAGGGAAGTACAGAGACCTTTGTTTATTCTGAGGAACTTGTGAATTACTGTAACTCATTTCAGATGTATAGTTTCACCATCTTTAAATTGATGTAGTTTTTTTACAAGAATATGAACAGCCAATATTATTTTTTTTAACAAACCAATGCAATTTAATGCTTATAGAATTTATCTGCCTGTGGATCAGTACCATAACACAATTTTAATTACACCTACCACACTTCACTGAATTCTCTCATTCTGTAGCAAAGTCTTATCAGAGTAAAGGTCCATGAGATGTGTTGAGCTCTGCTGAGCCCTAAGTCACAAGGTTTACATTCTTGTCATTAAAAAAAAAAAAAAAAGAGCCAATCATTTACACTTCTGTCTCCGAGGAAAGTGATACTTATTATTATATAGAGAATTAATGGAAAATACAAACTACTAGGTGCCTCTGTGGTTAAGAAATCAAGTACAAAGCCTTCTGAAAAATACAATTAGAGAAAAAGGAAGGAAGTGTTGAAGCAGGTCAGGAACGCTATATTGAAATAATTATTGTCAGTTGTTCATTATGCATTAATTTACGGCTAAGTGGGTTTTACTACTTTGTTTGCAGTGCAGATACAGTTTTCTGGCAGTGAGGCTTTGTATCAGAGCACTCATACTTAACTGCAGTGTTTTCTGAATATAAAGATATGAATTAAGTGCAGTTGCCTTTATTGGTGTATCTAAGAGGCAAAGGAACTAATGAAAGGTTGTGTCCGATGGTAAAGACTCGCAAGTGCTTCTGCACATTCTGTCCCTGCGCCTTGTTAAATACAGAAGTGCTGTTTCTTCACAGCAGTCAGAGAAGGGGCAAAGGCTTCATCATCTATACTTTAAAGGCTTCAACACAATTTTTCCCAATTTCAAAATAAACAAACCCACAGAGAGGAATTATCTGTATTGAGAACTGTTTTCCTTTATTGCACTGAGTTATATCAGAGGTGTTTTCAACAAAGGCTATACAAACCGTTTGCCACACTCCCTTTCGTACCTGTTGAGCCTATAAGTCAACTCAGACAGTAGCAGAGGTTGTGATTCCTCTCTGGTCTGGAACGAGACCCAGAGATGGGCTGAAAAGAGAGACCCAAAGGAAAGGCTTTGTGGTTCCCTGGGCTGCTTGGCCTGTTACCAGTCACACAGCCACAGGGAAGTCCCTGCTGCTCCTTGGAGATTTAGTTTTGTGGGAAGGAAAATGTTTCAAGGGGAATTTGGACATAGCTTTGGCATGTGTGGCGTTGGAGAGTTATACTGGCTTAAGCTGTTGGGATGTAGGAAATAAATCTGAAGCAAGGCAAGCTTTGTTAGTTCTGTTACTTAGAGCACTATTTATTTTCTTATTTTTATATGTAACCGTTGACTGACAGTAGTAGTTTCCCTTAGAAGAGTAGAAATGCATGCACAATGTAGGAACAAGGAGGTAATTTCAAGGAGTTTTTAGGAAAATTTAGTTAGTTATTTTCCTTTGAAGTGTGTCTGTGACCAGAGAGGACAATCTGAGACGGAGATCTTAATCAATGTGCTGTCATCTACCGTTCTGCAATCCTTGGCATATCTTGTAACGTCTCCAAAGTTTGACAGCAGTAGTAGTACAGTACAGTACTAGAAGTACAGATGGACCAAGCACAGATGGCTGAATTGCATCCTGTACAGCCTTCCAGCTAAACAAACATAGAATAATTTCACCGATACCTCTAGATTTTTTCCACATTTACAGTGAAGTAAATGATGCCATGAATTTTGGATTTTCTCTTTATGACGCTTATCCATCCCAATTAGTGGGTTTTCTTTTTGACACTGTGCCACATTGTTACATTCATTTTCTTATCCTTGCAAAATACATTTTATGCATCTGAAAGGGGATTTATATTTCTCTTTTTTAAGACAGCTTTTTTTTTATTAGCTTACTTGCTTAAGGTAGTAGGGGAGTCAGATATTTGCTAATGCCCATTTCATGTAAGCGGAATAAAACAATGGTTTCTAAGCAAAAAGTTTGCAACCTACATAAAGCAAAGAGATGAAACAATTCTTCCAATGCTAATTAAAAATGTGACAGCACAGGTCAGCAGGGCAGTGTTACAGTCAGTATCTCAGTGCCTAATTATCATGCATTTGTCTGGGTTTGTGTAGGGATCGTGTTAAAGTTGAGTTTTAAGAAGGATTCTGACATGATTTTGCAGGTGTTTACGGAGAGCTCTGACAGATATGACAAGAAAAACTGAAGATACTTGTTTCAAAATTTAGCAACTGGGTAATAAAGGCTGTCATTGTTAACAGAGGGAAGTCAGTGAAGGCTTCGTAGAGGTATGATTACAAGTAAAATAGAGAGAAACTGTAAAGGGGCCTGAAACAGAGACTTACAGCTTATGTGTGATGTAGTGGGATCTGGGAGGTGGGTGGAAAAATGCAGGCAGCGAAGGACAGCATGGTCAGCGTGAGGAGCCGGCCTACGTTTTCTTTGCAAAATTATCCTTGTAGAAGCTTTTTGAAAGGATATGATACAGAGATAGTGGGATTCAGTAAGGCCAGAGGAAAGGGAGTGAGAACAGTCAGGAGGAAAGCTGGTGAAAGCTGCTTACATGGGAGAATGGATTGAAAAAGTCATGTTTTAAATCATCATTTACTGAGACTTTGCAAAAAATTGAAGTAGAGCTGAAGTTTGACACAGTCCCAGGAAAGGCTACAACCCTACATAGATGTAACAGATAAAGGGGTGGGAGAAGATCACCAATGAAGGGGTTTGAACACTAGAGAGGAGCGATGAGGAAATCTGTTCTGCCTCTGGGCATCTTAAGCTGACAAGTTGGCATTTGTGAGGGGGTGTAGGAAACATGGACAAAAATTCCAATTTGAGGGGAAAAAGTCAATCCATCTGTCTTTGTCATGCACACGTTGGAAACCAAACTGAGTTTGTGGAAGAAAAGAGAAGGATGAGGACAGAGAACCTCTCCCAGCTTGCTGCAGAGAGCATAAGTGAAACACGTAGAAGACAGGCAGAAAAACATTGGAGGCAGAGCCATGGGAGAACAAGATTTTTGAGAAAACTGTGTTGAAGGTATCTGAGAGTTGAAGAAATAGAGGAAGAGTAGTTGGCATCAAAGTTAGCCAGATGCAGGCCATTTGAAATGAATGAATGTGGCTTTACTGATATGCAGAAAGTGGATGCTGAGCTGGAGGGGATGGGACCCAAGGCGCCAGACAGGGTATTCATTGAGTTTCCAGATAATGGGGAGGTCACCAGGGTTTATGGTGGAACTGTAGTAAGTGATGAGAAATTATTTCACATTCTAAAGGGAGAAGTCACAGTGTTTCCTATGCTAGAGAGCTTTTATTTGACAGTTTTACAAATTTATTCTGATGACAGGGACAATGACAAAATTGGAAACATCTGTAGCATTTGTCCAGGCAATGCCAGTTAACAAAAGATATATTTTTTTAATTGAGTAAAATATACCAAGCGGTTTGAAAGTGAACTGATGGTGAGAGCAAGGGGAGAGAAAAGCGGGTATCATTTTCATTTTCTAAACAAGTGAAATAATGATCTTTAGAATTCAACACAGCAGCTATTCAATTTTTTATTCTGAGATACCATAAAAGATGCGGATGTACAACAAACACAATTCCCACAAAAGCAACTGGGTGCAAAAAGCTCATTGAGATGTGGATAACTGAATTTCCTCTTACAGAAAAAGTGATTGGCAGATCAATAGCCAAAAAATCCAGCTCTTGAAAAACCTGTGAATGTTCAGCTACAACTATACTGCAGGTTTGAGTTCATCTCTGGGAGTGCCTTTTCCCCTCATAGGAGCTCAAGAATGACTTTATTAATCTTTCCCGACCTATTAACCTTTACATTTATTTCCTAGAATATGGATTTACTTACTTTTGAGAATTCCAAGTTACTGTACATGCGTACATGTACCATCATACTATATATACAATGTAATGTGTAGAGAATTAGTATATATCCTTTTTCCTTTTGCGTCTTTTAACAAGTGCATATAGAGGGTACTGAAAGGGGAAAATAATCATTTCTTGTTCAAAAGCAGGTCAGCTCAGGAACTGAGCAACCAATTTGTGAGACACTGGCAGGTGTAAGGCTCCCCTCCACGACCCCACCAGACGTCCTCTGTTCCCTGGTCTTATTGTGCCCTGATGTTGACTCATATAACACATCTCTCATGCCGGCAGTAAATCCAAAAAAAAAAAAAAGTCAATTCTGTTTATTGGGCTTTTGTTCGCTGGCTTGCAAAGGTTAGCACAGGCTACCCCAGCGCTGAACTTACTCCCCACTAAGTACTTAATTGCAGTAAGTTATGTTGCCTCGGCACTTACAGCTGTGTCCCGGTGACTGATGACACCTCACCTCCACCTCTGTAGGATCTTTAAGAAATTCTTTAGACTGATGCTTTGTGCTGCTACCTTGTGACTGTTGGCTGTAAATACACCAGTGCCTGAGTTCCTATCTCCTGGGTTTTCCCTTCAGCATACCTCTGATGTAGGAAAATATATAGACTTGTTTTCGTGAATTTTGGGTGCTTGTGATTTTTTTTTTTTAAATTACTTCTGAAATTCTGTTATGCAGTAAAAGGGTCTTGTAGGTTGAGTTAACATTTTCACTTTATAATTTTGACAGTGCAATATAGTACAGTTGAATTCATCAGGTTTTCCTGTTTTCTGTTACAGAGATTTTGAGGGTCTCAGTTAAATCATCCTATTTGCAGACTGATTACTATGGAGGGAATGTATTACTCTGGGCTTAAATTATCTTTGTGGGAACAGATTCTAATCTTTCCCCTTTTTTTTGTATGGACTTCTGTGGAAATATTATATCCTGTTCAACTATATTTTTTCAAAATATTTTATATTTTCATCTGTGTTTAATGAAGCATGTCAAATATTTCTCACTTTTTGAACTTTAGAAATTGGTAGAAGTAATGTCTTTTCCTGCTCTTTGTCAGATAATTTCTTCAGTAATACAAGGAAAGACTGAGGATTTGTTTTCCCTTTCCAAAAGAAAATCCGAGCATGAACTCTTTCATGCATGAGCTGTTTTTTCCTGTGTTTGTATAGCTTTTAGCGTGCTGGGTTAATTAGAGGTACCAGCTTCTCAACTATGCAGTGCTGGGATTTAGCTCAGCCCCTGCTCCTCAGTCCTCAGGGACAACCAAGACTTCAAAACTATTTCTGTGCTTCTGGCTCGGACGAGGTGATCTCTGCCCAGGGCGTGTGCAGGTACTTGGAGTCAGGAGCCTGAGTATCTGACATTAGGGCTTGGACTCTTTTCCAGGAGACATTGAAGTAAATTTGGATGATTTAACACCTGACCTGGGGACACCAAAGTACTTATCATGTTGAAGGTCACATTTGATCACTCTAGTCATGAAGGATATGAGAGCAGAAGACAGCTCGAGGGAAATATTCTTCATTTTTACGAGATACCCTAGGTTCCCACCATGCTTGTAGAATATATAGATTAATGTGTAGTGCAGGGAATTGGTTCTTTTCTTCACGTCTTGTTTAATAGAAAATAAAAAGGATCTATATCTACAATATATGAAGAAATGCAAGGTGTATTCAACCTGGAGAGCTGCAAACGCTGCTTTCTTTGGCACTGGGTGAAAAACAGACAGGAAGGAAAGAGAGAAGGAGGAGTAGAAGTATTTATTCCCCACGTGTGACACTGCTTAGATAAATACTTCCCAGATGATCTATCATGCCATTAAGTACTATGCTCAGTTGTGGTCTGCTGCTACATTTGCAGTTTTATTTGAACTTTCAGGTTGTCTGTGAAGAACTGATTATATTTGAATACCAATCAAAATTACATTTTCTGTAACAGGACACTTGTTTTTTTATCTCTTGTTCTACAAGCTATTGTTTTTCAATGAATCCAAAACAGCAAAAGGTCAGGATTTATTCAATAAAATTAGTTGTGATTACAGAGAGGGAGCTGGAATAGAAGCTGGGAGCCAGCCATTAGCCATGGCAAGCTCTCTTCTTTCTTCTTGTAGGGTATCACTTGCTCATGAAAGAATATTAACATCCTCTGTATATTCTCTCTATATATACACTGCTGGAAATGTGCAATGTTGGTCTTAATAACAACATCCCATTCTTTTCTATCTCACAGTTGTCAATAAATCATTTGTTAAATGAATCAGGCCTTGTGAACTTGTACTGGCAAGATTGATTTCTGCGTGACATTTCTTTAGGAAATGAATTAAATCTTAGAAAGAAAAATGTGTGCACAGTGGCAAAGTGTACTTTCACAGAGAGGGTATTTATGATGAATAGAAGGAAGATAGAGTACACATGCTTCAAAGAACACATTCTTGTAATGATGCACAGTACTAATATGATCTGAAGTAAAGATGGTAAGATCAGAAGCTTTCAATGCAGGATGATTACCATTTCCTTTGAAAGCATTATTTACTGTAAATTCCTGAGATAGTTTTAGAAATACATTGAGTTCTTTCATTGTAATTTACATAAGTCCGTATTTTTTGTCTCTCTTTGGTATCTGTCAAAATAATTGGGCTTTCAACAGTGCTTTTTACAGACAGGTGGCTATGAATCCAAGGGTGATTTTTCTCTGTACTGCCTGCCTTTACGACAACTGAAGGAGGCTCCTCTTGCATTATTACCTGTATGGGAGTAGCTCTGTGATTCTGCCCACTATGCAAAAGAGTGACTGTGTGTGTCCTTCACAAATTACACAATTTGTTACACAAATACTTAAATCCAATCTCCTCTTGCTGTCAGTGAGGGTTTCAGGAAGAAGAAAAGAAAATAATTTCCCGGTGACTTGTGTAAGATTTTCTTAACATTATAAGTGCATTTCTCTTCTGTTGCATTACTTAGAGCTATAGCAAATGAACACATCATTTTTAAAAACTGATGCTTGTAAAAATATTTGAGAACTTTACACTTGCAAAAAGCGTAAATTTTCATTTCTCGCACTAGAAGGCTTTGTACTGTTCCTATGTGGGAGCAGGGAGTTCAGCCCCACTGTGTTGATTGCAGTAGCTTAGTCTGAAAATATTGGGTTGACTTCCAAATCCATTTTACAACCATTTAGTCAAGAAAATACTATGCGATGAGCTGAAATCTACACTATTCCAATTTATGTGAGTATAAATCTCAACTAGTCCACTTGATCTGTATATAATGTAATTCTTTCTATGCATTTCACCTTCACCATGGAATAAAAAAAATGCTGTGTGTTGTAGAGCAGTCCTGATAAAATGGTAATCAAACTACCAAGCTGTGTGAAGTACCAGCAGATCATTCATGTCTGCTTACTTCCACAGACTTTAGCCAAGTTTAAGGCAAATATTTTCACTTATAAATAATGTCGATATTTAAGTAGTTGTGTTTGAACCATTGAAGTATAACAGCAGGTTTTTTTCTCAGGGCCTTGGTTGGCTTGTGTTGTGTTTGGTTATTGAAATACACATCCTCATTTCTGCTAAAAGGGAATACCTAATAGAAGTCTGTGTGACTGTAGGTAATTATTGATCTAAAGAATTGGACTCTGCAGCCCTGGGACAGGAGACACCCCCTGAAACCTCCTTCAGAGTCTATAATATAATACCCTGTTTTTCACTTCTCCCCTCCCTCTGTCATCAGTGACAAGTCAACATCTTCTCCCCAAATTCCTTCAAAGCATTTTCTCTCACACCTATCTATTGGGGAAAAAATTAAATTTGGTACATTAGTCTCTCAACATGGCTGCTCTTCTAGATAAACAACAAAAAGTACCCCCTAAAGCCCATAACTATCAATGTTTATATTAACACTCCTAAACATATTTGTACAAATCCTTTGCGTGCTCATTATTGGTCAGCATCTCTTGCCTAGAAACCAGTATGAGTGACTTTTACGTCCCTTGATAAAAAGCATCCCCCTGTGCCTTGGCTTATTTGTAAATACACACCAAAAACAAGGACCTGATAGCACCAGCAGTGCAGCTCTGCCTCTGTTAACCAGAAGGGAATGATAAATGAAGAAAGATGAAGAAAGCGATCATTGTTATTTAGCACAGGACATAATTGTTGTGGTTTCCTTAAGCAGTTTTCAGAATTGGAATGGATATTTTGCCATTACTGTTAAAATGTTTATGCCAGTTAGTGGCCCCAGCCTGCACAGATCACTCTGCAAAACACTGCTCCGTTAATGCCCGTTACAAGTGCTGTGTACCTGCTCGAGTGTTTCTTTTCCAGATGAAGGATTATCACTAGAATCAAGGGAAACATTAAAGCCTCCTTAAATCAAATTACTCTTGATAGTCTTAATTGGCCTAATAGGTAAATTTATCCAGCTTCAGATATAAGTTTTAACATCAATTAGTATTACTTATACATAATTTTATTCATTTGGATTTACTCATCCAAATTTAACATCGATACTTTAAGCCATTCCGCAGATTACTTTTTAAGCAACAGTTGGTTATCAAATTTACTGAATTCTTTTGGGAGAAAATATATCAAGCCAAACTCTGATTCTCTATTATCCACACAAAAATCGAACCACCAAGTTCTCTCATCAGTTACCCTGTGACCACACTGGGTAGCGGAGGATTCAAATCTGGGGCATGATTGTCCTGAAGGATAGTTGTGGGTATAGCTTCTGACTCTCTTCATTAGAAAAGTAATGTTATACTGACTAAGGGTGCAGATTTGTGGCTACCAGCTATGATCAGTCATAGCACACGTAGTAGAAAATGCTTTTTAATCTTTTGCAATGAGGCATACACAAAGCAGCCTGCCAGATACTAGCTTACAATAAAATAATGGGACTTTGTTCCTTTAATGTAATGACTGCTTTTTCTGAAAATGACAGGAGTAGCAAATACTGTGCTAAAGGCCTGGAAGTTTACAGATATTTTAATGTCCTGCTTTTAACGTTCTGAGAACTTATGGCAAAATGGGAATTCCAGCTCTGTAGTGAATTAAAACAAATAATAAAATTGAAAGGCCCAGAGTGTGAGAAGATGAGCATCAAAGGAATAATGAAATCTAAAATGCACAAAGGTAATTTTGGAGGGAGATTGAAGAATATATACAAAAAGTCTTTCAGTGTACTGCACCTGGGGAAATCAGACTCAACTTTCAGTTGCGCCCAAGTAAATTCACAACCTTGGACAAGCAGAATCAGACCCACAGTCTAATTTTAATAGTATGGTCTAAATATACTGCAATGTGGGGTATGAACTGGTCAGGCTATAAATGAAATAATCTAGGCAAAATATTGGTTTAACTAAAGGATGAATTCCTGTAGATACCTCTGTACAGTGTGAGAGAAACCTGTCAGAAGCATGGCCTCGGTGTTCCCAATTAAAAACCTGCCACTGGAAAGCTGCTGATGTTTGCACAATGTAAAATTTTATCTGGAGCTCCCAACTCTCAGTTCTACGAGATGCCTTGCTGGACCTTTTACAAAATTTGTTAATTGCGAACACTTGGAGAGCATTGATCCATGGCTGCTCTGATTAAATCATTACTCTGAAGAACACCTGTGGGGGCTGACAGGCGATGGGTCTGAAGGAACCGCACTACAGCTACATTCAGATGAGAGCCACTGGCCCCCGCCCAGAACATTGCTCTTTCCTCGCCTGTTCTTTCAGCAGGTACGGTTCCAGCTCTTTAATTTTCTGCAGAATGACCAAAGTTTAAATTAGATTCAGATTGTTTTCACTTCGGCTCAAGCCGTCAGCAGGTAAGCATCTAGGCCTGGGAAAGGGGGTCTATTTCCCAGCCAGCCTTTTCTCCTTTTCTTTGCTTTTTTGCTCACGGACTTGTCTGTGCTTTGGGGAAATGATAATAATTGCTTCTACAAAGACTTACAACTACCCTACAATACACCCTGTCAGCCTGACCGCTTTCAAAGCTTTCTCAGCCACAGTTCCAAATCTGTCAATTTAAAAAAAAAAAATAAATTCCTTTCTCACAAGCCATTTTTATCCTTTTCAGAATTGCTTAGCTTATGGTTTTCATAATGCCATGGGATGGTTTTGATCTCACTTGCTGCTTTTTTTTTTGGATGTTAAATATTTTAATAGTGCAAATATTTAAAAAAAAAAAGGGAGCCTTTTCAATAAATCATATCCTTGAATACACAAAACTCAGTCCTCCCTCTGAAAGACTTTAAAAATACACAAATGCGCATGAAGGGCTGGGAAAAGAATTGACATTTCTTTAAATGATTCTTCAAAATACGCATTAGTAGGGGATTTTTACAACTCCATTCCATACTTTTTGAAGTTATTGATTCCCACAGCATCTAAGTGGCCAGGTGCTCATTAGTATGTTCATCTCATACTTTTCTTTATACTGTTAAATGAAGTTTTTTCGCTATAGGAGGAACATGTCACAGTAGGTAAACAACAGACAGTGGGTCTTTTGAGCCTCTTTTTTTCTACAGCATTCACTGACACTCAGCTTGGCTTAGCTATCCTCCTTTTAATCCCAGAGGAGTTTGCTTTGTGCTTTAGCAGCACTCCAGCTCTTCACTCCAGAAGCAGAGGCCATAACTGCTGAAGCCTCGATGACTAAATCAGCCAAAACCCCCAAAGTTTGTTAAAAATTAAGCCAGCTCCACCACTTTGCCAGTGTAAATCCAAGCAAGTTCCTGAGCACCAGGAAGGTCCCATTATCGGGGGAGTTTCCACACTCCTTGTTGCTCACACCCCAGGAGTCAGTTGTCTCACCAGAAGCCAGATGCACGTCCTTCACCTTCAAAGCCACCTACAGTGAGAAGTACGTTCCTAAATGTCTGTGTCCATGTGATGCATTTAAGCGTTGATGAACCAACCCAGACAAGTGTGTTTCCTGATGTACCGATTGCCATGCACTCCTGTGAAGTTAGTGGCACTTCACTGGTGTAGCACTGGTTCCAATGAAATCCTATTCAGATCCTAAATCCATTCGAATTTGATTCTTAAAATACATTACATTTCCTTACATTACTCCTTCACTTGATTGTTTCATATTGCCCTGAATGCTGTGTTCCTATGCTGTATTTCCTGGTGGGATTTATGCATTTCTTGACTTTGCAAGGTGCAGTAGTGCAGAGATAGTTCTGATTTCCTTCCAGGGGATCTTTGCAATCCACTGGGGAGCTATGTTGTCTCATTTGCACTTTCTTACTGAATTTCAATCAGTTTTCCCAACAATTTGCTGGAGGAATTCCCGTGAGACATCTTCAAATGCTGCTCACCCCATGCTTTCCAACAACTCCTCATTTTCTCTTCTATGGCTGTCTGTGTTTTCTCATTTCAGAATAATGCACCACATGACAACATTCTACATTAATGAAGCCCTGATGGTATCAGATGTGATAACATTCAGTAGGAAACATAGAAAATAAGTACAGGGATATACACAGTATAAAATAAAAATCAGCTGATGGGCAAAAAAGTTAATGAGGGGGAAAAATAGTTTCTGCTAGCATATGCTGACTCATGAGTATCTCTCCCTCCATCCTGCTCAAGCATGG
This sequence comes from Tringa tobata, assembly GCA_033628505.1. NCBI lineage: Eukaryota > Metazoa > Chordata > Aves > Charadriiformes > Scolopacidae > Tringa > Tringa tobata. The sequence goes on from JAHREE010000059.1 coordinate 958,188, forward strand.
GCAAATTGGATTTATCTATCACTTTGCAAGGCTCCCTGAGGAAGCAAATAAAGATGGTGGACTCCAGTAAAAATGAAGTGAATCTATTCAGTTGCTTCTCCCTGTTTTTTTGTATTATAGAGTACCGGTTCCTGGCAAAAGAGAGTCTTTGTAATAAATTCCTGGGTCAGTCTTGCAGCTTCTAGGCAGTATCCTAAATCACAGCAGGGACTCTGAGAAGGATGTGGGGTAGTTGTTTTTCAATGGGAAAGTAGATCAGTCATTGTGGTCACCAGCCCTCTGGAGATGCCATGTGATAGATACACACAGGCTGCGTCGTAAGAGTGCTGCTTTTGCATTTCTGTACAATGTTCTGCACTTAATTTCTTCAGGCAGCAGCAGTGATCATTACCCTAAGGGTGGATAGCCCAAACTTTACCTCCAGAATAAGCATCTACCAGTCCAGCCCGTTTAGATCTTGCTAGCATTTAGATCCTGCTAGCCATAAAAATAATGCCTTCTCTCATTAAAGCAAACACAAAACCAATAATCATCTGGGAGCTCATTAATTTTAGATTTGAACAAACTTACAGAGATGGAGTAGTGTCAGAAGAACAGAACTGTGTAAAAGAAGCAGTTTTATCCTATGAACCGCTCAAAAATCGATGCATTTTAAAAGAATGGTATCCAGTAATAATGACTATGACATTTTACAGAAATTATCTACTGGCATTGGTTTTTTTTTTTTAATAATTCAGTTGTAACTATCTGTGATTGCACAAGGAACTGTAAAAATTAGAAGTCTCTTACATTTCATACATAGCCACGTTTTCAACTTATTTTTTGAGAGGCGTTGCATGTGCTTACGCTCCAACATTGACAGTCTGTGAAATCACCTTATGTTTTTACCTTTTTCTCTACATATAATCTTTTAATTTATGTTCTTGGCTGTTGCTTTCCTGCTGTGATTGAACATAAATATATCTGCCCATGTCGTCTCAAATACTGTCAAATTACTAATTTTACTACCTTAGTTTTGCTCTTTTAAGCTCAAGGCCATTTTCATTATGGAAGCTAGCTGCTGCCCTTATCATCAACAGCTTGAGTTATTTCCAACTATTGTAATTCAGAACATTTTTACTGAAGATCAGAATCTAAAATTTCTCTCTGTTCAGCTCTAGAAAGTGGAGGAAAACAACCTCCTGGATGTGGAAAAGTGCAGCAGGTTGTGTTAACACTTTCAGCTGTGGCTTTGGAAGGCCTGTAGGAAGCAATTCCATCTAAAAAGTGTACACAGGATGGTAGCCTATACTGTTTGCCTAAAAATAACCATCCCTCAATTACCTCTTTTTAACCCCAGTGAGTTTTTTTTCTACTCGTAATTACTCTTCCAGCTTTGCTTATTTATTATTTCAAATACCGAAGAGTGCAATATCTGCTAAACTGTTAGCAGCAATGTCAGGAATCTGTGAAACCCTCCCACGGACTGTGAGCTGCGGCTCTGCTTTTAACACTGCTTTAAAATCAAACCAGGGTTCATTTTTGCTGAGAACTCGGAGAGCCCTCTTGCAAAGACTGGCCAGTATGCTTGACAAGCCACCACCACAGCCAACTGGAGACCCTTCTCTGAGACTCAGCACAGAAGAAGCTGGGTGTATATGTATGTATGTTGGCCAAGTCCAGGGCATCTGTTCAGAGGAGACTCTAAAAAGCAGAGAGGAAGTAAGGAAGGCAGGCAAATGGGGAGATGATGACTCTGCAGAGACCTTTTTTATGCAGAGCACAGCATGAACTTCTGGAAAAGTCCATTCAGTTAGACATTTTTCTTTACTCTCTTTTACTTTTCAGTCAATACAGCTCTGTCTTTTCCTCCTTTCAGGTGATATGACAGAATTTGAATGAGAACATTAGGGTGAGCTGGCAAAGGAGTCTTGGGAGGCTAAAAACCATGCAGGAGTTGATAACATTTTAATTAGTACCTGACATGGCCAAAACATCATGAGGGATGTTACTCCTACAAGACTTCCTTCCCAGTTCCAAAGAACCCCTAGCATCATTATAGTTTGGATGTATTTAAAATAAGCCTCCAGGATTCTTAAGCACCTGGCAAAGATGAACTTTCCAGGCTTTTCACAAATAATGCGAGCACAAAAGGAACTAGCAATGAGTACTATGAAAGCAGATGTACACTTTGCCTACAGCTTTAGAATGAGCTTTGTACTTCTCAGTCTTTGTTTATACAGTTCTAGCTGAGCTTTGTGTTTTAAATGTACCATTTTAAGGAAGCTTCAGATCAAAGCCTATTTCGTCTTCCCAATAACTCAGCTGCACCTGTAATCATCTCAAAGTCTGAACTGCAGGATCTTGGCATCTGCTGCTGTATTTATAAGACAAGGCAAAACAAGTGACAGAAGGATCAGAGGTGGTTATCAGCAGAGGTGTCAACCCCATGGCAGAATAGCCAGTGAATGCCAAAAATGCAGTACGACAAATATACCCGCATAGAACTTTGTTGTGAAAGGCTGGTGACTATAGGAGGGATTTTAAATGAAAGACCTTTGTTTATCGAACCAGCAAAGCATGTTTGGAATGCAATGCCTTTCCTTATAGTAATAGTAAACAATCCGTTCCTTTCTACTTCATAAAATTATTGGCATAATACTTCATTTTTTATTGTTATAGTAAGTTGCCGGAGACCTCAACAAAAAGAGCAAATTAGAGCATTGCCTCTTCCAACCAAGAAGGGTGAAATATTTGTGGAGGTAATAATTGCCACGATTGCATTACCAAAATATCACAGATAAAACACTTGGAGTCATCTACAAGTCACACACGTGTGTATGTTTATATGTGTCTGTGTGTAGTTGCATTTGAAGGGAAGGGTTAGCATTTATCTCGATGTCTGCTTTGAAATCAGCTCCTGCAGCAGCAGTTTTTAGAACAGGCTTTGTATTTTGCATGGTTGGGAGCAGACCCACTCCCTGAAGCATAAAAGACGATAATTCATTTTTTTTTACTTTAATTTTAAAGCCTATTTTGATAATCCACGCACACATAGACACAATTATAGCAGGGTGAAAGTTGTTGATTACCTACAAGAGAGAAAATGTAGTTATGTTTGTCAGAGAAAGCGTGATTAAAATTGCCACACTTTCTTTTTATACAAAGAATAATATAAAAATTAGTACTTAGTACGAAAGATGAGCATTTTTCCTGTCAGCTTCCATGCTATGATATATGTATGTCAGACATTTTTAAATAGTATTATTACAGTGGTTTTAAATATGTATTTTACCATATAACTTTGCACCTGATTGTCATGTTAGTCTTCAAAAACACAAAAATGAGACCTTTTTTTTTTCCCCTCTGAATCGTTGAAACTATGCTTGTCCTGTTTCTAACTGGAAGAATTTAATATCACTATCGGGCAATGTCATGTAGGTTTGTGCTATATCACATTTTAATCAAAACTAAATGGACTTGTCCTCCGGGCTCACAGGACAAATGACTGAACTGCTTGTTACAACTTATATGTCTTACAAATACAGCTGGGTTTCTGCTTGTGAGCCAAGCAGCCAAAAAAGCTGGTTTCCATGAATGCATCCACTCCCTCTTGCTGCTCAGGAAACTCCAAGTCTGAAATTTCAGACTATGGATTGAGATATGGGCTCTCTTGCAATGTTTCCTGGGTTTTATTCGCATTATGTGGCCAGTCACCTCGATCACAACACATTTGTTCTGCTCCATGGCAGGACATTTGCATCTTTTTCAGCAGATTATTCAAAATTAGTGACATGTTTCTAAGCTGAATTCTGCCATGGCAGTTGGGAAGGGAACTAACCTCAATAGCTAAATATGCACTTTTTTAAAGTTTTTACTTTATTTCTTTTTTTTTTAATTTCTCTGCCTTTTATGGTTTCCTTTCCTCTAGAGCACAGAAACAGTTGAAAGTAGCCCAGCTCTCAGGGAATGTTCACATGCTCCACTTTGGCATTCAGGCACTAGGGAATATGCTCCTCAGTCTCTACCTAAGAGACTATTGTTAGACAGTGTATTAAATAATATGCACCACATGTAATTGGTAGTAATGTAGTACTATTTGTAAGAGTGATTATTATAATAATAACGATAGGAATGAAAAGGCAACAGATACATGCCAGGTAGACAACAGAGAAGATAAATCACAGAATCACAGAATGATATGGGGTTGGAAGGGACCTCTGGAGATCATCTAGTCCAACCCCCCTTCCAAGGCAGGTCCACCCAGAGCAAGTTACACAGGAACTTGTCCAGGCAGGTTTTGAATGTCTCTAGAGACATAAATATACATAAAAGATGTTGCACACATTCTGTGCATGCGGTTGCATAGCTTACCTTTTGTGACATGCAGTCTAATGTATCCCTGACTTTTTTTCTGGACAATATGGACTCCTTGCTTGTCACGTAGTACCAGAACACTGTGGCAGCAAGTGAGACATTAAAGCAGTAATGTACTTCCTTAGTACTAAGTTTTCTCTATAGTTAACTGCAGTGTGAGTTATAAGGCTTGTTTTGTTAGTGGCTGGAGATTTTACAATATTGTTTAGCTAGGCTGGAGTAAAAATGGGATGTGAGAGAACATTCAATATTGATTTAATCTTGTGCTTCTACAGGTAACTTCAGTTTTAATGTTCATTTCTAGCACTGAGCACTTTTGAAAGTCCCTGCCTGAAAGAGTGAAATTAAATATTATACTGTTAATTTTCACCACCCATGTATATAGATTAGTATCTGTAGAGCTGAAAATGTCCATAATGGAAGCATGCCTATAAAAACCTGAGCCTTTACAGCATGCTAATGGCTTTCCGTTAGGTCAGATTAATGTTTTCTGCTTGGTGAAAATAGGTATTTAGCAACAGTGCTTTTGGTTTGTTAGGAATAAATAACTGCTGGACCAATTGCTTCACCCTTGGGAATAAATCTGCACTTTCAGTGCTTGCTATTAAATCACTTTTGCAGGATGATTCGTAACATCTGCAGATTCCAATCTGAGGATGTGGGTGGGATCCAGCAGCAAATAGATCCTCCTGCGTTTGCGCTGCCGTGACTCATAGAGGTGACAGCTTCTGCCACTGCTCGTGGTGCCACTGCCACATCAGATGCAGGGCACCATGCACTCTGCTGAAGCTGATGAGCTGGACGTTAACCAGCCTGCCCCACCATCCCAGCTTGGAACAGCAGTGATACCAACCCGCCACATGCAGGGAGGTTCTGGGCTGTGCAGCGGATTCATTGCAGGGCATCAGCAGTGAAGGATCCAGGAATTAAAGTTATGTGGGGACCTGGTATCAGAAGGCTGCTTGGGCACAACTTTCAGTGACTGATAAAATGAGAAGGATAAAGTCTTGTGGTTTTTCCATTTTTAAAAGGTGTAGGAAATTAATTGAAGCCAGATTATGCATATTTGCATATGTTTGCATGTGTGTCTTTTTCACAGCAGCAGAGTTTTAAATGGTTGTTGACAGTTGACTGGACAGATTTCAGTTGCTAGAGAGGGGCTATGGAGAGGTTCCTCCCTTGGTGTTTCTCTTCATCCCAGATTTTTTAATTAGTGCTTCAAGTCATGTCAATATCCATATTGTTTGCAACCTACGTATTCTCTCCTTATAGATCTTCAAATAGCAAGAGACCCGTTATCACATCTCTTCCTCCTACAGCCCTATTATTCTCATCTGAGAAATGTTACTTGAAACTTCTATTAATAGTAAAGAGGTACATTTTTACTGTATTTTTCATGAAGAGGTTTCTTAAACATGCTTTATAACTTATACTAATGCAAATTTATATATGAGGGTGTTAGATCTAGGGCTCCTCAGAGCTATGCTTCCTAATTGTTTGATATGTAACTAATGGGCTCTACCACCAGAAATAAACCATTAAGTGCTCTGGTTCCTCAATACCCAGCTGGAGGCTGGGCCTGACTTTGTGTGTCCTAAAGTCGTGCCCTCTGAATGTCAATCCACTTTGAAGTGTCTAAAATAATGCATCCCCAAACAAACAAATTCTGATTAAAGACTTCTGAAAATTTTCAAATACAATAAATAAAATAGAATGCAGTTCCGCGAGGCAGAGAGGCAGAATTTTTTTAACCATGCATTAAAATGAAATTAATACCAAAAAAAAAGGTAAAATAATGCTTCATCTATTTTAATGGGCAGGAGAAAGTAGGATTGAGGGCATGAAATATTTGAATAGAAATTTAAGTGAACTTTGCATTAAATTTTTGAAGTCTCAGGAAGAAATTTATTATTCACTACATATTAACAGCACAGTTGGTTCCTGTTTGACTCATGAAGCAGCAGTTATTCCTGTGAAAAAAGACTGCAGTTCTAAAAGAGAACCTCAACATAATATCCACTGTTGAATTATCCTTAAGCAACTTACTTAAGGAATATCTCAGTTATTCACAAAAAAACCTCTCGAGTACACAGAGAGCTCCAGTTCTGGATTTACTGTCAAGTCATGCCTCAGATGGAACTCCCAGGAAAATCTCCAGGGTTTGTGGCATTTTGTAGACTTGTTGGTGAAAATAAGAGAAAGCATCGACCAGGGTGCAGTTTTAAAGACTGACCTGCCAATGAGTGAATGGGGCAGTCTTCGAGGAAGCCACGGCATAGAAGAGGCTGAAAATCTATTCCTGCTCCATCAAAATCAAGAGAAATATTATTACAGGATGACGGGAGGGTACAGAGGTCCTGTGGCTGTTTGAGCATCCGTAGGGCGTAACCGAGCTGGTGTAGGTCATGGATTGCAGCACTTGAGTCCAGGCAGAGAACTGATCTAAGCAGGAATATACATGTGCATGTAAAAGCTGGTTCTTGACATGGTTGGCGTTACAGACAAGCAAAAAAAAATACAATGACTTTGTTACAAATCCTGACATGTTTGATTGGCTGAACTATAAAGAGAGATCATTTCAAGTCTGATTTACCATTAATTAATCTACTTCTTTTCCCCTTACACTGTGCATTCAATCCTGTTTTCTATTACAATTTAAAAGCATGGATTCAAATTACCTCAGTCAATGCAGTTTAAACCAAATGACCACCTTGTGACATTTATTTGAGAGACGTTAGTACGTTAGTTTGGCAGCGGGAAGGCCATTCTGAATGGTGCTGAGGCCGGGAGAGGAGGAGAGCATGCCCCGAGCCCCTACCCTGGCTTTCCACACCAGCAGGATGGCATTGCACCTTTGAGAGCAAATACAGTGTCTCTCAGAGCATCTGACTTACCGTAGGTTTCTATGGTGTCTGGAGTTGTCTTTGTATTTGGAAGTACACAAATCTGAATGAGTAGAACAGGCCTAGAGGGTATTTTCTTTAATATTATCTTTTTTTCTGTGTGACTCTGTGACTGTCTGTGAAGCTCAGTATACAGAATACTGATGAGGGTGTCAGGAATGGGTGTTTGTAGCCAAGAGTTCCAGCCTTGGCTTCCTAACGATGTCATGTGCCAAAATAAATATTTAATAAGTATCATGTTTGCACAATAGAACCACGTAACACATTTTTTGGACAACCAAATCCTCTTTTTTGACCCACTTGATGTAATCAATAGTCAAAGCTGTGTTTATATGTGCAGTTTTGACTGGAGATACATCAAATCCCTTGAACCTATCGTGTAAAAGGCATTGAATAAACAACACTTACTTGTTTGCTATACACTATATTTCTCTTCTTTTCCTTTGCAAAATTGACCTTCAAAGGATAAGACAGCTACTTGGCAGAAGGAACGAAAAGATACTGCCTACTTTTAATTCTGAAAGTTGGTATAATTATTGGTACATTCCTTCTCAGAAAACATTTGAAGACAGGTTCTTGAAAAGAAGGCTATTGTGGTCTCTCGAATTGCTGTAGTTGCCAAATAATGTTTTGAGAAAAATTACATGTGATGAAAATCAGCTGATGACAATTCAACAGGGGATGCAGGAACAGCATATCCCATCCCATGTAAAAAAATATCTCCATTAATTCTAACATGTATTTAGGTGCCCAACTCCTGTTGAAGTTGGTGCACGATGGAAATTTCTTTATCTTTACAGATCTAAATCCACAAAATGAGAAATCATTCATGCCTGTCTAGAGCCAGTTCATTCCTGAATATTTATTACCTGTAAAATTGGTTTTCTTCCTACCCCCTTACCCCTTCAGGCAACATCTCCTGATGGGGGCTTGTTACAGGCAGGATGATGGAATTTGTTCTGCTATTGCTTGTGTTGTGATTTTTTTTTCTGATAAAAGACTTTGTGAGTAACAGGCAAGGAGCAACAGTGGCGTGAGATGTTCCTTATAGAAAAGATGGCGTGGTGGGCTCCAGAATCCCTAACTTTGCAGTTAGAAAACCTATAACATCCTATCTTTAACTTTAGTGTTATTTCTAACCCCAAAAAAAACCCCTGTGAGAACAAACAAATACTCACCATGTCCACGAGATATCAGCAAGTTCATTGCAGTCCTTGGAATAGTGAGTTTAACTTGGGAAGACAAGCTGGGGGACTCCATTGTTCTTCAGTAAGGTGGAAGGAGGAATATTATAATGTGCAGTGAATTAGGAAGACATACCGTGGCTTGCCCTGTGAAGGATGTCTGCCTCTGTGGCATAAAATCTTGCTCTGTATTCCAAGAAATGTCATTTAAAATGTAGAATGATTGCACAGCAGGAATAATAAAATTGTCTGAGGATGTGAATTTTAAACACTAAACATAATACAGAAACAAGAATATTTTTTCTGACAGAAACCAGTGACTAATACAGATGTCTTCCTTAAAAATATTCGCTTCAGCTGGACATCAATCTCTCAGCAGAAATTTTTGGAAAAATATGACATTTCGCAGTAAAAAATTATAAGAAAAGAAATGTTTCACCTGGCTAATAAAATGGAATCGACAACCTTCAGAGGTGGCACAGTCTCATTTGCAGTATAACTAGAGCAACATAACCATTTTCTTTTTTATGTGTATAAATATGTATATATATTTCCTATTACTGTGATAATAGCCTTATACTAAGCCAAATGTGCTTATAAATTATTCCTAGCATCTTGTTTGAGTAGTATGTCTAGGCAAGTATGCCCCTCCTCCCCATCTGTTTGACTGATATTTTTCTTTGAGATCCTAAAAGGTGAAAACATTGAAGTTAAGTAGTTACATAGCTCTAATTGAGAACCTGCGGGTAGCTCTGTGTGTTGCTTCTTCCAGGACAAATCATACCAGCTACTGAGGAGATCCTCGAGTACAACTTATAATTCATAATGACTTATATTATCTTTTTAACTTGCATCCTTTTCTCTATCCTTCTCTTTTACTTCAGAGCTCTTAATGAGAAGGATTTTACAACCATAAATAATAATAGACTATGTAGAGGAAGACTTTTCACTGGCGCTTTTGACTCAGCCTGGTGCTTTTTTCTTTTTCTAGCGTGCACAGACAAAGAACTGAGGAGTCTCGCTTCGCGGCTAAAAGACTGGTTCGGTGCTCTTCACGAGGACGCAAATCGTGTCATCAAACCGACAAGCTCGGAGACGGCACAAGGCAGTAAGAAAACACCTTTCCCTGTTGAACGTTGAGTGTTGTGGGCACTTTCCCAGCCTGCGAGCGTGTTCAGCTGAGCACAGCTGGTAGTGTCACAGCGTCATGTCAAGCAGGTGCCAGCAAGTAAAGCAGGGATGCGGGAGACCTGATCCTGCAGATAAATAGCTGCACCGTTTTCTGAAGGAGCTGCAGTCGTTCTGTGCTCTCTCTGGCCTGAAATGCTCTAAAAACTGGCAGGCAGAGACGGAGAGATCGTACAAGTTAATCAGGCAAATAACAGTGTCTGAAGGCCAAGGAGGTCACATCTATACCAGTAAATAAAACTGCTTGGGGACTTTTCTCAAGCCCTGAGGTTAGCTAGCATGACATAGTTTGTGTCTGTACCATTAAACTCCATGACCCTCCAAATCAGCGTGGCTGCATCCAAATCACTTCTTGGGGACGGACTGTGGGGTGTGCTCACCCTCCAGTTTATGGCCAAGCATTTCCTAACCCAATGTCAGTGACATGAGCTAAAAACATGGCATAGAAGCATAGGGAAAATTATGTCACTGTTGGAAAAGACTCACTTCAATTTTATTTTGCAATTACCTGCTAACACCTTATGTAACAGAAAAAAACCCCACATTGCACCCATGGAGCTGGAATAGTTAAACAGTGTGGAAAGCTGGAATCTGTTGTGTCCCAGGTATTTAATGACACCATCTTTACTTCCTTTGATGTTGTTTTTTTTTTTTTTAAAGAAAAGGAGAAAATGAACAGTTTAGAGGACATTTACTCTCTGTGGGTTTAGCCAACATGACTGATTTTGATGTCATTTACCCACCAAGGAGGGGAAAGATTCAGATAACAGCATCAAAAGAGGTCACGTTCATCAGAGAGCAGATGCGAATTTATTTTCTGTAAGGACTCATTAATCCTTTTAAATAGTATGTCTCAAAACACGTGGGTCCCTCGGTTGCAAAGCAGGATGCACAAGTTTTATCTAGGTGTGTGACTCACCTTCACTTCACTGCCCTGATTTTCTGGTACAAGCTGCCTAAAGCCAGGCTTCGCACACACATAATTTAAAGAGTTCGGTCAACTGCTCCCTTCTACGTCTCTTTTGACCCCAGTGCTTAGTTTCCCTGTAGTGTGGGGCTGGAGGGGTCAAAGGTGCAGTTGGGCAGATCCAGCACGTCAGGATGAGCATTTGCTGTTGGTCCATGTCTCCACAGCCTTCTTTTGTGCCACTTTTGAGCTTGTGTAGCAATAGATTGCCTCTTCCATGAGAGACAGAATATACCACAGACTGTATTGCTCAAAACTGTAGTCAAACCTCATTAATGCCAAGTAATTGTGTCTTAAAACTATGTGGTGAAACAGCCACGTTCTGTGCAAATGATCTTTTTCACATGTCCCTGACTTTCCACAGGATTTACAGCAAAGTCACTATCTTTAAAACCATATGTCCTACTTATTTCTTAAATTGTGCTCCAAAAAAGGATGTTATCATGCAGAGGGAGCCGAATCATAGTGCAAAAAGACAACTGGATGTACAGCTAATCATGGCTTCAAGATGTGAATGCATTTCAGACCCCATGGCAGAAAACACCAGGGACTTAAAACTTTGTCTGAAATCCTTTGGGCCCAGAACTGTGTGAAATCTCATTTCATCAGACTGTCCAAAGGATTCTTTTCATGCAGGTGACCTCTTAGCTGCTCACAAGGAGCTTACCAAAGGCCAAAGACCAAATTTATTTCTAAAGGTGTTGGGTCTTTTTTTTTTTTGCTGAAGCAATTTCAGAGAGAAAAACACTCCTGGTAATTCTGCAGTGTTTGCTCTGATTCACAGAGGAGCTGTTATCTCTTTTTAGTTTAGTTTGATTCCTGGCAGCTTTTATATGAAAGGCTGCCTTGATGATCTTAAACACTTGATCTCAACAATGTTCATTTTTAGACTGTTGACTTAGTTTGGCACATTTTCCTATTTTCTTATATGTCAGGTGAAAAAAAAAACTTTATGAGTTAAAATGCCTAAATTGTTTCTCAGTGCCACAAAACTTGGGCTTGTTTTTCTTTTCAAGGGTTTGCAACAGTATTCATGAATTAATCTGCATGAGCAAAATTCTGAAGCTCCACTGAAAATGCACACAGAGTAAGGACAGCAGATTTTGGCTTCCTCTGACTTCAACCTCAAACATTTGTAAAAAAAAAAAGACATCTTAAACAGGACTCAAAATTCAAAGTTCACATACCCAAGCTGAAAAAAAAATAGGTATGTGAATCCTGTCAAAGAGGAGACACATGGCTCTGGAAATGTGCTCTGATGTACACGTTGTCCTTTTTTTATTGCTCTGCATGTGTTGCCCTCCTCACCATCGCTTCATTAAAGCGAACTGGTTCAGTTAGGCTTGTAGCGTCTTAAAAGGCATGCGCATCCTCAAAGAAATCCAGTTTGGGTATGTCCCTGTGGCATTAAAGGGAACAGATGGTGGGATGTGATGACTAAGATGCCTCAGACACATCAGTTGTCTAGAGAAGGTGTTCCAGCAGGGATTTCTCTATTCTACATTAAATTTTCAAGATGTTATTGTGAGTGTAAATAAGCTTTTTGAGTGTATTAAGTTCACCCCCAGGTGAAGAAAAGAAGTACATTCTTTTTTTTTTTTTCTCTTTTAACCGTCTTGAAAGGAGAGAGATGAGGGGAAGTCATTGTGTTTGAAATCTCAAACCTTCATTCAATGAGCTATCTGTCAGATCCCAGCAAAGCACCATAGGCCAGGAACTTTGTCTTCTGAAGGCTTTGTACAATTGATATTCCTCAATAAATAATACAAGCAATCCAGGGACATGCTTTGACATAAGGAAATAATAAAACTAATTAGGTAGTAAGATCAGATTCAAATTGCTCCTGAGCCTGTTGATAATTCATAACATTCCCGTATTGTATCTAGATAGTCTCTTTGGTTGGCGTGGGAGTTATTTTTCTTTTACAAGAGACCCCTGCAATATAAAGGATTTTTTCTGGGGAACATTTCTTCTCCTCCTTCCTTTATTTTAAGTGATGGGGGAAATTAGGTTAATTATTCCCCTGTGGATTTAATTGTAGTATACTTTAATAAAATAAAACTGGCTCATGTAAGTCAACTCTTGAAGGGGGAAATAATTTTATGTGCCAGAAGGTATGTTTATTTTTAATTAGGATTTTCACTTAAAGACTTTTTTTAATTTAATTCTATTTTAATTCAGAGGAGGTGGAGCGTTTTTATGTATTGATGGGATATGAGACCTTCACATGTAGGTCACCAGTTTGATTTCCTTCCAGATCTATAGTGAATGAAAATTGTTAGGATGCTGAACAGATGTCAGTCGGAATGAGAAACGTGATGGTCTCAATCCAGGTCCTTGTGAGCAGGTGTCCAAACGAGAGCAACCACCACCACAACTGACATTAATTGGCATCTGAGTTGGCAGCTTCTTTCAAGGAGCCAAGAGCAGGAGGGATACGGAGTCTGTCTCCACCGTTCCCCGTTTCTCTCCATAGGCACCACAGGGCTGACCTGATGTACTGAAAGATGCAGAAAAGTTCTCCCCGAGGCTACTGTTACACCAGGTCTGTTCTGCTAGAAGTCCAGCCTATTAACCAAGCACTTAATCTATTACAGAACTACAGTATGTGGTTTATTTCATCCAACATATTGCATCATATTTGTTAGCAAGTATATCAAAAGACTCCAAAAAGGAGTTAATTCATTCAACATCACCTGGCCTCACCAAGTTCATGGGAGCACAGTGACCTCCTGATGAAGGTAGGTAAGCTCCAAGAACCATTTTCCATCAGCTGCCCTGGTTACACACTAGGTCAGAGCCCACGTTGCATGCTCAGTGCATGCTTTGCTTTCATTCCTCTTGCTGGGTGCCAAAAGCATCCAGGATTGCTGGTTTTGGGGCTGTAGATGCAGGGTTGCAAAACGTGATTTACAGGCGCTAGCTTTTACCAGGAGACAATATGAAGTGGAGGTAGATACTACTATTCACCTTCAACCACATACTAAGGGGCAATTAAAGAATTAACCTTTTCACTGAGAATAACCATCTAGCCTAAGGGTTTTGCATTGCACCTACCACTGTAATATTTAAAGACTTCCAGACCACACTGTCTAATAATGCAGCACTGCTAAATAACACAGCATCTTAATAAACCTGGTGTGGAACTCTGGTCACAACAGTGAAAGCTCCCTTGTTTATAAGACATTACAGTCAAAAACTCCAACTAATGTAATTAACTGTCTTCGAAAGTGACCTTTCATGTTTGTATCTTGCATCCAAGCCCTGATGGTATGAGAGCAGCTTCATATTCGCATCAGTCACTCTCTTGTGAGCTGCTCAGACAGCTCAATACTGAGGGCACGCTGCTGTTGTATCCCTGAGTGTATGTTGTACATATAGATAAAGACTTCCCAGCAGGGAGGAAAACAAGACTCAGAAATAATCCACAGACACTCTTAGGGGCAAGTTCATGCCAGGATCTCCTCCTCGCTACGTTGATCCCTGCCAGTTAGGAGGTGACCTTCAGAGACCCTCAGCGCTGAGCAACTGACTGTATTCAACTGATTGTACAACAGACCTTGTAGTTATTCTCTGTAACAGCAGTAAGTGCCACAACAGGGCATAAAGACCATCACCAGGGAGGGCATCTGGGCAGGAAAAGAGCAGCCAACAGAACCCAGCTGGTTTGCTGGGTTTTTTTTAACCCTGGAAATGGTTAAACTGGAATAGCTGAAGCATGTACTGATCCATGCTCCACCATGCAGTTGAATGATCCACCCCTGCCTGTTTGACCACTTTTAACCCGCCCTGTGGAGGGGAATCGGGCACAGCTTTACACCCACACAAGGCAGGACTGCGTGCCCTGCTCCTCTGTGCTTTGTAAAGGCAAAGTCAAGGAATCTTAAATCCTTTCACTCGACAAGATGAATAAAATAATTGAAGTCAATAGTCCTAATTGCTTCAGCAAGGCAAGCAGCCTTCCTCCCTACATCTATTCACATGGCCTTTTTCTTTTTCACTCTCCTCAAACTCAATTAGATAAAGTTAGAGATAACAGCACAAAAATGTGATGAAATGTTCAGCATGATCTCTCTCTTCCCTGCCTGAGCTGCCGCTAGCCCTGAGGAAACGGTGTTACCTTCTTCCTTTCTTAGAGAAACATGTATTATGAATGACATAAACCTTCCCATTAGTTAACCCTTCTGATTGTTCCTCCATGTCACTGACAACTTTCAGCTGCAGTTGCATACAAAAAGCACAGCTTCCAGCACAAAGCACTGCCCTCCTTTAGATTAATGCTTAAAATAGCAGGTAGGCTGCAGAGCTTGGACAAACTGTCAGTGTGATTCCAGCAACATCTTAGGTTTCACTTTAACAAAGCAGCATCCTGAAATGGGACTTGACACTTACAGCAAACAAGGCTGAGCTTGACCTCTTTCAATGAAAGATGCAGCAAAAGGAAAAAGCCTGGTAGGCTTCTCCACGTGACTCAGAGCAGAATGAGAAGGGCACGGGCAGGTTATCGCACGCAGCTGAAACTGTGTGAGCACAAGGTGCCCGGGGTATGTGATTCAGGTACCCTCTGTGGCTGTAAATCCCTAGCCAATGTATGTGTGTTTCCGAGTAGTTGTTGAGACCAGTATTCATATTATCGGCTTTATTAGCTCTATGTTATAGATAACTTGGAAATTAGTCCATGTTTGTACCTATTTGAATATACAGTGACAGCACGGATTTATTATGTCCTGTCTTGTTTGTGAAAGAAGGCAATGCCACTGTCATTGTGGAGACTGCAGGATACTGCAGCATGCATCTCATATACATTGTGGGTATCTGTATGTATGGCTTGGTCTTTCTGTGATACTGCTGCTGCTGCACTCTTTTAAGGATTTGGGCTATTAAAATGAATGATGATGATGGTCTCCAAAGTGCTGGGAGAGCAGAATCCTGTATTGCTGCACAATCCTGGAGGCCACAAGAGCGAACACTGCTGCTATGGCATACAAGAGCACGTGCAGCTCTCTGGAGCTCCCAGCTGAGGCCATTCTTCTCCCTTCTCTCCCCCTGCCTGCCCCAGAATCCAGATCAAAGCATTTTGTTGTCCAGCACAGGAGGCAGGGCTTTGAAGAGTGAAAAGCTGAGATGAGAGGTGGAAGGTGAGAGCACAGTAGGAAAGAATTTGATCAGGGAACTAGAAAGAGGTCTGGGAAACAGGATTTAAATTGCATTCAGACTTAGTCTAGTTTGAAAATGTGATGGCTGCAGCCTTTTCTCATCACATTTCAGTTTCTTGGAACAAGGCCAACCCACTTGGACTGAGGACAGAAGAAAAAATACAAGAGAATTTTTTTAGTAGAAATGACTTTGAATTGCAGTAATCAGCTATGAATCTTAGCCCTCCCCACCCCACAGCTCCTAAAGAGTGTGAGTAGTGCTCTAGTCTGCAGCAGTCTTGGGTTTTAAGTTTTACACAATCAGTTCAGCCTTAGAATTTTGTTCTGCTTTGGCCAAGTCAGTCTAATGTTCAGATTCCAGCCAAAAAAAAAATTAGCAAGGCTTCAGCTTAACAATGATTCTGTGCAGTGAGGGTGCTGTCATTCAGCTGGGATATTTGCCTTTCTTCTCACAGGATTTGACACCAGCATACTGCCAATCTGTAAGGATTCCTTAGGCTGGATGTTCAACAAGCTCGACATGAACTATGACCTGCTGCTGGATCCCTCGGAGATCAGCGCCATTTATCTGGATAAGTATGAGCCATGCGTCAAGCCTCTCTTCAACTCTTGCGACTCCTTCAAAGATGGGAAGCTGTCGAACAACGAGTGGTGCTACTGCTTCCAGAAGCCGGGTGGTGAGTTGTGCAATTTGCAGTACAAAGAGAAGTTGTTTGGGTCTCCCTGTGTTTCAAGTTTGCTTGCTATGCTTGTAGGGATAGTTTGGTAATTGGCAATCAGCTGCGTTAAAAAGCTCCTTTTCTCCAGCACTGGTGTGAAAGGGCACTGTGTAACAATGTTTAATGTCACAGTATTAATAACCTTTGATCATTAAAACAAACGAAGTAGTAAGTGCCAGTGCACACAGTCTAGAAATAAGCTCTATTGCTGGTAGAAGGCTCAAAAAATGTACTATTTTATTGAAGCAGAAATTAGTCAATTAATTAGCAAATCATAAATTTGAGAGCTGGCATTATGTCAGTTTGGTGAAAAGAGAGGGAAAATGGTTTAACAATGAAAATGGCCCCCAAACACTATTCTCAACTACGGTGTGTTGCTTTTTTTTTTTTTAATTAGTGGAGCTAATGACATAAATTTGTTTTGCAGTACAGTACTAGCATATGGGCTTCTCTCGTTCCCAGGTGTACAGTAGTCTACATTTCATGTCAGTAGTGAAGCCAGTCATTACAGAGTCTGTCCCGTACCATCTGGAAACTGATTCTCATACATTATATTTTAGGTCTTCCTTGCCAGAATGAAATGAATAGAATTCAAAAGCTAAGTAGAGGGAAGAGTCTGTTGGGTAAGTTCGATTACTTGCTATTCATTTACTCAACTAATTAAAGCTTCTGTGATTATTGTAACTCTATATGCAGTAATGGTTTTTCAATTAGAGACTAATGTTTTGAGTCAGGAATATGCACCACGGAGTGTAGGCCTGACACTATGAAATTAAACAAATAATGAGATAGCAACATACAGAACAGGTGTCAGCATGGCAGCAAGTTTGGAACTAATTTACAGCTCTCCGGAACTGCAAAGCCTTGTCTGCTCAGAGCTTAATGCTACCTTCATCACCTTGTAGGTCAAAGTACGGGGGTTGCCTTGACACTCAGGCCTCCCATTTTTGAAGGGTGACTGACGGTGCCACAGTGCAGAGCCAACGGGTTCACGTCTTCTTCCAGTTATGGTGCAATGCGTGCATTCCTCGGGGTTCAGTTTTGCCTAATCACCCTTAAAAATATTTCAGTATATTCTGTGTATATGAAAACAGGAATTCATATCATCTCATTCTAGCAGCCCTGCAGGATGCTCCATGCTCTAAGATGTGATAACGGCTGTCCCTCTCTCTGCTGAGCCTGAATTGATTGATAACTTACACTGCTCCGATGGAGATGTAAAATTAGGTGAAATAAATCCCCATGTGGCGTTTTCCCATTTAATTGCTAAAAAAATCAGGTTGTTGAACTGAGTAAATTTAGGGTAACTAATTCCATAGCTTAAAATCACACAGTTACGTAGCTTAGTGTTTATGTGGTGGTATCTTATTGAAACAGTTGTCCTAGCACATTTGTGTATGTAGAGCCAAATCACACAAGCCATACTGGTACGGGTTAAAGTCTCTGTTTACAGAAATCACTGCATTTTACCCTTGAAGAGTCTGGCTCACCTCAGACCCAGGCCCATCATTGAGAACCCATGTTGGGTTCTTACAGCATCTGTACAGCACATTACAGCTGCAGCACAGAGCACACGTGTCAGCTCTGCTGCAGAGCTGCTCAGATTTAGTCTGTTTCTCAGGCTGCTCTCGGACTCTAGTCTGATGTTTCTAGATACTCGTTAGCAGACCCTGCAAGCAGAGCTTCTGCAAAGCTCGTCCTTGTCAAACCCTGCCATTCCCAGATGCCACTCCCATTTGGAGGCAAGGTTCAGGTACCTTAAGAACAATCCCAACCTGGATTCGTTGGTTTAAAAAAAGAATAAACATTCCTAGAGGCCACAGGGACTACGGTTTAGTTCCATCATCCTTTCATAACAAGTTCACATAAAGATGAAGATGTTTCAGAGTTACAGCTCCTGCTGCTCATAGCTCTGGGAGTGAAGGGAGGATTGATTGAGTTGTATGTGCTCCATTCAGTAAATATTTTGCATTTGTGTTCAAATACATGTTGTGGCAGAGGAAGTCACGGTGTTCTCTGTCTCATGGGTGTTGTGATTTTCAAAGCCACCTAAAAGAATAAGAAGCCCAGTTCCTAATAGATAGCTTTGGCTATCCCATATTTATTTTATGCTTTGCTGTTATTTGCTATATGCAGTAAATATCATCTAGGTTGAAACATAAGTGGTTTGTTCCAGTGTGCGGGGAAAAATGATGGCTGTATTGCAGGTAGTACAACATGCAGGCAGTTGTAGCACATGTCACTGGGATCTGATCACAATAGCAGGAGGAAAATGACAAAGGAAAAGCAGTAAGAATGGTCCCTTACCACAAATAACTTCTAGTCAACTGTATTAAAAAAAAGAAGGATGAAAGTGGCTAAGCTCAACAAATCAAGAAGTGTCAAGCATAGGTTGTTCCACAAGCTAGAAAATTATAATATAGAGAGGAACTCTTTGCTTCACCTACCTTGAAAGTCTGCCTGCATAATGGCACCTGTCTGTGAGATTTTAATCTGATCTCATAGCTATTTATACAGCGGAAAACATTGTCTTTTCTCTTCACTGACTGAAAAGTCTTGCAAATGGAAACCAAAACATACACATGACAAAAAAACAGACTTGTAGCAACAATAAAGTTTGAAAAGAGAGATTAATATTTTCAGAGGAACTAGCCTTTAATTATTCTCTTTCCTTCTCTGTCCCTGACACATAGAGCACAGCATTTACAGTCGGGATGTACGCATGAAGAAGATTTTTGTTAACTTGTATCCATTGATAAAAAGTGATGACTTTTGATATTTTGTTCTCTATATATTTTTCAAAACACATGACAGTTGCAACAAAGTACTTCAAAGCCATTGCCATTAGATATGTTGAATTTGGAGGCTTTCAAACAGAGCCTAGCATCCCAGGGGACTGAATTAAAAAGTAAACAGCACTATTCATCTTTTCCTACCAGATTTATCTAGAGTACAATTAACTGCAGAGAGTGTACTTTTAGAGCGTACAACTGTGCAGCCTGATAATGCTTCTCCCACATCACTAAGGTAATAAATTTCTGCTCCCATCACTATTTTCTTCTGTATCAGCCCTGTGAATTCAGCTAACATAATAGCTAATACAGGGAGCTGTGTGCCCGCTAGCACTTAATTCTGTCAGGCTTCTACCTGTGTGCTTCACTATCTTTAGCATATAATTATTTTCCCCATGTCCTGTGAGGAAGGGGAGTATTATATAGATAAGGAAATGATGCCAAAAAAAAAGAGAGAGCTATAGGTCTGGATGCATAAGAGGATATAGATGCAACAGCACTGTTCAAGTTTGCGTGAAATAATTAAATACTGCATGGGACAAAGAGAGATGGGGGAAGCAGGGTTCACTAGCCTGAGGCAGTTCAGTGGGGAGTGACTAACATTTTGTAGTGCTTAATAGTAAAGCTGGTCCACCAGCGGTCGTCTCTGCACTGTGGGGAAGCACAGTCTGTGCAAGAACCTCTGGAGAGGAAATCTGAACTCCTTTCTCCTTCCAAACCCTGCAGATGTTCTCTGATGCCAAACCAAATTACGGGGTGAAATGTTCCCACTGAATGGGCTGTTAGATTCTAGTGCTCCAGAATAGCAGAGCTTTGTTGCCAGAGGTTGTTTCTAATGAACGTAGGAACAGATTTGTGTAGGATCTGCAGGACAAACCATCGTGCTGTACAACACTTGCTCCCAATGACTCTCTGTCCTCACCAGATTATCACCTGCACCTGACACGTTGGAGAGAACATGCTGCAATCTTCCCTCTGATGGTTGGCAAATACTGTGGCATTAGTATGCGTAGCTAAATACTTAAAGCTCCAGTGCTACATACAAATTGGCACAAATTTCCCATGCAGAAGGAAAAGTACCTTCTACTCTCCACTGTGACCCAAAGTGGGAATCCTTTCCCCACACAGTTATGTTGGCAGCGAGCCTGGACCGTAATTTATTTTTAAATCTGTGGCTTTTACAGGCAGTGTGGTATGTTTTAATGCTTTAAAGAAATAAAGTGATACTATGCAAAAAGAGCTCTTTCAAAGAAGGGAAAGCTTGCATTGCCCAAAGAAAAGAGAAAGCATGAGACAGTTTAAAATGCAGAGGCTGTTCCCTGCTTACCCCATGATGCCACGGAAGTTCCACCTTTGATTCTTCCCTGGAGCCAGATGCTCGTCTGATATAACAGGGGAGCTCTAGTGACATGGGCACAGCTGTGCTGATTTACACCAGCTCAAAATCAACACCTGAGCACTTTTCCCAAGGTTATGTATAGTCTGATAAACACCTGGAGTGATCAACAGAGAGGGCACATGAGCATAAACTGGGAAAAAAAAACTTTCTCAATCAATATTGCAATAAAGGGTTAATCACTGAGCATTAACTTACAAAAACCTGCAAAGGTGACTACATCTACATGGTTTTTAGACCAATTTTTTTGTAAATAATGAAAATGAGTCCTTGGTAGTCATCAGTATGCTTTATATTTGTACATGAACATAATGGTAGTACCTATAAGCAAACCTGATATAAAATCATGCTTTGAAGTTATTTAAAATACTTTCACTAATGGATGTGAAGTGGCCTCCAAAACTGATCCAATATACAAAGATTTCTGCAGATATTCAAAGGTTTCTGTTCTCATCTTCCAGAACTGCATTAGAAGCACCCAAATATTAGGCAAGATCCACAGTGTGATGAGTTTGGAAATTCAAGTCTTCACTTTATATAGCTCTGTGTGTGTGTGAGATTGACTTCCACTTTTTTGTCTTTTATATAGGAAATTTCATGACAGTTGGGCAGCACCCTCTCATTCATTTTTTTCTGTGAAAAATGTAGTGGAAATAGCCCCTTTGACACATGAACTGTCTGAAGAGACTAGTTAAAAAACTTACTGCGTGACCAGTAAATCACCGGTGTCTTTGACAAAGGAGAAAAATACTTTCTCAAAAATCATTTGAGACAAGAAATTTGGGGGCAAGGGTGGGTTTCTGCCATGTTTCAAATTGAAGCAATTGGCAAAGAAGGGAAAATGACAGTACTGACCTCCCCTGGGACTAAAGCTAACTCATCTCAAAGGACAAGAGGGCTTTTCATATTGAAGTACATTTGCTGTATCTGCTGAAAATGGTGGGAACAATAAAACAGGTTTCTTCCAAGTGCTTCCCTGTCTGCAGAAGCCAGAATGAACCACACTCTACAAGGCTAAGCTATATTGGGTTTATTGTGAGACAAATCTTGGGCTTCAAATCCAAAGACTTACTGACTTCAAATCCTGTTGCCCCTCTCTGTAAAGCTCATGTGTTACTTCTCCTTTTACATATGGGAACTCTTAGTAAGTCAGAAGTTGTGCTTGAGATTAGTATGAATGGCAAGCAGATGGCAGATACCTTCCAGGGATAATTACAGTGTTGTGGAAAGACTTATATGATAAACACTGAAGGAGTGCAAATGGAAGAGAAATGCAGAATTAATGAAGTTGGGGTAATAATCCAGTTGGGAAGAAAAGTTTAAAACCAGGAGTTAAAATTGAAAGGGGCACTGTGGGAATATTAATCATTCCGGGACAGACTGAACCTGTCTTCAGTACCGTATGCCATCACGCACCGTGAGCTATATATGCACAAACATTTTTGCACTGTGCAGTGACCAGGGTGGCTGAAAATAGTTAATCATCTATAATTTCTGCTCCCTTTTAGGTACCAGATAATCGCATGTATTTTCTTGCCAACGTTGTAAAGATCTCCATGTAAATAAGTGACAAATTCATAATACCCTATATAGCTGCTTGCTCCTACAGAGGCTTGCATTACTGATTATACCTTATATTTTATTCAGGTGCTTTCATCCCACGGTGCAATGAAGAAGGTTATTACAAAGCCACTCAGTGCCATGGCAGCACAGGGCAGTGCTGGTGTGTTGATAAGTACGGCAATGAGATAGCCGGCTCAAGAAAACAAGGGACAGTTAGTTGTGGTGAGTAATGATGTGCTTTCCTCAGACAACAAAGAAATTAACACTGTTGTAAGCCCTGCTGTTGCGGTACGATGGAGCATGATAACAAAAGTGACAACAGGGAAACATGACTACCAGTGTTCAAAGTGCTCCTGTATTTTCCTATTCAGACTACAAATAGGGCCCTTACATGCCCTTATAGGAGAGTGCAGCAGAAGTCAGCAGGCAATAGCCACTGATAGGAAGATATTTTTACTGCCAGTCTGGAAATAAGATAGTAGTAATTGAGCTCAAAATTAAGGCTATGGGATTGCTATGCATGGTTATTAAATATATTGTTCTGTATACTCTGGAACACACGTTTACTGGGGCTTCGTGAATCATGTTTTCCAGACACAGGAAGGTGTAAACATTTAAAATTTTATAAATTAACAACCAAGCCCCACAATATTGCTGACAGGACAATATTAATGTAGATATGTGAAATCACCAATTAGCTGTTATACCTAGGTTGTTATATACGTATTATACCTATACGTATTCCTTCCGAGTGCTTCAGTGGTGGCTGTGGATGCAGCTTTCTTCTTTGAGAAGGAACAGAGAAAGCAGAGAAGCCAGAAGGTCTGAGATGCCCAGAATCACATCACAGGTGTTAGGCTCAGTAGCTACATTCATAGACCATGGTTTATGCACTCAAATAAAATAAATTTTTGGAATATTTTTAGCCTAGCTTCCAGAGTTGTGATGAGATGAGAGTATTTACAAACAAGTAATGATTTTTCTGGCCTGCATGCCTGTGATCTGAGACTCCCCAGTCGAGTCTCTAGGAGGAGGGCGATGCATATTTTTTTTATGCAAGTGAATTCTTCAGAGTAAATTGATATATAAGTATTTATTCCAATTCAGGATGAACATTAACATTTAGAGGTTGTTTCATTAATAGCTGAACCAATGAATGTAAAAAGTAACATTGCAAATGACAGTGCTTGAATAACAAGGGTAGTGGTGAACAAGGGGTTTGGTGTCATGTGAGGGAATGACCTTTCCTGCTCACCTGTTTCAGAAGAAGAGCAAGAAACCTCAGGGGATTTTGGCAGTGGTGGATCTGTTGTATTGTTGGATGATTTGGAAGAGGAGCCTGAAGCAGCTAAAAGAGACAAAGAAGGGAAACTGAAGATTCATGTAAGAGCAGCTAATGAAGATGATGAAGATGAAGATGATGATAAGGATGATGAAATTGGTTATATATGGTAGTGCCCATCATAATGAGGACTCACGTTTTGCACAATATTGCAAGTCATATCATATCTCTGCAATTGTATCTGAAAGTACCTGGCACAAATATTCCCTCTCTACTGAGTTTAATTTTGTATAGTCTATTTAATTTGGAAGACAAAGGGTTTTTTTGCAGCAAGGACTGTTTGGAATACAGCTTTTGTTCAGTTGGTTCAGGGGATTTTTGTTCTAATCACAGGGGCAATGAGTTTTGCTTCAAAAACATTTCATGTCTTAATCCTCACTTGCACACCTTATGAAATATATCCTCTGAAAGAAGAATCGCAGAAGGGGCTCAAAAATCCAATACAAGGCTTAAAGCCCTTCTCGTGTTAGAGAATTTGTGTCACAAATTGTTACCTGGATCACATCAGAAACAGTTATTTTTCTTTCCTGAAGCAGGAAACTTAGGTGCCTCATTTCCTAGTCTGTATTTGTTATGTTCCAGTAAAGAGGCAATCTCTTTGGATAGTGACTTGTGGCTGCCCCGCACCAGGGGTTTAATCCAGAAAGAAACCCCCTGGCAGGATTTTCTCTTCTTTACATTCTCTGAGAATGAGTCCAGCAGTCTTAGTCCAGCCCTCACTGAAGGCAAAGCTCCCAGCAGAAGGCAGGTCGGCTCACTGCCACTCTTTGGTTAAGGAACGTGGCCTTGATCTTACAAGACGCCGAGAACCTGCAGCTATCACAGACCAAGCCCTACAGGCAGGGAACAGAGTCCATCTGCCTTTCAAAGTGTTTAAGGAAAGAGTGTTTTGTGAATCTGTAGCATCATACCCACCCCCAGAGCTGCTCCACAGCTTCTGTCTGAGCTCGTTTGCACCAAGAGTTGCACTAACATCGCTCAGACATCCTCTGCTTCTGCACACACACTGTGGGTCTGCCCATCCTTCATTTACTCATAGTAATCCATCATTCCAAAGTTATAAAGCTGTCAAAGACACTAACCATCAAAAGTAATAAGCTGTCGCTTCTTTAATTTAAATAGTTAATATTTATTTGACCTGGTTAAAAAAGCAACTTTAGGTGGTCATGTTTCAAAAGCATAACCCCTTTGCTCAACGTGACAAGCTGCACACTCGTAATACAGACACATAAAAAAGAATAGTCTTAAAATACAGTCTGTGATTCCCTCAGCGTTTCCCATGTATTCATAGCTTTGCAATTATATCACAGCATACTGACATTATTTGCTGTGTCCTTTCCCATTGCAGTTCTTGGATGCAGCAATGTACTGTGGTGACCTTTTATTTTTTTCACTGTTTTCAGGAACAGTGAGAGGTACCTTACCCCCACTCTTGGATTAGGATCCAGATATAAGTATTTTAGCAGTAACTGTGAGTTATTTTTCAGAATGAAAAATGTGCTTATTACACAGAAAACTAATTAGATGGAATACTTTTTTCCTCTGAGTTGGTGTTGGATATAAAGGTGGGGACATTACAGAGTCAAAACATGGCTGGTTACGTACTCATACTCACTCGAAAGCAGGAGAATATCGTGTTGGTTGCCAGAAGTCAGTCTTCTAGGACAGTGGCCCAAGGGCTGTGGTCTTCAGCCTCCCCCTGCAGAGCCTGACTCTGCAGCCCCTCTCCCCGTCGGTGTCAGCCTCTGCTTTCAGACATGATCAGAAGAGCAACACTGAAGAGGAACTCCTTTCAGACACCACGTGTTGCAGGGGCTCAGTTGTTTTCTCCTCTTTTGTTTCCTATTTATCTCGATCAATGACCTGAGAACAAAGAGCAAGCCGGCATAATTGTTATTAATGCAGAAGGATGTGTAAAATCATGAGGAATTTGTTGTGTGCTGTTTCACGCCCCCGCATCCTCCCAAAAATCTGTCATCACAGTCATTTGCAAAAGGCCTGCAATCCTCCCTTCCTCAAATCCCTTTAATTTTCCTATAGCTTTTGAAAATCTATTTTAAAAATCTTTGTCCATGAGCTTCACAGCACACACACACACGCTTTTTCTACTTCCCTTTCATAGAAAATGGTGATGACTTGCAGGAAGAACAGATACAAGCAGCATTTCTGTTTCTTTAAATAGTATGATTTTGCGAGAAGCAATTGAACACCAGCAGTAGCTTCTCAAACATTATGGCTGGTTTCCTTCTGGTATTTTATTAATTAAAGCCATACTCTCTGGCTCCAACGCTGCTGTCCTTGTGCAGGACCTGCCTGAGGCACAGAGATGCCATTTGACTCTGACATAAAAACTGAGGTCTGCAATCAGTAGAGTTGTGCTTATCCTCCTGACTGGACTCATTCTCCACACATAACTAGTTTTTTCTGCAGTTCTGTGTCCCTTTGCCATGGCTTATCCTGAACTATGCCATACTTCAAAGGCCACATAGGCAATCCGTTCAGCCCAGGACCACACTGGGGTAAGCAAGCCCATCTAACCGAGCCCTTGCAGGCAGCTCCAGGGTCCAAATTGCAGCCCTTCTGCGTCATGCAAATATGCAAGATGGTTGAATAAAAGCTGTTAAATAAGCCCTTAAAAATGAATGTGGACATTCTTCAGCTTACATGAGCAGATATGCCACCACCATCCATTTCTCAACACCATTGATCCTCTCCCAGCTGTAACCTCTCACACGCAACTATTCCAAACCAGAGCTGGCAGGTTTTATAGCTTAAACTATAAAACAATTTCCATTGCCTCAAACTCACCAACTCAAAAGTGCAGTGGGTACCAGTCAAACTGCGCCGTGCCCAGCACTGCCAGGCAGGAGGGCAGATGCCTTGGCTGGTTCAGCTGATCTCTGCCAGCATCTTTACCTTCACACAGAAACAAACACACTTACACATGTATATATTTCCCTTTTAAGGCCCCTGGCCTGGATCCAGGAAGACACCCCTAGCCAGGTGATCGTTCAGTCACCTGTTTCAGTTGTTCAAATGTTCTTCTGAATCAGGGCCACTATTAGAAAAATGTGAGTTTATTAACTGGTTCAGTTGGGTACAACTACAAGAGCATTTAAAGAGAGTAGTGGCAAATCCCAAAGTGTAACAGCCCAGTCAGGAGGAGGGCAGAGGCTGTTGGGCTTGGAAGGGCAGCTCAGACTGTGGATTGCTTTAAAAGCAAGATTCCAAATCTTACAACACTATTTTTTTAGCAAAGCCCTTTGGTGATCCACTGGCATCCTCCTGTGGTTGTGGAATCTGCAGCCTATATATACATGTGTATATATATGTGTGTGTGTGTCTGTACATATATATTTATACACATATGTGTGTGTGTCCAATTTTGCAAGCCGTATAAAGAAAATGTTTTAATTCTCTAAAAGAAACCAGCAATTCTACTAAGAACCAGTGCTCATCCCCATCAAGCCCCTTCCATTCTTCATGCGTTGTAAAGGATTTAATTTGCTTCCAGCTTAATTTCTTTCCTTTTTCTTTTCTTTCTTTTTTTTTTTAATAGGGCTTCCCATCTACATCAAGTCATTGACCTTCCAAACATTTTCTCATTGTGAAAAATGGAATCAGAGTTATACCATTCTTTTAGAGACACAAACCAATTTTTAATCTCATTTTCTTTTAATATTAGACACTATGAAATACTGTTAGGCATTGCTTTATGTTTCAAGGTGTCCTTTTAACTACTGTGGTTAAATCAAAATCTCCTTGAGTTCAGATTTCAGCACAGTTGGGGTTTTTGTGTCGTTACTGGCCTTTGCTGTGAACACAAAGAATCCTTTTCCTTTTCTTCACCTTTTTTTAAGCTATTCTGTACTGTTATTTTCAACCATTTGAAGTGTTTATTTAATATTTATTCTACAGTTTATATTGAAAATGTAAAGTTTATATTTAAAACAACACTGTTTGTTAGTGAATGCTTCTCTTTGCCTCTCCAGCCTAGTCTGTTAGTCTCAGTGTACATTTCTGGCATGGGAATATTTTGATATTAGAAGTTTTGTAGCATTTTTCCCCTCAAGCAGCAAATGACATAGATCTAAGGTCGCCACTTGATACAGACCACCAGATCGCTCAAGCTTAGCTTCCTACGTTTGTTGGCTTTTATTGCAGTCCCTTCTGTATGCCATTCAAGTTCCTTTAATACATAGACTGCTTTGTACAGTTACTATACATCAAAAATCCCTTTCTACAGTAGGTGGGTTTTGGTCTTTTTATACTTTTCTCAATGCTGTTGATGTCCGTTCCTGTTAAATGTGTAGATCTGTAAGGAGAGATCCAAATATTACGTGTTTCAGTTTGATGTCCCTACTGTAGATGGATGTAGACTATCATAGTAAGTAGAATTGCATAGTAAATTCTGAATGCTTTTTCCATAAGGAGTTAAGTGGAATGTGAGCATTTTGCTATCTTTGGTTAACTGTAAATGCTTAACTGTAGTCTGAAATAATAGTTGCATTTTTGTCTGTCTCAATAAATTTTAATTTGTCTGCGACTCCTTATTGCCTGTCCTGAATTTTATTAAACTTTGGGGATCAAAAATACTGCAGTACCTTGAGTCAGCATTTAATCATGCATGGAAATGGATGGTCTTTTATATTTGGTTTATACCTTATACCTCTGTTCAATGTCAGATGTAATCTGTGAAGTTAATGTAAGGTCTCTAGAAAGCTGTATTTTAAAAGCAGAAATGAAACCAACTGAAAGTAATAACTGTACCAAAATCAGAACTTTTCAAATTACATTAAAATTGATTTTTAAGGGACTAGCAGGGACAGGAAGCTTTCATTTTTATTTTCTCCCCAGTTTGCAAATTGTGATGTTTTTCTGTCTCTTCTGAAGGTATCCAGGGCAGTTCTAGAAACACAGTCACTTTTTACGGGGGCCATTATCTATATCATAAATGAAGGCAAAATTATACTGAATAGAATTGGTGGGAAGCCATCCTCACTTAGAAATACCTGGTTTTGTGTCTCTATTATTAAATTAGAGTTCCTCTTTAATATTATTAACTAATTTAAACACCCAACATTATTTCAGTGCTAATTACAGAGTTAAAAATGTTATTCCATCACCTTTCCTCTGTATATGCAATATTAAAGTACCACATGAAAGAATCAAACTTATTTTCAAACACTTGTGCAATTGCCATCTCATCAGGTAAGACGTTTGTAACTTGTCTGTCCATACCTGATTGGGTGAGTTGTGTCATCTACAGTCAGAACCTGCCTTAAATTTCTGTTAAATTGATGGTCCCTCCCGGTCCTACCTTCCTGCTTGGGTCACCGCTGTCTTTTAGACTCCTGTTTTGGGATATCCACTTCTGGGAATTCCTTCCATGCCTCACAGAAGGTTGAGCTGGTGTTTTATCACCCATACTATGCTAACCTCTTCTCGAACAACTTCCACTAAGCTATATACCGTGAATTGATACTTTGGTTTCATACATTAAAATACTCATAGAAGATTATTACGTCCCACCTGTCATGTCCTGATAAGCCGTGTTGATTTATAATTAGCTTTTCCATGATTCTCTCCACTATTTTGGACAATGATCTTGGGTTAATTTTCATTAACTCCTTGTTTCCCTGGTGGTACCAAAGAGTGTCTGCAGCTGAAATAGTGCTCCAGCAATGGTAAAAGGTCAGTTTGGGTTTAAGGGAAAATGGTCAGCATCTTACCGGGAGGACAGAGGAGTCCGTACACCCAAACACTGTACTTTGTATCCCCAGTAAAATCTGCCAGACCAGGCTGTACCTGGAGGGCACTGATACCTCTGCATGGAAAGGGACACACACAACAAAGTTACCCTTCACAAAGAAACAGCCTTTTTTCCCTCCCTGTTTTCCAATATATAAATATTTTCTGTATCTTACTGATATTGTTTTGCTAATGATCTGTGAAACCTCCAGTGTGAGCTGCATGCATACACACAGAGTCTTTTATTTTCTCTCTCTCTTAAAAAAATTTCTGTTGAGCTCCACACCAGCTATAAAACAGTAGCATTACAGCTTTCACTGATGATTAGTTTCATTTTTCCTTAAATACTGACAGTCAAAGGGTGAGATATTAAAAAGAAAAATCATGTCACAACAGCTTTGCACACTGTACAGTTTTTTGAATAGATTAAAAAGAGGCAGAGAGCTATTAATAAGCTTTTGACTTTCCGAGCACTCCCATCTTTGAAATTAGACCATCTTTTTTTCAGAGGGGGTGAGGGAGGCTTTATGCAGCCTCGGAAAAAGGGGAAGACAAAAAAAAAGCCCAGTGAATCAAATAGATTTAGGTAAGCTGTGAAAGAGAGGGGCAGCCCCACTGAGCGTGGACAGAGCAGTCCCACCCACTGCTTTCAGGACAGAACCTGCTTTTCTTCAGGGGAAAATTCCCACTGGCTTGAGCAGTTTGGGATCAGCCCATCACAACCCACAAACTGCAGAGGCAGGTTCCTGCTACCAGCTGGGTTGGTCCTGTCCCCTGTGTGCAATATCTAGTAACTGCTTGAAATGAATCCCTGAAAACTACGATTAAAAGAAAAACCCACAAACCACGCGGTAGCAGGCCGGGAGGAAGGGAAGAGCAAGGCCAGAAGCAAATTCAGGTTTTGCCAGCATTATATCAGCCCAGTAATGAGGCAGAGGTATGTAAAAAGCTCTAATGTGAGCATTCAATGGCTCTGCAGCCACCCTCCCAGCTGTAGCTGTGCAAGAAACCTCTCTGCTGACAACAGATTTAGAAAGAAAAACGGAGTCTGGCAGCTACTCATCTTGAGCATCAACTTCCTTCACGTACCACTATAAATTCCTGGAAGTCCACGCTAAAAGGTTGGGCAGAGGGAGAATTTGTAAAGAAAATTTCAAATGCAGGTTCTTTGCCAGGTTGTAACTAACTGCCTTTTCTCATCTATATTTACTCAATAAAAATCATTGCTGGAGCATGACTCTACTTCCATGCCCAGCCAATACATTTGCAATCTGGCCCTTAAAACATGGGAAAAATCGACCCCAGAGCATATTGTTAGAGGAAAGGTCCAGAAGCACATTGGTTTATGCTTTGAAAACATATTACTGCTCAAATTATTTGCAGGTTTGGAGAGACTTGCAGGTTTTGACACTGATTTTTCTATGTTGAATATCACAAATCCAGTTAATGCAAATATATTTGGGTAAGAGTCTGTAAAAGTAGGAATATACAGAGACAGCTTTGCTCCATCACAGATGATGTATCAATTTATCACAACTGGCAAAGAATCGACCTAAATAACTACTAGCCTAAAGTAAAATTAAATAAAACAGAGACTGTAACAAGATGTAGGTTTTCACAGATTCATGTAGACTATTGAAATACTTTGGGTTACAAGGGGCTATTACAGAAGATCAATATTCCTGTTGCTTTTGGAACAAGTCACGTAAGAATCCGACACCTACATTGAGCTGTGGTGGCCATTAGTGACACTGATGCTGCATCTCACCTCCATGCTCACTGCAAGAGCTGCTGCCACAGTGAGAGGAGATGGGGTGCAAATAAATACATCTGCTAAACTCCTCCCTCATCGCATCATCCCTCGACTAGCTTTGAAAGGTGGGCACTATTCAGTTACCCCAAAGGAATTACCATAGATTTATTTTGGCAAGCAAGAGAGCATAGTTTGGCTCAGGTGGCTGTAGTGGTAGAGACAAACATCAGGCTGGTTGTTAAATGACCCAAAATAACTCCAACATCCTCTCAGAGCAGGGCTGTTGTCCCAAGCCTGGTCTCAAACCCAGTTTCTGTCCTCAGTTGAAATCGTTCTCTCCTAACTAATTCTTCTGTAGGGTGTGGGGTTTTTTTTTCCTCTTTTTTTTTTTTTTTTAATTTTGTCCCCAAGCCTGGGACTTAATTAAGTTTTAACAATGAGCTGTATCACTGTAGAACAGTATATCTGATTGCTCATCTGTTTTACATAATTGATTAATTAATAACCTTGCTAATTGAGTCTCATGAAATCCTCTGTTAAACAGGAGCAAGGCTTTGTCCCGAACCATCGCTTGTAGGGTTACATTAAATTCAGGACATTTTGGCTGCTCTGTCTCCCTCAGGCTCCGTGGAGGAAGGCACAGCACAGCATTAACTCAACAGGTCTCTTGGGCTGCTCTAGAGAGGGCATAATCACAGAATATTCGTGGTTGGAAGGGACCTTTGAGATCATCAAGTCCAACCACAAAAAAAAAACACCACAAAAAACCACAACCCAAACCAACACACACACAGCACACACACTCACAGACAGACAAAACCCAACAATCTCGGGCACTAGAGCATGCCCTGAAGTGCCACATCTACATGTTTCTTAAATACCTCCAGGGATGGCGAATCCACCACCTCCCTGGGCAGGCTGTTCCAGTGCCTGACCACCCTCTCAGGAAAGTAATTCTTCCTAATATCGAATCTAAACCTCCTCTGCCGCAACTTCAGATCATTTCCTCTGGTCCTGTCATTATTCACTTGGGAGAAGAGGCCAACACCCACCTCTCTACAACCTCCTTTCAGGTAGTTGTAGAGGGCAATGAGGTCCCCTCTCAGCTTCCTCTTCTCCAAACTAAACATGACCAGAGTGTGGGGCACCACACTTGGGTTCACCACCCAAGGTGGGTGAACCTTGTGTTCACCTGTACCCCCAAGATTTCAGAAGTTTTCCCCCACTGTCTGCTTTAACACCCCTTATAGCAGCTCCTTGCATTTGTAAATGCTGGGGTTGCCTCTGTCTTGCTTTACACCACCAGTCACCATTGCACAGACTGGTACAGCCCCACAGCCTGTTCCAGTTGACAACGTTTTCCACCACTTTTGGTAATGTATGAGTCCAAACACAGCTGTAAAATAAAGCCACAAAGCAACCTTCCCCCCGACACACTACCTGAAAAACCGCACCATGAGTTCTTCTCAAAGGCACTGTGCTCACCACGACGTGACCTACATCTTTTCTTGGGAGCAATCACAGCTGAAATAAGGCATAACGTGATGGATTCTGTGCTATTAAATGGAAGACTATCCATGGAAATAACCACCGACAATAGTTTGCATTTTAATGTCATTTCTTTTCTTCTTATTACCCCTAGACAGAGAGCGTGATGTATTTCTACCACGTGATACTGTCTACAAGGCAGCAGCAAGGCGGAGAGGTGCAATCTTTGCTTTAAACACAGCTCCTGAGGGTGCTTCCCAAATGACCCTCCGTCAGAGCAAGCAGCAAGCATTTCCCTTCAAATCTGCCCACTAAGGAAATGTTTTCTTGGTCCTAACCCACTTGGATCTTACTAGACATAAACCCACAACAACGTCACCAAACCCCCAGGGGTTTAGTCCACCCACAGAGGGCAGGTGAGCAGGGACCTCCCTGCGGCGCTCTGGGCAATGAGTTAAAGATGTCCTAAGACAAAACAACCAGATTCTGAAACAGCAAACGAAGGTCTAAGTGTCATCCCTCACCATTTTCTGAAGTCAAGAGTCATCCAGGAGGCCAGGGTGTAAATCCACCAGCCCTCATCCATCCCAAATCTCTTCCCACACAGCTTGGTCCACCCTCAGTGCTGATCTCCGGCTTCTTTATAAGCTCTGCAGCAGTGGCTGAGCCTCATCCCTCATTCAGGCTGGCGGCACTGAGAGGTCTTGGCACAGGCTGGTCTTGATGAGAATTTAATCCTGGGGATCTGAAAAGGATTTAGGACCTGAAAACAAAGAGATGGGTTAAAATCCTACACAGTGGACAAACAGCTATCTTGATACGTGCATCTGCAGGAGAAGTTGGGGACAGTGACCATTTATTTCTGAATATCACACAGATTCCCAAGCCACGGGGGAGGGAAGGTGAAAGTGGAGTGAATCAGGAGACAAGAGCCTGACGTCGAAGCCCCTTCTAAATGGCTAAATTAGGGAAGATAAATGCCATCCCTTTTTGTTTTTTAATCGCTCTATAGCAGGGTGCGAGAGGCTGGGGGCATCACTCCTGTCAGCATCATTTGTATGTTGGGGTGGAGGTAGGAAGTGGGCTGGTAAGGCGTCTTACTTCCACACTGCTGGTGAAGTTTCTGAGTAATGAATCCAGGGGCTAATCCATCGTGCCTGCCATTTCAAAGAGCCCTCATAACCTCGTCTCTTCTTGTTTTCCTCTCTAAGGCTCTTACAGATTTACCAACACAAGTTTTCCCTGAAGAGAGATCACATTTCAGGCCTGAAATGCTCTGATTATTTACAGTTTGTCACACCGTAATTTATATTTATTGTTTGTGGCTCTTATTTACACGTGTTCATTACTTTCCTATTTTAGTCATTTATCCTGCATGTCCCCCCCCTACTTTTTCAATTATTTCGCATACTCAGTTTATCAATTATATTGCCAAGATGCATTTAGAGAGCATAATTTGTTTCTAATGCATGATTTTTTGACAGCATGATTTGTTTTCGTGTTTGCAGAGAATTTTAAGATGACAGTGACTCTAGGGCAGAGAATAAAAAGTTGAGAAGTTTTTTTCATATAGAGACTTGTACTCCAGATTTCACATGCACAAAATGCATGTTTTATCTGGAGCATTTGCTGACCTGCTCATCAAGTCCACATTGGTGCGGCTCTCATTGCTGCTTCCCTCCTGCCGGGGGAGTGTTGGAAATGCCTAGAAATTAAATGTTCTCCCTCGGTGCTGCTCCCCTACCCAGCAGTATTGGAGGTTGTTACAGCAATGCTCCAGGCAAACATCGGTGGGATGAAAGGGTGGTTGAGCCTTGCCGTGACCCCAGCCATGGTGTTCCCTTCAGAGTCATCAACTTTAATGAAAGGGCCCTACCTTGGCTGGGTTTGGTTGCGAAGCAAATGGATCCTTTCCAGCAAAGTGCTGTCGTGAAGAGGCTCCATGTTGAGGTGGGACCAGTAAGTACACTCCATCAGCTCCCGCCTCGTTGCTCCCTTTGCTTGTTAACAGCAGTGAGCTGGGTTTTTTCCTGCTGTCTGGCTGTTGCTGTTGGAGGTTTACAGGCTGCCGTGCCCTGGCTGGCGAGGCAGGAGGGTCAGCTCTTCAGAGGTGTGTGCCAAAAAGCACAAACCCTCCTACCATTCTGCAAGGAAGCCATCCAGTGTGCTTTGCTCTGGGGCTTGCTACCTGTGTTTATTCATTTACTGAGAAAATCTGGCCTTTCCGATGGATGGCGGCTCTCCAAAAAGCTGAAGAGATGGCAAACACGTTTGCTGGTATTTGCTCTCTTCATGGCCTCTATCTCAGGTCCAGATCTTGGCACGTGCAGACCTGCCACCACCCATGCCTTTGAAAGCCATCTTTAACACATCCATTGCTTTATACAGCTCTGTAAGATGCAGAAGGCGTGCTGGAAAACACTTCAGCTCTGTCGATCCATCATTTTGCCTCCTCTCCATGCTCATTATCTGCCAGGGATGAGCCAGCCTGCACTCTGGCTCTCTAGCACAGTGTCTTTCATGGTTCCAGCATCACCCAGGAAATACCCTGCAATATTCAACCTAAATTTACCAGTCTGCAGCTCCAAGCTGTGACAGGGTTAATCATCTTCCCAGTTTTAGTCTCACCCCCTGATCAGAGCAGGGTGAAGGAAGAAGAAAGGACTTTTTCCCGAGACTGCTTTGGGTCAGAGGCTCGTTTTCAGAGATGTGGCACAACAGGAAGGGAGCAAGTAGTCTGCCAGGACACAGCACAGTATATACACAAGTGCCAGAGGAAACCTTTGCACCCGTGGGTTTTGAGGCCCAATATTCAGCAGAAATTCAGCTGTGGTTTCTCTGCTGCAGCCCCTAGACCCGTTATCCTCCATGGTTTGTCATTGCACTCCTACAGCTGTGGAGTGTTTTGCTCCCCCTGATCCAATTTATTCTGTCCAGCAAGGCTGCAAGGCAGGATTTATGTGAACAAGGTCTAAAGCAACCGTGTCTGACTGTTAGTTGCTGAAAGCAAATCAGGCTCTGTCTCAGCGAAAGCCCCAGTTAATTGGGCAGTGCTGCACCAGTAACAGGGAGATGTGGCACTTATCTCTGGACTGATTTACAAAATGCCATCTAGAGGAGCGGGGACACTTGAAAGGGTTTGGGGAGGGTGAAACAATAGATGTTCATTGAACCATTTTTTACGTCCAGGAAAGGTGAAGGCTGCTGGATGAGTCTGGTGCCCTCGGAGAAGTGGCTGAGACCTCATGCTCCATCGTCTCCTGCATCTTTCTGTGCGTACTTTCGGAGCACATCAGTAGTGTTGGTAACACACAGTGGTTGTGACAAAAGCCCAGGTTAAAGGGTATGTCTTTAAAGGACTGAAAGGCCAAATCTTCCCCCGCTGTGCTCACATGTGACGTCCTTCACATCCCTCCTCTTCCTCCCTGTCTCAGCATCGCTCCCTGCAAAGCCCTTGCCAAGGTGTCTCAGTCCCCCAGTGTCAGAAGAGAGGGCTCCCAAATGTCACTTGTCAGCTTTGCCCAGCCAAAAAATCCCAGCTGGGATGGACCTTCTGAGCTTACACCTTCAAGAGATATGCAGCTGCCTTGCAAGATGTATTTCAAAACTAAAATGTATTTTCTGACCTAAATGCTGCATTCATGGCTTGTCGAACCCATTTTAGGCAGCAATTCATTTCTGAAGGTTGAAACTGTCTTTCGAAAAATGTATTTAATAAATATTTGGAGAAGGTTAGAGATAGTAGGAACACAGTTCTTAAAATATTTATGCACAGAAATCAAAGCTTTTCACACTGAATTCAATAAACTAATTTTATAGGGCTCTAAATTTGGAGTTTGATATACAAAATTGGGAGTCAGAAGCAATTTCTGTAGGATTTTATATGACTGTAACAAAGAGAATAATCACTCTTCAGAGAAAAAAAAAGCTGTATATGTCTTACAGCTTTGTATAATAAAATTACAAATGGGAAATCAGATGGGATGTTTAATTCCTAGATTGGGTACATTTTAAAAAGGTCATTTAGGTTAAAAGAAATGCATTTGCTCCTTGGCCAGGGCTGTAAGTCAGTGCAGCTCCACTGACAGCACATAACTTAAGGAGATGCAAAGCAGGGAGGACCTGACCTGTAATTTTTGGATCAGAAGGAATCACAGAAGATTCACTGTCACCCTGCAGTGCCTAAGAAGGTACTTTGAAGTTTTGGTCCTTTTATGTTTTGAGTTAAAACTAATATTTTAAAGGCAAAGTTATCACATGATGGACACCTACAATTTCCAACAGAATGATGTGGGGTTCAGGGTATGTCTGGGATGTAACAGCGATAAGCCCCAATCCATGGCATCCTTAGGGCTCTCTCCTGCCACAGCTGCTTTCCTTAAGATTGGTGCAAAAACAGCTAAATCAAAATCCTTTCTGTTCTGGCAGGGAAATAGCCAGGGCCATCTCCTGCCCTGCATGTCCCAGGCTGCGAAACAGCAGCCTCGGCACGTGGCTGAGTACAGAGAGTGCAAAACAGACCAGGGGGGAAAAGTTTCTACTTCGTTGCATGCGGTGCTTTCAAATACAAGCTACAGCTTTTATCTGTATCCAGACTCATTTAGCCCCTGCGTAAGTCAATGGGGATCTGACGTGGTGGGAGCTGATTCATGGCCACTGAACAGACATCCTTAAATCGCAGAAATTTCAGAGAGGATATTTTGGGCAAACACGCGTCCCTGACTTTCTGCTGCTGCCGTTACAAAAGGGCTCAATGAACATGGGAGTGTTCATGCTGCAAATGTAACACTGCCTCGCTTCTTCAGCTCTGCAAATGATTCATTTTTTTCAGCAATGTGTTACAGGGTGGTTTTTTTTACAGCTATTTCCCCCCCTCCAACTTCTTGCACAGCAAAGTCCTGGTTTTCACCTTCAGTCTGACTTTGTAATCCATGGTTAGTTTCAAATCAGCCATCCATTGTGGTAATGAATGGATTAACTTTCTGCTTTCTGATGAATAGTAGGAAAAATGTTTCTGAATTATCAAAAAATAATTGGAATTAAAATTGTAAATGGTTTCTACAAGGGACATTTTTGTAATTAGTTGAATCCGTGTGATGGAAGCTATTATAAATAACAAAAAAATGTGTTTACCTAATCACTGGGAAAGTGCACATTAGCTCTCTAATTAGAAGTCCCTCACGGCTCTACTACAAACTTTGGACATAAAATAATTTCTTTCATGCTTCCTTTAGCAGGCAAAGGAAACTCCATCAGTTCCATTTGTGCATGTCCACAACTGTGAAGGCGGCTGCAAATTTAATTGCCAAATTCACACTCATTTATCTCAGCACGTCCCTGCAACTTCCCAGTACCTCATCCTCAGCACATTCTCCAGGTGCTGATAGCCAAATCAGTCTGTGCCATTTTGGCCACTGCCGATCCAGTGTATCACTTGGGCACTACTGGAAGGATGGCTGTGGGTTATAGGGTTGAAAGAGGTTCAAGCACACCTGGGTGCAGTGGGAAGTCATGGAGCAAAGCCATGGCTGCCTGAGGCACTGTGCCATGGGATTCTGCTCCAGAAGAAATGCCATTTTCTGTTATTGTGAGCTTGATTTGGCTTTGTTGTGAGTTGTCCTGCAAAGTCCTGCAAACTGCTGTCATGTTGAGGAATGAAGACCTTTCACCGCCCTGCTTTCCACACAGAGTTTGATCACCACAGACAGAGAGGGACTTTCTTTTTGGAGACATTTTCTCATTCAACACACCCCACATTTCTTATTGCGATGAAGCATCCCTGTAACATGTCCTCTATTCATGTCCCTGGGCAGGGATCAGAGCAATCCCAAATTCCCTGGGTAACAAGTACTTATAGCTATATGTTCCTGTAGGTTCCTATGGGAACCTAGCTATGTAGCTATGGGATGGGATGATGAGGCTGTGCTTTTGTTTGGGGGGGTGAGGGGGTGGAGGGCGGGGTGGAACACTGCATCCACAAAATTCAACTCTAGATTGAAGTTCTTTAAAACAAACAAAAACCCCCTCCTAAAAACAACCATCAGGCACACAGTTGCAGTACTTCGCTGCGTTTCAGGCAAAGGCCAAATAGCTGCTCCCAGTGTCCTTGCTCAGTTTCGAAAAAATGAGCACACAACAGCTACAGTTACTTTTTGAATAACAATACCATACATATTCAGATGAAACTGCTGTGATGTAGCCAGCTCATTGGATCATGATTTTCATGCCTCCCAAGAGCCAGGCATGAGCTCTTGTTTTTTGAGCCCACAGCGTGATGTACCTTATTGCGCAAGTGTTTTTCAGCTCTATATAGAGTCAACAAGATGTTTTGTGTGGTTTGAATTAAGCATCTGCCTAAGCATATCCCTAGATGAGGCCATAGGAAAGGGCTGCGGCTCCCTGGCTCTGACAGCTCTTAGCTGCATCAGGGCAACTGTACAACCTCTGAGTGTGGCAAGAGCCACAAGCTGGGACCCCAAACAGCATCACATCTGTTTCTACCCCAGATATTTTATTTCTGGAAGATAAGAGAGCTTTTGTAGGTCATGCAGGAAGGACAAATATATAAGTGTCTGCAGCCAGCTATACTAATCACACTGGGTATTACAGGTGAGGCAGCAGTTCTGTAAAACTTTTCACTCCAGACCTGTTTTCACAAAGAAGTCAACAGTAAAGTTAGTATCTGATGATTAAGTCACATTAGAGCAGGGTTTTTTTAATACATTTGACCTATTTTGTGGATAGGGAACATAGATTTATCCTTGTTATGCTAAATAGCTTTTTAAACCTGCTGTGTTAAACTGAGCAAAAATGAAGATTCTATTACAGTTACAGAGATAAATTCATAATGTGAGGGGTTCTTTTTCTGATCCAGTTTGTGTGGTGAAAATCTTCTTTAATGACAGAAAAGAGGAAACACTACTTAACAAATGAAAACACTCTTTCCAATTTAAAAATATATGACCTATTTTACCTACTTAAGAAAAACTATTAACTAGATACATTTGCAACAGTATCGAATTCTGCAAAGGGAGTTATGCTACATTTCATAGATAGCCTGGCAATTAAAGTTGCTGCTCTGCTGTGATTGCCGTAACGCCAGAGCACAAACATCCTCTGCACTTGAAGGTAACTACACAGAAAAGTGTGAATGCCTTTTTTTTTTTTTAATATTGCCTGGGCGGGTAGGCAAGCAGAGGCATTGTAGGGTTTAAAGCGATGACTTCTTTTTTTCAGAATCTCAGAATCAATTGAATTGTTTAAAATTCTGAGATAAACAGAGGAAAAATACTTGTTTTTTGAAATTGAGGTATTAGAAGTTGGTTACCTAAGGCTCATGGAGATTAGCAGCCCCCACGGTATTGCAGCTGTTTTCCTTGTCTCCATTCCCTCCTCAACCTGCTCCCCACCACACATGTCCATTCTGGGACACAGCTCCAGTCTATTTCACACCCTCCACATGTAGCTATTTTAGATGTAGAAGCAGAGTTAACTTTTCAACTCAAGAACGCCAGCAACGCCAGGAAAGCTGCTTGGTTCTGCCCACGCAGGACATGGAAACACAGAATCCCTCTCCAGTAAAGCAAGGAACAGCGAGCGACCAGCAGCCCATGCCCAGGAGTTCAACTTCTGCTCCAGGCACATCTAAATCAGTACGAGAGGTTTTACTGAGCAGGAAATGGTCCCACCGCCCTGAACCATGCCAGAAGAGACATCACATAGAAAGGTGCAACCTCATCACTCTGTAACACTGAGCATGCTGATACCATACACCTGCTTTTGGCTATTACTTTAGTAGGCTGCAGTGAAGCTTTTAGCATGATAATACGGCAAACAGTGTCAATATAGAGAAACACTTGCTGATAAAGACAGCCCAGACAGCAGAGAGACTGGGAGATGATATTCCAGAGCTCCCATCAGTACAAAAGTTCAAAATGTTGATTAAACATGTTCATTTTCCAAACGTTTCCATTAAACTCAGAGCAAGGAGTGACAGCAAGAATTAAGTAGTGTCTTCAGCCCAGTGGTAAGCAGAAAGGAGGAAACAACCCTTCACCAGGGTGATCTCCTAAGCGCAAGTGAGGGTGTCAGAAGATGCTCCAGGGATGGAGAGGTGCAACCCGTCCCCCACCCACTTCAGCAGGATGCTAGGTCAGAACCTCTGAGTATTACAATATAAAAATTACTATTCCCACCTGAAACAATCCTTACAAAGTAATTTTTTTTCACAAATCTTTGGTTTCTTTGAAAATGGGCACAGTGGTGCAAATTGTGTGAATGGTAAATATTCATTTTTGTCCCATTTTAATGATGCTGGTGATTGTGGGCAGCAACAGCACATTAGTTCCTAAGAACTGAGGATGCAGGGCTGTTGCACACAAAATACAGTTGGTACTTTGCAAGTCTGGGGAGAGACGTAGGTGCCCCAGATTACTGACAATCTGAATAAGTTGCTCAGGCCGTTACCTCAACGTAGGAGGCAAATACCATGAAATCAATTTCTGTGCCCAATTTACTGTCAGTGACACCTGCACAGATTTTAAAGGGGAATTTGTCATTTTGCTCCTCATGTCACGTTACTTCAGGTCACAGAGATCATCAAGTCAAAACTTGGTTCTGACCCTCCACTCCATAATCCAGAAATGGAAAGTAAAAACACCCATTTTTCCCCCGGAAGAGAAGGCACAAGTTATAAATAAAAGTAGATAAAGTGGGTAAATCACTCCTGGTTTTCTGCCACCTTAAGCCCACTCCATTGTAAGCACCTCCTTTATTATCCCATAGCCCATAGTGGGAAAAGATCATTTCATGTCCAGGGAAAACATGACTTGCTAAACGGCCTGTGGATCACGGGAGGTGCGATGCGAGCCCTCCGGGTAATTTATCCGCCTGCTTGTTTAGGGGGAGCAGTAGCCTGAAGCGGCAGCAGCAGTAAATGGCTATGGTAAAGAGGGACAGGATGATATTCAGTGATATACTGAGCAATTCAGGATGTAGGGAACATAAAAGGAAAGAAGCAAGATGGTACTAAATGCAGTCCCAGTAGACAAAATTATGGAGCCAAACCAGTAATTTATATATATATCTGTATATACATAAACCGTGATGCAAGTGGAATGAGAGGAAGGAGGGCAGCACAGGGCAATTCTCTGCTGGGGGACACCTGAGGCTGAGCCCACACAACCTTGGCACAGGGTGGGCACTGAAAAAGCACGCCGTGTTTTCAGCCATCATGGGAGGAAGCGGGGGACTAAGTTTTGTGGAGCATCACCACACTGCAGCCATTGCTCAGCTGCAGCCAGAAAAGCCTTATTTATTCATCCCAAACTCAGCATTTGCTTTTTTTCCAAATCAGAGAGGCATTTTTTTATACCCCAGCTTGCTAACTCTCCCGAGCCCCATGTGCAAGTGCCAGTACATGGGAACCGGTCACTGGAAAAGGGGGGGAAGCTGGCTACATCCCCTGTAGCCACAACCCGTCCTTGAAAGGTCCCTCTAACCATCACAGGAGATCATCCATCAGCCAGTGGCATCAGTAACCAGGGACTACTGTAAGGACAGCTGGGTGCCCTGGCACAACCTTGAAAGGTGCAACTGCTGCTTGAAGCAAAACACTTTGTGTTCCAGTGAGGGTTTAAAAAGAGATTTCAATGCTTGTGAATGACATTTTATACATAACTAAAGTTATACGTTTATATGAAATAGCTGTTACTCACCGGTAAAGTCACTTGATGATCAATTGCTAATTAAGTACCACTGCCCTGATAGATCTAAACCCTTTTTCAGACAGTAGAAGTGCAGCCAATAACATTTATTGATTATGTATGTCACAGGCACTGGAGAGGAAGAGGCGTCTTTTTCCTGCCCCTTTGAGAAGCTGTGCACCAGCAGTATCTGAAAAACAGAAATCAGAATTACTGGAATGATTTGTTACTACCTAATCCCTTTTGACTCTGGATGTGAACACACTTTCTACAGGAATAAACATCCCAGGAAATGTCTGGTACCTACCCAGACCATTACAGAGGTGGAAAGAGACTGGTGTGATACTAATAAGCACTG
Organism: Tringa tobata; assembly: GCA_033628505.1. NCBI lineage: Eukaryota > Metazoa > Chordata > Aves > Charadriiformes > Scolopacidae > Tringa > Tringa tobata. The sequence goes on from JAHREE010000059.1 coordinate 1,000,808, forward strand.
AAAGCTGGCTCCCATTCAATGTGTCTTTAACCTTTGCTGGAACGGCTGTTCCAGTGAAACGTACTGTACAGTGCTGGCTTTTCCCAAAAAGAGCTTTGTTCCTAAAACCTTTGCATATGTGAGTTCTTCCAATGTGGCATTACCAAGCCTGAATGAGATGTGCCTGGGACCTCAGCAGTCTAGGCAAGACTCCTACTGAGACCTACTCTGTTTTGCTGGGCTGCTACTTACAATTTACATATTAAAACCATAAATTCCTTCACTAACAAGAAACAACGCTCCCTACATTTTTTTTAAATTATAAATCTTACACTTAGAGCAATTTAAAAATGACTTTCAGTTGCTTCTTGCTGCTATCAATCAGAGATGCACTTCAATTCCACAGTGCTCTAGGGACCCAGTAGGTTAGAAAAAGCAAATAGGAAAATAGAATGAATATTTTATTTTTATTATTCATCGCAATAGCCAGAAAGCAGTCCCTGAAATCTGTTAAAAGTAATAGGAACTGGCTGCCCTTTTAATATACCCCCTTTTAAGGTGTCTATTAGGAGCCCAGAATACAGTTCAATATTCATTACAGCAGCCCGACTCAAGTTTTCATCGAAGCCAAATTTTTTTATGCAATAGAGTTTATGTACATTGTTGTTGATATGTTACTGTGGTTCAAACCTCCTTTTGTGTACCAGCAACTGTGTGGGCATGCACGGGAGTGTGAGTGTGTGAGAGAGGGATGTATCTGTGATAAGTGCAAGCCTGTGACCTGTAGCTCTGTGATGACCAGACAACCCAAGAAGTATCCAGTAAACACTGTGCATAAATCACAATTTTCAGCCAACATCATATTTGTGAAAATTTCCTTAAATGATTCTACATGTGCCTTTTTTTGGTCTGTATATTTCCTTTAAAAGCCCAAGTGTGCAAAACCATTACAACCATCATCGATTCTTCAGACAAGACTCTTTCCCCCACCACCACCTTTTCTTTATTTCTACAACAGGAGGTGATTACTGTCAGAAATTCCCTTGTTCTTCCTGAAAATCAACCATTGCCTCTGGGCATGAGTTTCCCAGCCTGGGAGCCTGTCATCTGATAAGGACAGAAGGAAGAATCGGGCACTTAAAATAAGGGAAGAAGAAGAAACGCCTTAGTGAGTGTTTAATCCTGTACTGCAAAGATGACATTAGATCATTGGCTCATAAATGATGTAAAATCCCACAGACCTTCTCCCATTTTTACAAGTGAAAAAAATACTCTCAGTATCTTAGTCGGTTTCCAGTTTATCCTTGTACAGAATTACTTTACCTTTATCTGGAGAATAGACTGCCTCATAGCATGCTGGCAGAAATCATCTCGTTATGTGACAATTACACACAGACCCCTCACCAGAACTGCCCCATTTGATAATAATGGGCAGTAATGGGCAGAGTGGAGATGCATGGTGGCTGTGATAAAACAAGGATTCCTTAAAGCCTGATCAAAAAGACAATAGACTGGGAAGAGATTTATATTTAGCACCAGGAACATGGCCCAGCCAACACCACCAAAGGTAGCTGAGGGCTGAAAACATCTTCCTCAGCGTGTGAGAAGCCAGAACCCATGAGAAGAAAGACTAACAGAAATAAATTCAAATGATCCCAGGATGGGACCTTCTCAAGAGGACGAACCCAGACTTGAATGTGCCTCTGAGCCCAAACCCAGGCTGCCATCTGCATTGTCTTGCAAACAGCAAGGGCAGAAATGCCCCCAGCCTTTCTTTCCCTGGAGGAGGGACACAAAAGTCCCATGATGACGATGGTACAGAGATGCCAGGGGAGAAGCCTGCGGCTAAGATGGTCCTGCAGATCACTCCATTCATACCAACTGCCCCCATCTCCCTCACTCTGCCCTGCCCAAATAATCCAGATAAATAAAAAATAAAGCAAGGAAGCCTCATTTTTCCTGACGTGACAAAAAGAACAAATTAGCTGCCTTTGAGCAACAATTAGGAAGCAGAGCATTTCTCTGGGCATTGCTACAGAAGTAGATCATCCCTCAGAGCAGAAGCCATAATAGCTTTTGAATCATTATAAGCACCGCACATTCAAGCAACAGTGATTTGCGCTGAAAGTAATCTAGGGAAGACAATGAAAGCAGCATTTATGTAAATAAACTAACCTTAGCATTTTGATACATTTGTATTGCACGAGGGTTTTGTTTTTCTACACTGAATGAACTTCATATAAGAGAAAGAAAATAAGAACAAAAAGGATTATAGGGCTTCAAGAATTTTAATATTTCACTTTCTTTGGTGGATGACTATTTTCCACAATCTGATACTAGATGCAAATAGTTGTAGCCAAATTCAATTCTGTATTTACCAACACAATTTCAGGTTGATATCAAATCGTCAGATTTACTCAGACCCAATGAAAATTGCACATCAATCACAATGTCTGTATCAGAACCAGAGATGAGAATATTTTAGAAACAGCTCTGAGAAATTGCCACTCAGAAAAAGGTAGTTTTGGAGCTGCTACTCCTGTGAGACCCTAACACCATCCCTAGCCACCTGTACCTTTGCAGCTGTTTAAAAACCCATTTTTTATATATAGAAATGAAGCAAACTAAGGAGGAACACAAAAAAACCCCGCCACTTGAGAAAAACAGTATTGTGTAGCTCTGCAGGGCAGAGACCTCAGAGGGTTTTAACTAACTGCATTGTGAAACACCAACAAAGCACGTATTTCCAGGACTACCTAGTGAAATTAATGCAGCTCAGTTTCAAAGTCTGTTTGTCCCATTCAACCAGAAGGACTGGTTTCGGTTAAACTGCTATTCCCTAAGGGATTTTACTCCAGTTTTCTTTGGTTTTACACTCATTCGACTTAAACTATTTCAATTTTGCCTACAGGAAGAGCGCTTGGATTTAAAAATACAGTTGCAGGAAACAATCAAAACCATCCTGTGATGTCAATTGTACCAACAAAAAGCTGAATTTCTCGTGTGGTGGTACCCTCTATTGTATCTCACTTCTCTCATTGCTAGAAAAATAATGTCAGGGTAGCAATCAACAGATTTACCAGTAAAAATGGAAATACAGTCCTTCTGGAGAGTCATCCCTGTCCCCATCTACCCAAGGCAATCCTGACGGGACTTTTTTTAGGCAGGTGAATTTATGAGGAGTGCACACTGCATACATCTTCATTGACCGGCCTCACAGCTCCAGCACTGTTGACCTCTGAGAGCTTCGGCACAAATTAAGGTGTCCAGACAAGTTTTGAATAATTTGTTTCACAGTGTCAAGAGTCCTTGATCAAGGTAGGAAAAACCAGTGCCAAGCGAGGCCGAGGCATCACACAACTCTTACTTAATGTCCTTTACGCTGCGGGGTTTCTGATGGGTCGAGAGCCTGTGATGAATGAACCTGCAGTCACTGCTTTATCGATGGCAGAGTTTTCAGCCTTTACTCCAGAGATACTCCGCTAACTCAAAGGTCAACATGCTGGCCCTGTGCCTTGTGTTTTACCAGGGAAGGACTGCAGCCCATTAGGCTTTGATCACAGCGCAAAGTGCTTACAGCCTGAGCCTCTGAAGAAAAACAACAGAGGTGGCCATCTCACTGGAAAACATTTCAAGGAGGTGGCGTGTGCCAGCAGAGGTGTGCCAATGAGTTGTTGCAATGAGGGGGAGCAAGGCATGGGGAGGACAGTAAAGCCCAGGCAGTTTTGGCGAGACTAAAGCAATGTATCAGAAATGAAAAAAGATATCCAACACAAGTAAAGGTGTGCCGGGCATTACTGTTCTCCTGCATGTCTCAGTTGAAGCACTGCAGATGTTGCCTTTACGAACTCGCCTATATGAAGTGACAAGACGAGAGCATTCCCTCTGCCTCAGAGACCCTGCTTTGGGGCTCCAGCACTTATCTTGGCCAACAGACTGCCCAAAGCCATTTTCTGTGGCCAGCTGGAACATGGGTGATAGACCCAGAAGACAGTTACAAGGGCACAGTTGAAGTGAATCTTCAATCTTCACCCAAGGCACAGATGATCAAAACAAAAGAGCATTTGCTCTGACACGAGACGTGCAATGACACCGTCAAAGCCAGGAGCAACCCCAGCCTGGCACTGCACCGCACAGAGGTGTCAGAGGGCTCAGCAAGCACCAGGAGCCACATCTCCGATGCCTGCAGCTGCCAAGATGCTGACAACCTGGACTCCTCTCATGTCACGGAAGCTGCAAAACCCCTTGTCAAAGTGCTAGCACATAATGAGGATCTTCTGAAATTTCTTATTGGGGGGGAAAAAAGGAGCACATCATAGCTGTTCTGAAAGGCTGTGGAGAGCCTTGTTGGCAAGCAGAAGACCAAGAGCAATTCTACAGCCACAGCAATACTCTACGCTGCAAAGTGAGATACTGCTTCACTCCTCTAAGGGAGAGCAGGCTTGAAAAGCCACAGCTGAAGTCAATGCTTTTCCACCCCACCATGGTATGGAGCTCACTCTTCCTCTTTTATGATTTTGCTGTGTGCAATTGACTGTTAGGCAGGGTTTCAAAATCTGAGGCAACAATATTTTATAAAATAGATTGAGTTCTCTCCTATCTGCATAAGAAATATTAAAACATCATCACTGCAATTTTAGGCAGGGAATGTTTATGTAAGAGCATCGTGCAGATGTGGTGAAAGGCTAATAAAGCGATGCTAATTATCTAATCAATCTTTCTTAACCTTTGTTTTAGACACTATGTAGCGCTTATGCTAAGCTTAGATCCATTTTTCAGGGTCTAAATAATGTTGTAATCATAGCTGTAATGTGTGGGTTCATTGGAAACTTCTCTTTAAATGCAACATTGTCAGTTTACACAGAAATCTGTCTATAAGCCATCTGTTGCAGAAACTGGTCATTATCAATTTCATCAATCTGTTCCCAAATTTTGCAGATGCCAGCCACTAGGAACCATCTGTTAGTGTCAAAAAAGTAACAATTCAATAAGCAGACTATTTGGGGAGGAGGTGGGGAAATATGTTGCAATATTTGGCGCAAAAGGCAAACTTGCTAATTGTTGCAGTTTTGCTACTGACCTACAACTTCATTTTTTGGGGGGGTTGCCAAGCTCATTGATTAGCCATCAGTAGGAGGGAGATTTCCAGAAGACAGTAATAACCATCAGCAGTAATGAAACCAGAGAACTGACACCTACTCCTGCTGTAACATATTGTCCAACAGTGTCCAGGCTGGTGCCAGCAGTGACTTTCCCAAAGTCACCAGTGCAATTTGAGCAGCTCTGAATGAGTTGTTTAAATAAAGGCAGAGTCTATAAATGGGCTGAAACTGCATGTTTTCATGGATTTTTTCAGACTTGTGAAATAAAACAAATTCCGTATCTGTTTCTCAAATGACCGTCCCTCACTGCAATGCACATAATTGCTGGGACCATCTGGACGCCCAAAAATCGAAACCCCTTGAGTCCTCCACTGGGATCTGGCAAGGAAAGCAGCTCCTGCAGAGGCAGCGTTTCTCTACAACCCCACTAGAAAATGTTGCCAAAGCCCTGCCGAGCAGCAGGCGGGAGGCCAGCCTCAGGGCTGTAGGTGTCAGGGCCCATGGTGGGGCCAGGACCTGGGCTTCATATTCTCAAAAGTGACAGAAGCAGAAGAGATAAACGGCATGTTTTGGTCAAAAATCTTTTTTTCCCCTCATTTTTTCATTTATATATCTGTAAGATCTCACATTAAGCCATCTAACTCAAAAACTCAGATATTAACTATCATGATAATAGCCAGTTGACTATCACAACGTTGCTCATGCCTTATATTCCCATTACCTCCAAAAGGCTGGCTTGTTCCTAAGATGCCTCTGCTGAAGCCACCACAGTTGCTTGCGTGCCATGTTGTCTATGGATGCAGATTTGTAAGTAAAAAGTTTTGTGCAAAGCAAAACACAGGCTGAAAAGTAAGAAAATCAAAGATAAAGCGGACATGGTGATACTTAACTTCTGGCCAGAACTTGTGACCTTCACTGACAATTACCTTTCCCCTTTGCTTTCCTTGTCCACCAAGGAGACTGCTTTGACAAATATCTGGCAGATAAACTTGTAACACTGGAATCATAAAGCACAGAAGCTCAATATTAATGAACTACCCTTGCAGCAAGAGCAAAAAAACTATTTCTTTTCAGATGCAGCTTTCTCAAGGAAAAAAAAAAACCCCGATTCAGGTTCAGTTTGTAGGAGAACACATATTCCAGAAGTGCTTCCATCTGCAGTTTCTAATGGGCACTTCTGTTTGGGTCAGCTGTATAACTGTATAAGCAGCCATTCTCTGGGAAAGCAGCTTTGTCTGTACAGTCAGCCTGGGGACTCTTTTACCTCAGCAATTTGGGTTAAATGTGTATCTGTCTCAATCTCATTTAAAAATACAATGAAAAAGACCAAGCCATTTTCTTCAGCCAAAATAGAAAGACATTATCTGCAAAACTACTCTACCATCTGACCATCATCTTCAGGCCTTGCAATTCCTTAAATATATACTGGTAAAGAAGCTGTATCACAAGACCACACACAACTTCCCTCTCAACAGCTCCAATTCAGAAAAGCCCCCATGCATCTTACACATCTTGCTGGACTAATGCTTGTTCTCTTGCCTAATATATTCATATGCACATGTATGTGTGTGTACATGTGTGTATATATATATATACACACACACACAAGAACACATGTAAAAGTACTGCATTAACTATTCCTTATCCTGACAAGCTGCAACAGCCCTTCCCATCATCTGACCTTCAAAGATATTTCCTTTGGGTACATGTTCCCTATAAATCACAGCTGGAAGGAGCCAAGCCAGGGCTGATAAATGTACAGGATGGGAGCGAGCGCTCTTCATGGAGAGCAGTGTGGAGGCAGGCCAAGAGGAACAAGGGAATAGATTCATATGTTAGGGCTCCAAAAGCCCTAATTAAATTCATAGTTCATTGATGCTCTCGGGGGACAAAGAAGTGCAAATGTTACACTGAGGGGGTGAGTGCTGGGGTAGGCAGGAGGAGAAGCTGATATTTGTAAACATTTTGCAGGAATTGAAATAGCTGAGCAGTTTGCTGGTAGAAGAAATGGAAAAAAAAATTAAAAGCTCAATATTCATATGCTGTGCAGCGAAAGCCATACCTGTGTAGGATTATTACAAATGGATTTGGCTGTGCTTAGGGTTTTCCATTTGGTGTTTATTATAAAGGGTAGCTAAACTCTCTTACTCACAGCCGAACATCAGCATGCAGACCTGCAAGGATAACTGACCTTTTTGAATGTTAATTATCTTTAAAAGGCCTGTTTGCCCAGAATTGTCTGAACCAGCTGTAACCAGCCACCAGTGTCACTGAGGAGAAATGATGGACGTCATGAGGAGTCATTTGATATCCATTAAAGAGGAGGAAAGTCATTAAAATATATTGGGCCCAGGGACCTTATGAAACAAAGAGAAGGTAATTACTTTAGGCTCAGATTTACCTGCCTGGACTAATCAATAAAAAGACAACCTGAAAAGGAGAGAGGGAGTAGAAAGAACACATTTTGACATGTCTACGAGGAACATCTGTCACCAGGGCAGAAGAAAAGGTCAGCCTGCCTGTCTGAGTGTTGCTCATCCAGCTGCACCCCTGCACAGGCAGAGGGACCTCGCTGGGGGAGCAGGAGCCAAAATACACCTTTATAGAGGAGTCACCAGGTTGGGAAGACTGCATCAGCATACCCTCAACCTGGTCCTGGCTTTGGCTAGTTGTGTGACCTTGGGAATATCACTTAAGATGTGGTCAGATTGCATTAACTAAGCAGATGGAGGTACGTAAGTAATGAAGTGCCCTCAGTTTGCTGTCACTGCGTACAGATATTAGCTGTCCTCACAGGGGCTGAGCTGTGGGTAGTAGAGCATTTCTGAAGCTTAAAATACATCTTCAGTGGCTCAGCAGCCACATGGAAGCACCCAAGCACCTTTACGGCATGGCTTTGCAATGATTAGCTTTGCAAAATTTCCCTGGATTATGCAGCATCTTTTGAGGCTCTCCACGGCCAGATACTCAGAGGTGGCAGGATTCAAGCCCTCACAAAAGTTTGCTGGCTTTTTAACACCCTGGTAGGTACCGAGCTCTTTGAAAAACCTGATCCCACCTAATCTCTTTTAAAACGTAACGCCAATTTACTTCTTCATCAGGATATGCGCAAATTAGCTCAGCTGCAGAAGATGAGCAAGGAAGGCTTAGGCACAGAATTGCCATGGGCAGAAGTGGTGCTACCCTGCCTCCACTAACAGCAATGGGCATTTGGGCACCTTTTTTTTTTTTTTCTCCAAAAGCAAAGTTGCTGATTTTATGGACTGTACAAATCATTTGGGTTTTTGAAAAACAAAGTATCCTCTGAGCCACTTAACAGAACTCCATGTATCTTCCAAAATGAGACATGCAAAAAACCCCACTAGTTAGTTTTGTATCATTATTCATTCTAATTAAAATCTTTGTCAAGGGAATCTATTGCTTTTTTTCTATTTTCTGCTCGGATGTTGCAGTCCTTGACATTATGCTGTGGTCTATGAAGACACAGAATATTAATGCCTCCCATTCCAGAAAAATATATTGAGTCTGCTCTACTATTTTGACCTTTTCAGTACATTGTATTTTGATTAACTGGCCACCTTGCTTCTGCCCCACAGGTCTGCAAGGCTATAGAGGGACAAAGAGGTGGAAAAGCTACCAAATCACATTTCTAATCACCAGGAAGGTTAAAGCAGTGTGATAAAATGTGGTGTCTCACGGATTGGCTGAGGCACAACCACACATGTAGAGGAGAATGGTTGACACCAGAACCAAGAGGCCCTGCCATCATCACAAGCATCTTTTCCATCTTGCTATTTTGCATTACTTTCTTTCAGTAGCCTCTGCAAGCGCTGTCTTTCCCGAGAGCCAATTAATTCAAGTCACAAATATCTGCCCTGAATTCTTGCAGGTAATTAGCACCACAGGTTATCAACAGGAAGCCGGTACCCACAGGCACTTCAGATAATTGTGTTTCAATATTGGCATATTTCTGCTTACCACAAAAGGTCACTTCAGTTTCTCTCCTCCATTTTCTCCCTCTCTTTTACTAAATGAATGAAAAATCGTTATCATTATTTTGAATGCTCTAAGCAGTTGGCAAAGGCTTTTGGCATTACAGGACAGACACGAGCAACGCGGGCAGTTTAGGAGGTTGCAAAATTATTTTCTCTTCCTTGGCTTCAGATATAACCCTCCTCAGTACACCAGTTAATGAAAAAAAAACCCTAAGTCTCATTTAATACTCACGCACCTGATTTAATTTCAAAGAAAAACAATGGAAAGAAAATTATAATTATAATGTAGCAAAACTGTTGGTCACTTTAACCAGCATCTGCAATTTGGCTAAAGCTGTATTTAGTACTGCACAAATTTTGAGGACCCTTTACCTGGTACAAGAAATTGTAAAGGGTAACCATTCACTTAATTATATGATGAATAGCTTCCACAAACAGACTAAGTATTATACATGAAAGACCATGTAATTACTTTGTAAATATAGGATTATAGTTGTCCTTGAAACAAGAAAACAAGTTAAATCAGCCTTGTAAAATTGTACTCCCCACTCACAGTAAGCAAGTAACTTTGTTGCAAAAATAAATTACAAATCATCATCTCCTTTCCAGGGTGGTCACAGTAAAAGGAGAGCTGTGATGGTTTCGTGACAGGGCGAGACAACGTAAGGAAAGGCTGTATTAAGTGTTAAATGTCAGTAATGACAAAACCTTATCTGCAAGAAGTATTTGAAAGCATGCAATAATTTTGTAGTCGCCTTGGATTGCTGAATAAACCATACGTAGGAAAAGAAGTCGTCAGCATTTGTGCCCTGCTAAACTGAAGTTATGAATCAGAAGCATCACTGCTATTTAAAAGTTTGGGGATAGAGGGAGTAAGACATGGCTCTACAGCTCTTAATTTATACCCCTCTCTGCACTTCTGGGGCCTCCCTGCCTTTTCCAAGGCATACAGCCACGCTGTATAGCCAGGAATTTTCTGCAAGAGCTCAATCACAGTCATTAGATCTTCTCAGGCAGGTATCTGCTTATTGACATACCTGTCCCCTATTTCAGTGCACAGAAGCATAGCAAGTGAAAATTATCCCCACACAGAGAGGTTTGCACCCACAGTCCTTGTAATACTGGCCTTGGAGGCACCAAAATGAATCAAATGAATCTTGCAACTTTGCTTTCTGAATGACTGAAAGACAAGCTCTCACATGGAGTGCATTAACAACAGGAGTGCTCCAAGTTGTTTTGAGTTAATCCCTTCCTATCATCACTGCATTATTATACTTAGGGCTTTTTTTTATTGTATCATTAAAGCTAATGAAATCTTATAGACACAGAACCAGTGGGTGGTGCAACAGGGAACATTAAAATCATAACTCTCATTTCAAACACTCACAAAAATGGCAAGCTAACCGCTGCAGAGAACTTGCTTAAAGAAACATCATGGCCCTTTAAAAAAGAAAAAAATAGGAGAAAAAAAGTGACATTGTCTCAGTAAAAGAAAGCATAGCCATAGTGCAATTCCCAGTTGCCTTCAGGAAATCAATACTCACTTCATATACTACAAAACTTTTTCTTTAACCTTTATTCAAGGTACAGCAGTACAATCAATCCAGGGTTTCCGCCCTGGTGACCTTCCCCAGTGGCAGCACAGCCCGGCATGCAGTAAACTCAGCCAGCCCCTCAAAGATCCAGCCCCCTAATTGAAGCCAACCCTGCGAACATCACCGTTGTCCCTCCAGAAGAGCAGCCTGTCACACTCTTGCCCTTTGGTCATACGCTCTACTGGAGCTCCTGGTGACTTTGGGAAGCGGCTGTGCTTGAGCAGCCACTTGCCCATCCTGCAGAGCTCTGCTTGTCACCGGGGTACAACACACCGAACAACAGGGTGACCATGACAAAGGATAAAAGCTTATTGTTTACAGCCACCCAAGAAACTCACTGCTTGCCTAAGAAAGCAACAGTCCACTCACAACCCAATAGATTTTTTTTCTTTCCTCCCTCCTCTCCCTCTCCCCCCAAAACTTACTGCTCTAAAAAAATCATTGGGAAGTTTCATGCATTATCACCTCCCATTGTAAAAAGCAGTCAAGTACTTTCCTCCCAGAGGAATGAAGCAAAATAACAGGACAAAAGGTCACCTCAGCTCACCTATTTTGAACACATTGTTTTATTAAACCAAATTATTTTTCCTTCATTTTTAATAGGGTCATTGAGTCATTCAAGCTCTTACATACAAAACCTAAATGTTTCTCACTGCTGTCAACTGCCAATGCAGAGTGAACACCATTCCCAGCCTGACTGACATCCAAATTCTCTAGCAGGAATCCTTCAAAGCACTAGTGATGCCTGCACCTCTCTTTGGTTCGTGTTTCTGCTACATCTCTGGATAAGAGCACGTGTACCAATAAATGGTCCTCTTGTTTAACAACAGGCTTCGAGTACCTGATCTGGGAAGTATACCTCCTTGGCCTGAATTCAGCCAAAACTGACCCCTCCTGTCCAAGCATGACAGCTGTTGCTGTTTAAGCATTACTCTTAAATGTTCCAACCTAGTTACCTCAAAAGTCATAACCTCTCAAAGTTCATAATCTCAAAATTTGGCCCTCCATGGTGTAACTCAGACATGATGTGCACACCCCACATAGCCTGTGTGCAAGTGCACGTCTCCAAACACAGGCTGAGCCAACAGGAGATATTAGCACACAGATTTACAGTTTCCTGCAAAAAAGCAGAATCAAACAACAACATTCAGCTCTGGACCCCTGTGCCCATCATGGGTTTTTCTTTACAGAGTGTGATGCCCTCTGTTCGTACTGACACACTACAAGTGACTCAGTGGATGGTGACAACCTGTCTGTCTGCATGCCTGAAAACTTCCTTTTTGTTTGCTTTTTAATTAATAATGTATTTTTCAATATATTTATTTTTGCCTCTATCCCTGAGCATCTTCAGGACACTGTCACACACAAGCGCAGAGGTCTCCTGGAGATGCTCAGGTGGCAGAGGTGTGTGTGTGCGCACAACCGTCGCACAACCGATTTTCTACTACCCACATCTGGAAAAGCAGGAGTTTGGGTGTGGGCTTGATTTCTTCCTGCCTCCTGAAATGTGTCTGAATGGATGTGCCGGTGATGGTTGCCTTAGAAACCAGCAGAACTTTGCTTGCCTGGCTGGGGCAGAGTCTCTCCTGCTGCCGAGAGCAGGGAGGCAGTAAGGCAGGGACAAATGTTTAGGCTGAAAAAGTAAGAGGTTTTTCTGCTTGGCATGAAGCAGGAATGCCATGAAGTGACAGCACCAGCAGAGCCCAACATCCACCAGCCCCTCTCCAGGGCCAGGAGATGCAGCACCAAGGCGCTGCCAACCAGGGTCTGACCTTGCTGGGAGGACCTTTGTGTCCCTCCAGGCAGGGGGAGGTGGGTTTTCACTGAGCAACCCCCCCGGGACAGCGACAACCCCCAAGACTCATTTGCTTCATAGATGGGAGCAATGGGACAACTTCTGTCCTCTAATGGTGATTTTTTTTCCTTAACCAGTAAAAAACATTTGATTGAATTAAGCAAGTTTCCCTCCATTTTTATGTGTAAATACAAATGATATGTAACAGCTACAGATAGCTATCTAGATGTTTATATGAAGTGATCTACATATGAAAAGGCTACTGCTCTGATCATTTGTATTTTAATTATGAGCACAGTACTGTTAATTTCAAGCTCAAGTAGAAACACAAAAAAAAAAATTGATGTTTGGTAAATGGAAAAAGGCTTTAATAGGTCAAGGAGGATTATATTTTTGCACTTTGCAAACTGTGCTAGCAAGAGAAGTAAACAAAGATGTTGGAAGCTGTTTAAAGAAAAATATTTGACAATATCCCTTTAAACAGGTTTAAAATTTACGTATATTTGTGCCAAGACTTTCCCAAGGTACTTGAAATTATATTCATGATTTTGGGTGGAGAGGAAGAGTGGGGAAGGAAGGGGTAAGAAAATATACAAATATTTGAAAGCCAACTTTAGAATGTATTTAAATCCTTTTCAAATGCAGTCTAAAGGTCTGCAGTCTGTGCAATCATTGCCTTCAGTGCCATTTTTGTCAGTTCAGTGCAGTATTCAAAATCCATCTAATGCTATAAAAAGGAGCCGCCTTTTTCATGAATTCTGATTTATTTAATATTAAATCTGAGTCTAATATGGCACACAAGCAGCAAAAATTGTGCTCGAAGCAACAACCAAACTTACTTTCCACTTTGACAGGTGAACAAGCAGTTATTACATTTTTGCAGAGCACCTTGCAAACTCCGTGTAGCTGAGTTTCCTTATTAAGAAATGCAATTTCACTTGGGTGCTGCAACAGCAAAATATGGCATGTTGGGTCACGGCTAACAATGGAGATACAAATGTAAACACAGATATAACCAACCTTTTTTTTTACTTTTTTTTTTTTTTTTTTGGTAAGCGTAGCAGTAATAAAAATGGAAATCAAGTTTAAGACCAGAGTTGCTGCCAAGTCTTGGCCAGCACTGAGGGATACCAGTGGCCCCAGCCTGTGTGGGCAGCCTGCCCAGGGCTGCCCAAGCCCCATGCCTGCCCACCGGAGGTGGGCAATGGCAGCAACTGAGCATCCTCCCTCCAGCACCTGTAAAAGCAGGACACATGAGGCTCTGCCTGTGTCCTTTGGTTTATAAAGGGTTAGGGGAACTACCAGAGCAAAGTTTTCTTTCTTTGAGAGGAGGCGGCAGCTTCTTCTGCACCCAAGTCAAAAATGCTTGTGGTCTGACAGTTCAGCAACAAGCCAAGAAGTAGTGAAACCAGCAGCTAAGGGATGCCAAAGCGTAGCAAGTGACAAAGAGCTTCTTCCTCTGCAGGAGGGAGATGGCCCATGACGAAGAGAAAAGGCTGATTGATTTATCTTGATATCCTGTTCTCTTTAATGAAACTACAGAATAATTACAGGCTAGGGTAGGGATATCAAATAAAGTAATTATTAGATCTATGAGACAAGCAACCAAATAGATTGAGCTGGGCTCCAAAATTAAGATGCCAACAAGAAACAATTACTTATCCTGGCTTTTTCTCAGGGTTTGGATTAAGGGTAGTTAACTTTACCAACACCATTAGTTACCAGAAACGTTGAGAATGACTAATGGCCTGTGAGTAAATTCATTTTACATCTAATCTATGAATGTGTTTTGCTGCATTTTGACGAGGAACCCTTCTATCTTAGTACAGATGGACAAATCCCCAGAGGAAGCAGGGCAGCAAAGTCAGTTGTAAATCTGACCCAGAGTATTTGTACTGCATTTTTTCATGTATGGATATCTTTAACAAATAAGGCTGTCTCAGGAAAGGGATTCCAATACAAAAGCAATAAAAAAGTCCCCATGGTGGCTCAGCAAATGTTTGTTTGAATGAGTTCATATCAGCTGCATTTGTGCCAGTTCTCTACTTTCACTCCTCAGGTGTTTGTGTAATTCAAATTTTATCAAATATTCCTGAAAACACGCTCACCCAGCTCCTCAAACAACCTGTAAATCAGCAGCCCCATGGTAGGAAATGAACTGGTGCAGCTGGGCAGCAGAGGCTGTGCTTCTGCCAGCAATCACCAAACCACAGCTTCAATTTCAAATTTTACCCATTCACTGGCCAACCACAGCGTAAACTCAAATTGCAGCTGACTTAGGGACACTCGTACAGAGAAAAAGGCTGCATTTGTCAAATAAATGAGCTACTAGAAAGCATTTGCTCAACTCAGCTCCGAAATTTGCAGGTGAGAGAACAGGATTATATCTGAAGAAGTGATTGCACCTATGAAGCACAGAAGCCTTTGGACCTGCCTGGGGCCAGCTTTGCAGGTCCCGTGGGTGCAGAGAGGCGTCTCCATCCACGTCTCCTGCAGGACATCCCATCATCAGGCTCAGCCACACAGCTCAAGCGTAACCCTCCCAGCAAAGCAGCACTGACCTACTAAGGACTGAGCCTGGTGTCTAAAATAAGAGGAGCAGAGCAAGGAAAGTACAAATCAAGTTACACTCACTGGGCAAATTCAGGTCCTGAGGCTACAATCTGCTTAATGTTACAGGGGTGTGATTTATGAAGTCATTTCCCCAAAGACATTTTTTCTGCTCAGATCAAAGCATCAGCTAGTCCCATACTAGCCAGAGAAGGGAAATGATACGGCAATTGCTGACTGTCCACCTACCCTGGATCCTCTGCCCCTGCTCCTCCTGCAGAGGACACAGAGTCACAACCCTCATGTAAAAATACTCATCTCTCACTCGCCTCTACCACTAAGGACAGCTAGGGATGGTATTCCTGTGACATTGCCACAAGCACACCCAGTGGGTGAGGACACGGTGGAGGCAGGGGCAGAGCAAAATGGAGAAAGGTCTTAAATAAGAGTAATAATAATTAAAAGCTTGGGCAGGAGATAGTTGTTAGAGATTCTATGGAGTCAACTTTGAAAAGTAGGTAGAGACCTGGGAAGAGGACTGCTTTGTTTTCTCTGTGCAAGGTTATGTTCCCTTATATTTTATCCACCAACATTGTAATTCTATTTCTAAGCGTAATAAATTTCCCACAGAAGCCCAATTCATTCTTAAAGCTATGACTGCTGATTCAGGGAACTGTCATGGTTTTCCACGCCAGCATCAGTTCAGTCTGTACTAAAAAAGCAAGATAAGAGCTAGAAAATAAAAGGCAACATTGTGCTTTTACCCAAAAGAAAGAGACAGCTTGGGGGGACTTGACAGTCCTATTTTGCCAATCATCAGTCTCTGCAATAGGTTGTGCAACCAAATAATGAAGCACAGGCTGCAAGAGCCATGATTTCACAAGAAATCTAACCTCCATTGCACTAAGGTTTAGAGCTAAACATGGGGTCTAGTTCTCCCCATCACCATTCCCATTCATCACAGTGAATTGCTGAATATCTGTGCTGTACTGCTCAGGCTGAGAAAGCCACCCAAATGTGGATATCTGGGGTGGTAAGAACATGACAGGCACCACTGCACTGTCCCAAGGACCATGGCATGGATTCCTACAAGCGATGTCACACTTCCAGACCAGAAAAAAGGGAAATATTTTTCTTCTAACTTGGAAATAGACGCTATGTTTATCTCAGCAAGACATTTTCCCTTTGCAAAGAGAGAACAAGATCCTCTCTTTCATCACACAACACCTGGTACCACCAGGGAGAGGGTTTGCAGCCCCACAACATCCCCCAGCTCCTGACATCAAAGGACCATTTCAAAACACACAGTGCTCCAGGCGACCCTGCCTCTGGGCAAACTCCAGACTACAGCAAGAGGATTTCAGCAAAAACTCTGCATATTTTTTGATCCTGACATCTGTTCAGGAGTAAGTGGACTGATACAACCAAATTATGATATTTTGCCATCCAAAGTCAGACAGTCTCATACCGTTTTCTCATGAGACCCTATTTCCACAGGCAGCTTCGCCTGCCTCCTGACACTCCTGCCATTTCCTCTGTTCATGTTTTCCTTTTTAAAAAATATCAGTGACATAGTCAAATTTCAAACATTTTATTTCATGGGTCCTTTTTCCCTTGAGTCCTGTCTTTATGCACTTCTCTCCCCCAAACCTAGTGTGTGTCTCTGTGCTGAGATAATAATCAATACACAAATATTCAAAGGGCAATAAACTGAACAACAAGAACTGCTGTATTTATTTGTACACATTCCCTTTTTCTGAGGTTATTTCTCTCATAATAGAAGTCTTGGAATTCTCTTTGAAGCTGTTTTAATTGGGGAAGAGCTGGCTCTTGCCAGCTGTAATAACATTGATGTTTGTCATTGAAGATGTGTCTTTTGATTTGGTTTGTCTTTCTGCTGATACAATTTGCTATGTGGCCAACCTCATCTTCATTTATTTAGTGGCTATATTCAAGCAATGGCTACAAGTTAATTACAGTTTGCTTTTTGTAACTCAAAAACATGCTGTAAAATGTTTTTATCACTGATCAAATCCTTGGATTACTCTGTTAATTGTGACCTAGCTTAATCACAAAGAGTATTCCAATTTAGTAGACAGTTTCTCCAGCTTATCTTTGGGGTCACAAGCCATGTTTCTCTGGCAGAAAGCAAGGTAAAACCATTAAGTGCACTTTGGGAATGACATCCAATTTCAGTATCAAGCGTTCTCCATTTAAATCTACCACCATTTCTACCGTTAAAATAACCAGAGCAGCAACCCAGCCTTTTTGTAATAATTTATAGCCTCTCCGCAACTAAAAGCATGTTATACAGAAGCCACTGCACGATCCATCTCCGCCCTGCACAGACTCAACTTTTGTTGGCAGATTTGTCAATCATGTTTATAGGCTCCTTTCTGCCGTACAGTCAGGAATTCTCATCCTATTTTGATCTGTGTCATAAAAATGTACTAGGGCTGATATACACCCAAGGACTTTCTCTTGATTTGTTTCTGTCGCACAAGCTATGTCTAATTTATGTATAACTTATCTCATTCTATTAGATCACTTTGTAATCATATTTAATTTAGATTTATTCCCGACAGTTCAGGCTGGCTCCAGGCATTTAATTAAATTTTGCCCTCTTAAGCCACTTAGTCAGTCTAGATTTCAAACATGATGTAGTTTTTCCTTGGACAGCTCTTTTCTATCCATAACCTTTGAATTAATAATTTGTGCAGTTGCATCTTACATGACATTTTCAAGAACTCCTTGAAAACCTGGCCTTGATGCTGTGCAGCGCGAGGATGCAGTGAGCACTGGGTGAAAAGCCCAGGGAGAGTAAACACAGCACCATCCAGCCATGCTTTAATGGAAACGGCACCACGTTTACCATGCATAGAAACCTGAAATTGCAACCACCGAGTCAAACATAGCACAAGGGGTAAGGTCAAAAATGAGGATGGTAAAGCTAATAAACTGTGCTCTTAAATTACAAATTTGGTTTGGTTTTGAAGACTTGAATTGAGAATTAAAATAAGTTTCATGAAAATTTGAGTAGAAAAAAAATTGGTTGAAAAATCATAAAATGCAATTAATATCAATTCAAATTATTTTCATTCAAGATGATTGTCCTTTGGAGATGGGCATGAAAACATTTAGAAAAAGAATAAAAATACTTAACTGAAAATAAGGATTAGAAACCCACCTTAAATACAGTGTTTATTAACTAGCTTATTTTTCATCCCTGATTTTTATTAATAAGCAAAAAACCTTTGCACGAACATGACTCTTGATGGTTTACTTCAGAGTTCTTCCTCTCTTGCTGATTAATGGCATCGTCTCTCCCCTTCTGCTGTTACTGACAAGTTACAGTATTTCAGAGAACACACTTTAAATTTCCTTTTGTCCTGCAGTTTGCTTTACCTTTTTCCTCAGACTCTAACAAAACCCTTCAAAAGTCTCACATATAGTCTCCGACATACTGCAAATCCTCTCTGATAATTTTTTCCTGACACTCTATCAAAGTTTGCTATCATTAAAGTGCAGACAAGACGTGACTCCACAATAGCCACACACCTCTTTACTATAGTTTGGGTAATTCCTAAAGCACTTAGACAACCTGTCTGCTGCTTGCTTGTTTGTGCTCATGGTAGAGCACACTGCAGAAACAGCTGGGCTAATCATAATGCAAGTTCCATGAGAAATTAGTCACTTAAATTCCACTAATATATCTTAATTTTTCATCCGGCAACATGATATATGGTGCCAATATAGTTCAATCTTCTTACATTTTTCATGAGTTAAATAAATCATATCAAGATAGATTCCTTCAACCACCGCATTTTACTCCTCGTGCAGATCTCCTTCAAACGGATGCAGAGCAAACCCTACATCCCACTTCATTAGCTTCAAGGAATTTGAAGCCAAGTAAACATGAATCCCAGGAATCAGCACGTTGATGGACATGGGTAAGTCCACTCAGGTTAACATCCCATCTGTGTGAGTATTGCTATTTCAGAGAAAAGCATAAGAAAGTTTTTTCGAAAAATAACCTGTCTACAAGGAGCTTTCCTGCTGCTGCTAAAGCTCAGGCACTGGGATGAGAGTGCTTATACATAATTCTTGGCTTTCTTTTTAAGGCAGACCAAGTGTTTCAAGCCTTCCTCCCCCAGCCCAGCATATTCGCAGCATCCACAGAAATGCCCAGACCATTTAATTACATCAAATTCTTACTTTCAGCACTGCTTGGCAGGAGCGGTGAATGTCACAGAAGGTATTTTCCCAAAAACTGATTTCTGAAGGGCTAAAAGTGCTCTGATTTACCACATATTCCAACTCACAACCTCACAACCCCAGGATTTCTGTATGCTGCTGCTGGATCTCAGTAACGTATTGTGGCATCCCAGGCTTATTGAATGAAAATATTGTAAAACTCTAAAAAGAGCAATTGACATGAACAAACAGCCACCATTAAAAGCAAAGATGGCAAAATGAGTCGGAGAAGGTACAAGCACTATTATTACCAGAGTACTCATTTGTGTACCTCAACTTTCATAGTGGTTACTCTCCTTTAAGAATTACACACTTATACAAAACTTCTTTTGCGTTCTGTATCATAGCATTTGGTGATCATAAAAAAAAGTAGAAGTCAAGAAAAATGTATTTCATTTACTTGCTTTCCAATTTTGCCTCCTTTCCTCTCCTATCAGAGGTCATTCTGCTACAGAACACTAGCTCTCCTACCTCTGGCAGAGCTGCTCTTTGTCATTCTCCTTTCACCATTTATTTTCAAAGCTGTGGTATAAACTTTCTATCAATGCATTACTAATAATCTTAACACGCTTTTATCAAGGAAAACCATAGGTTTCCATTGTCAAGAGGCCTTTCTCTGAACCTCAAATGCTGACATTTTTTTGACAATTTATCTAAAGTCAATTGTCTTCTATCGACTTTTTTCAGCTGCTTCCAGAATGACGACACTTTTTAGGTCTGACAGTTCATCTGGCTTACTACACTCTCTATTTTTTTGGTTTTTCCCTACTATAAATCTTGACAAAAAACCCAATATACTTTGCTAACAATATCTCACTTAAAATGTGTTTCATTAATTTCTCAGATTCTTTTGCTATTGTTGTCATTAAAACTAAGAATCAACAGAACATGTTTAAATGCTTTTGAGGCTCTAATTTGGTATCCAATTTAGGTGTGTTTTCAATATTTTAACTTGTAGGACAGTGACTTGTTACTTGCTCTCATCTCCCTTTGGGAATCAATAAGTGCTCACCCAGGAGAAAATCCTGTAAAATGCTGGAGCTGGCACATGAACCCCAGGTGCTTTGCCCTCATTGAAGTCAGTGAGTGGTGGCCGTGTCCCTTGGGCACCCCCAGTCTCTTTGATCCATCCAATTCCTCAGTTTCTGTCTGGTCTGAGGTCCTACTCTGCACCTTCATTCCTGATAGCTCATTACAGAGTCCTATCATGTTTAACAGTGAGATAGATGAAAGCATCATTTACAGGCTTTGCTGAGCTAGAACCACATGTCTATTTTCCTTCTGTAACATACTTTTTCTTCAATATAACCCCGTTTTCCTACATGTTCTTTCATTCTTTATACACAAACAATTTTATCAAGTTTTACTCTACATTCCTTCCAATAAGCCATTTCAAGATTTATTCAAACCTTATGTTGCTGCAATGTCATGTTAGGAAGCAAATTAAGTTTATTTTTACATCACTTTCTTACAAGACTGTCTGTTCAAACAGGAATCCCTTCCATTTCTAAATGCCCAGTTTTCTTTTTCTATTTCCAATTTACATCACCCTTGACTTCCCTCCTTTCTTCTGTGCCTTTGCATTTTATCCATCATGGACTAATGAGGTCTTTCCTTCACAACATACTGATGACACACACACACTGACATTTGGACATCAAAGAAGCTCAGCTTTTCCATCCTCCCTCTCTCTCACATACACACGAGTCCAGAAGATGCTTCAGAGACCATTGTCCCAAGTCAGAACTCAGCCTTATGGAGCTGTAGCCATTCACTGCTCCTCAGCCCAAGCAGAATGGGGATTGAATGAGCTTTTTAAATTGCTGGGTAATCTCTTCCCCTCCCCCCACAACCACTTCTCCCAGTTTCATTTCTTGGGGTGTTTCTGGCACACCTCAAATTCCTTGCAACTGCATGCCATGGATTTGTGCCTATTGACTGTAGCCATATCTACACTGGTAAAACATTCCTCTCCTCCCCATAAAAGATTCTTTAACTATGACTTGCAGTTGCTAATTTTAAATTCATAGTCTGTCAACATTGAAAAGCCTTCTTCAGCAACTTCTGCCACATATGTTCTTAGCTATTACATCAAACCCTCCTCTGCTACATAAGAGAACAAATAAATTTTAATCACATGCACAAATCTCCTTCCAATATTTGCTAAGCACTAAATCAACTCTTTATCTTTCCTCTTATTATATCCCAGAATACTCTTAAAGCTCAAGAGAACTAGAAAATGAGAGGAAAAGCGCAGAGTGTGCTAAAAGAAATGGGGGGGTGGGGGGCACTTTTTTGAGTCAAGGGAGAAATCAGAGGTTTGAGTGACGGCTGACAACAGACTGGGTGTTTAGGATGAGGAGCCCAGCACCAGATTTGAACCTCACTAAAGTCTGAAGCTGATAACTAGACCAGAGCAGTGAGAAATCTCTTGGGTAAAAAGGTATAAACCTTATTAAAGCAGAAATCACGTAGGAATTTTATGTAAGAGACATAAAATAAAGAAAAAAAGGCTGTCTTTTCTTTCGGCAGGTGCTGGCGTGGCCTCTTTACATTTTGATCTCCCCTAGGTTTTTATTTTTATTTATTTATGGCATGCTCACAGCCTTAAAAAAAATCTAGATCTGATTCAGGATGGAATTTTTCTATACTTCTAAATGATTCAGGACCATGAGTCCCTTAGGCTTTCGATGGAAAAGGTGCTCCTAAAGAGGTGCAAAGTTTCTAACCTTTGTTCCCCAAAAACCAAATCCCTGAGGAGAGGCATTTGGGTTCTGGCTATTAAACCCACCCAGCTCAGCATAAAAGAGCAGTGTGGGCCAACATTGCCCTCCCACCCTTTAAGCTCATTAATCCCTTTGTACATTTTCAGGCTAAACCAAACCAGAAATAAGAAGAAATCATGTGGCTGGGTGAGAAATATCCTCGCTGCTTACCCATGCTGTGAACCCAAGGCAGCAGCCTGTAGGATATCCCACTGATTTACAACTCACACCCCCACTTATAGCTCTGTCCCTTTCCCTCTCGGCCAGAATTAGAGGTGGCAGAAGGAATGTGAGTGTAGTAGACAGAAAATATCATAACAACACTGGATGCAGAGGGACTCCCCCGCTCCCACAGCCATGTTAGCCTCAGTCTGGCAAACTGCCTTTGCTTGCCCACAGCTCAGCTAAAAACACCTCCGGGAGCAGGGCTGCTGTGCCCAGCTGGTGAGTGCAGCTGAGGGAAGAGCAAGAGGTGGTCTCAAAGCCACTATAGAAGCAATCAAATGAGAGATGAAAGCCTCTGTTGTCAAACTGCAAAGTCAGAGAAAAATGGGATCTTTGAAATATACAAAGCCAACTTCTACATAAAATGGGTTTTTCCCCAAAAAAATTCCAGAAACCCCCACACAAACGCAATCTCAGCATTTGATGTGCAGCTGCAGACAAAGATACCCTGATTTTTCCAGTTCCAAATTTAAATCTTGCAAGGAGAATGTATTTAATCTGCATTGCCAAATATATTGCTATAAATAGCATACAAAACTGTGAGAAACATATAATGCTACCAGGGGAACTCCTTTATTTTATCTGAACCATTCTTGGCAGGTTTCATAATTTTCTTGACTGAATCCCACCAGCATTCTGCATTACATGAGGATTAACAAACCCACGATGCTTTCTGAATTCCCAGAAATCATTGTTTCTAGAACATATTTGGAAAAGAAGTTCACGTAAAAAGCATGTTCCCAGTATTATAAAAAGAAAATTAGTCAGCGTGGAAAGGTGACTGTGCTGCAATGGGCTGTGGATGGGAGCAGAACCAGTAGTCTTGAACTGGCGAGCACCAGTAATCCCACACATCACGTACAAAGGGTGTACATATTTATGGAGAGAAAAGGAGAATGCTACAGGGCTAAGGGCAGGGAGGGGGAGAATGACCCCCACCACAGCTCTGCGATGAGTCGCTTTCCTAGGAAGGCACTAACCACTGTCACCAAGGGGCCACCAGCCTTTGGCAGCACCTGGGGAAAGAAGAGTATGATCTGCTCCATCCTTACTCCGGATTATTCTCCCTTCTCAGCTCTGCTCATGCCAACCGGAGTTGGTTTCAAGTCATAATTAGTGCCTTTTACTGGTGTAATGGACTGTGAGGGCAGAAAGGATAAACTGGACACTTGGGACATGTCAATCAGCACACACCACACATGATGCTTCTGACAGTTTCCCACACAAATATTAGGGGCTGGAGGCATCTACTAACTACAGGGAGCAAAGGACCTCTAGGTAAAAGGTAAATTAAGTCAAAGGTGTTTGGAATGAGGACTGGTCAAAGAGCACCTGATGGGGTAGAGAAACAAGGAAAATGGTCCTTACGGGGTGTGGAGGGGAGCTTCAACATGCAGAACAGTAGAAAAACAGTAAAAAATGTTCAGGATTTGGAGAGGAGGCAGCAGATGAAAAAGAAAAAAAAAGCAACATTGGATTTCACGGGAGCACTGGAGGAGAAGTATGATACTTCTTGCAGAGGAAAGGAGACAAAATGCCAATGGGAAGGGGGCCCTCATCCTTATAATCTAATGATTTAGACTGGAAGTGACCTCTGGAGTCCAACACCCTGTTTAAACTAGGGCCTGATCTGGCTGAGTTTGCACAAAAACACATGCTGGTTTTATACTGACAATACAGCATATATTAGGCTGTCAGTATTTGTTGTGAACTTCTTGCTCTTTAAATTCAGATTTCATATGTATTTGCACATGGCCTACACAAAAGCAAATGAGCTTACTCTGGGAAGCCAAGCAGCCAAATCCTGCTAATTCCTGCTAATCACTGAGATTTCATTGCAAGTCGCTGAAGCTAAAAAAATTAGTGAGTAAACAAGCAAATAAGCCAAGTCAAAAAGCAGAGTATCACAAGCTGTTCTTCACTGGAGATGTTACATTTCACCAACTTATAGTTTTTTGTGGAAAGCAGCCACATAATTTTCTACTATCTCGTAGGACGGTCAGAAGGAAGGAGGAGGACAGAGTCAGTAGCTCCAGACTGGCTCCATCCCCCTCACCAGAACAGCGGCACGCTGCCTCCTGCCAACTGGTGAGCAATGGGAAAGAGCAAATCCCAGCAGGACAAGGAAATATTTTAGTAGGCTGCAAATTCAACACCATTTCTATTGGTCACATTACATGGCCCAAGAGGAGACCGTTAGATCAAGTGACACAAAGCCATTAAACACTGTATTTCCCCAGTGCAATTCGAGTAATGAAACACCTAGAGTTAGATGACTCTGTGCTGCTCCAGCCAGAAAATATCAAAGCTGTTGCTACTCAGGAACTGTGCCTGGGTTGAAGGGGGTGATACGTGTGAGCCAGTGGAGGTACAGAGCCTGGGGCCAGGTCTGTGCCCTGCCACAGAAGGACACAGCCCAAACGCCTGCAGCAGATAAGCAAGTGAAAATGGGATTGCAAAGAGCACGATGGCTCACCAAGTGCCCGAAAGGGCTCAGCTTCTCAAGGTGCCCTTGAGGGAGAGCAGTGTGCTTTCAGGGTGTCATTTTGCTGATGCTCAGAAGTGATAGGCAAGCAAACGCGCCCCTGAGCGGCATTAGCCAAACGCGATGGCCATTAAGCGAGGGGATCAGAGGGGATGCTGAAGCAGCAGCGCTCGTGCTGACACCGTCCCTGTCTGCGGGCGAGCGGGAGGCTTTCGTCCTGCTGCAGCCAGCCCGGGTTATCCCGGGGTAGGCTGGGGACTGACAGGGTGCCACATCTCATCTCCGCTCAAGTGCTAACGTACGGCAGGGTCAGTCCCAGGCTCATCCCTCTGCGTTAAGAGGCTCCAAAGCAGGCTTGCAGGGACACACAAGAAGGAGCAAGAGGCAAGATGTGCTTGCCAGGCACTGGGTAAATGGACACGGAGGTTTCCTGGACACTCAGGTTTTCTCACACACTCACAAACCTAAAATACAAAGCAAATGCAATGAAGTACATGGCATTGAATAGTGCCAGGGAAATGCAAACACAGACCAAATGTGCCCAAAGGCAAGAAACAACCTCAGCAGCAGACTGCCAGCTTTACCACACAGCTCCGTGGCTCCAAGAGAAAGCTTCCCAAAAGTCCCTTTTTCTCAGCAGTTACCCAGTATCTGATCTGGGCACCCCGGCATGCAGCACAGTACCTAACTCTCTCTATTTCTCCTGCAGCATGTAAATGCACAGTAACCACCCCTGTGCATCTCGACCCCTCTTAATAATGCCAGGAGCAAGAGCGAGCAGGTTAATTGGTGGTGAGCCCGGCAAGAGGGAAGGCTGGAACAGCCCTGCAGCACTCGCCCCTGCTCCCAGCCCTGCTCCGAACCCTCACACCTGCTCAGCACAGGAGGACACACTTTTTTTCCAATTTTCCTTGATGATTTCTTTTAAAAGCATCATATAAATATGAGTCTACATGTAACAGTTTCTATAAAAATACTGCTTGCCAATAACCACTTCAAATGAAACATTTCCTGTTACTCCATTGCTTCCAGTCACCAAGACATGAGCACCCTGGAATAATCAACACTGGCCAGATCCTACAGCAGCTGCTGGTGGGACATAGATATACCATCTAAAATTAGAGTGTGAGACAGGCAAAGGACAGAGAGACGAAGAGGTCAACAACTACAGAAGAGCTACAGGTGCTTCTGGTCTCCTTCTCATCCATAGTTCCACCTGCTCCACAGGGAACTATTAAGGGTCCTGTCCCAGAGCAGAGAGCAGAAGGAAAACAATAAAACTAGGAAAATTTTGGGTTTTATCTTAGGCTTGTTCTGTTGAAGGGAGACCTCCACTCTTTTGTTATATATTTTTCAGACTTTAGGATCTGATCCCATCACTTCAGAAGTTTCCTTTTTTCCCTGGGAAGATAAACCCCTGTCACTGTATTTCAAATGCTTGCACTTTAATATAAGCCACAGGCTACTTCAGGAATTATACATATATTTTTAAAATGACACATCCAAAAAGATGAAGAAGTCAAATTATTTTCCCTGCTTTGATGTTTATTTGTGTTTTGTACTGCGGGGCACTTGTGCAATATGCACAGAAATGCCAGGAGAATGAGTGAATCCTGTTCAAGTAATTTAGAGGATGAAATGGTAAAAGGAATTGCTTTGAACTCAGCCCGATGGCACATTGTGAAATGCACTTTCTGATCTGCACGTTGTCACTTTTCTCTATCTTGGGTTTGTTACCACCAGGGCAAGTCTGGCCATACACTTGTAAGACAGTGCTGGGTCTGGGATTTCATGCTATTCCTTTCTTTCAGGGTTGGAAAAGGCAATAGAGGAAGATTTGGAACCCAGGAAGTATGTGCTTTATTTTTCTTCAGAGCCCCCCTGGATTTACAAAATAAATAAAAAAAAAAAAACCCACACAAAAAAACCCCAACCAACAACAAAAAATTTCTCATTTTTGTACATAATTTGCAAAATTATTCCAAAGTCACAAGGGGAATGTAGAAGAAAGTTATGCAACTGCATGTTAATTTTATGAATACGCTGCCAATAGTTTAGCTAAATAAACTTAAGTATTGTGACTATTAATTGAAATCCAACCCTTGGCTAATGTGAATTAGTGCTGGATTATAATGCTACATCATGATAAGCAGCTTGGAAATATTTCAAACAGATTTGCAAAGTTGTTCTCCATTAGATTACAAATACTATTAACAGATAAAAAACCATAAAAGAGCCCATCACTTCAAAGGGGATCTTCTGTCCATTTTCTAGCAGAGGAGCTAAAGGTACACACTTTGCTAAGCCAAATTTCAAAGCAGAAAGAAAATCAAAGTATCTACTACTATTATTATTGATTTATTCACTTATTAACTTAAAGGATTACCTTGTTACCTTCAGTTTTGTTAAGGATAAAACATTAGCTAGATATAATAAGGGATAAGACATGGCAAGCTTTCAGCTCTAAACTTTAGAGACCTTTGAAGATACATGTGAAATCAGCATAATGACATTGTTTTTTCTTCTCAGAGAGATGCTGGGGACAGCCAGGAAAGAGCAGGGGTCTCACCTGAGCTGGAAAGGGCAGGAGCTTTGGCAAGGAACAGCATCAGGTCTGAGAAACCCACCCAGGCACTTCCCCATGCCTGCACAGGACATCTGTTCATTAGCGATTTCTGAGATAATCGTTATTGATAGACCCACTTGAGGTTATGCCAGTAGCTGTGCAAACACGCAGTTAAAAAAGCAACGACAAACAATCAAACAAAAAAAAGTCCTTCCCAAATGAACAAATTGCAAAGAGATAATGAAATGGGGCAGACAAGGCCTCCTGAGGGAAAAGGAGATGGAATTAAACCTGCCATCAGCTGATCAGCATGAAGTTTTCTTTTCAGCAAAACCCATCAAAAGGGATTTCATTGCAAAACACTGCTTGGACAACTAGTTTTCAGTAAAAGCTTCTACTTTTTTTTTCCTGCCTACTCAAGCAAATGCATCACTTTTGCTCAGTCTCGGTGACGGTGTTTGCACTGACCCAGAGAGCAAAGGGGTTCCCTGAATCCCTCTGTGCCATTACAACTGAAGTGTCCTGCTGAGACCTATTTTGATCCTGGAAGTAGAGATACCCTGCAGATCAAATGGGTCTGTATTTAGATTGTACTGTCCTGCCACTGATAACAGAGATTTCCAAAGAGCGCTTCATGGGAAGGATTACACTGGGATCCGTATGTCCAATCCTCTTGTAAGTACAATCCCCTTTCCCAAATTCCCACTGTACTCCCTATGGGCAGCTTCTCTTGATGGCTGCAAATCTCTCATATAAACCACATAACGGGTAGTGACACATTTACAGCACTTTTCATCTTTACAACACCGTGTGATGGTCAGTTTTGATTATACTTACCAGACAAAGTGCTTTCTTTAGCGTCCACTAGGAAAGAGATTTTTTTTTTTTCCCAGAAAAGCTTTTAGCCTGGCCAGCTGTAACCACACAATAAAGATATATACACATTTTGCCTGTATTACAGTAATTGATAGAAAAAGTTAGGTCTATGCCCAGTGTGTTTCTGTCTCTCTTCCCAGCTAGCCCAGCACATCATCCTTAAAATGTTCTTTTTTTATGGTACCTTAGTACTTGGTACCAGCTAGCCCTGAAGTGCCCCCTCAAGGGTTTGCATTAGGCTCAGAAAGGATGAAAGAACGAACTAACAAGATCAGAGCTGTTGCAGGTTCAGCTTTAGGGGCCAAAGAAAGTAAATTTCTAGTTTGTAGCACTTGCTTATTCCTAAAGTTATTAACTGCTCCAATACAGTATTTATAGCTGGGCTGTCTGCCTCCCTTTCCCCCAAGCAAAACTGTCACTATTTTAATGCCATAATAAGAAGCTGATTTACTAGTGTATAACTTCAAAGGGAAACTTTCTTCTTCTGCTTGATAAAATATTAATAGGGAATAACGAAGCGTGGTGACGTTACACAGAACCCTGGGAAGAAGCTCTTTTGGGGCTCAGAAGCAGCACGTTCCCTGGCTGGCAGCTTTTGTTCTTGCCAGGTTATCTAACCAAGTTGCCTGCAGGAAGCTCTCTGTCTTATTTCCCAAATTGTGGCCAGGGACCAGAACTACTTTCCCAGCACAATCCATTCCCTTTACAACCCTGAAGCTCCTGAGAAAGGTCGTATCGGGAGAACCAGCTGCAGAGCAGGCTCCTTTGCAATTTCACACACAGGAGGGCTTAGCAACGATGCAACAAGTTGGGAGGGAGCAAGGAAGAGGCAGGAACGGGCCAGAGCAAGGTCTTGCTTAAAGCCTCCTCAAGAGGATACACAAAGGATGCATCCACCATCCCGGGCTGCATCTGTCAGCCAGATGGCTATGCAGACCATACCCCTAGATCACATATATGCTACAACCAAATATGCTTCTCACTTTCAGCCAGAGAGGATCTGGCAGAGTTCCCTCAGCCAATATTTGTTACACAAATAGGTCCGTTGAGTACATCAAATATAGAAGGTGTCCCTGCCCTGTATTTTCAAGATCAGAACCCTATTGCCCTCTCTTTTCCCCTCCTCTATCTGTGCAGACAGAGCAGCGAGCACAGTAAAGTGATACTGGGAAAGCTTGCTCATCACCCGCGCCGGTGCGGTTGGGAGGCAGGATTGTCAGCATATTTTATGCTATTACTGCACCCTGTGCCGGCACAGAGCCCGTGCGTGACAGCCCGAAGCAGACAGGGAAGGTGCACAGAGGTGCTCCTGCATTTAGATGAATTTGCAGGAGCTGCGCGCGAAACTGTTTGAGGAATTTAAACGTGTAGGGCGGCTGGAAAGCTGGAAGGGGAGCTGTCAGAGTAAAAAGCAAGCCACAGGAGAGCTCCGACAGCAGTTCTTGCCTGGGGGCTGGAAGCCCTCAGGTGCCAATCCTACACAGGCATTCGCATTGCACAGCGATAACAGGGGGGTGCTGAGCTGAGGGGGACATCGTTTGGGATGAGACCTTCATGTCTCATCGTTGCTGTCTGGCTCTGACGCAAGTAGAGAAATGCAACTGTACTCTGTGGTGTTTTATTCAAATTCCATTTCAGTGCCCTGGATTTTCTGTAATTTTTTTATCCTGTATTGCCAAGGCTTCAGTGTAAAATGAAGATGCTGTAAAGCTTGGCACAATCAGCTCTATAGGCACGATCTAGCCCAGCTAACAGTGGCATTACACCAAGCTGTGGCAAGCCATGCCATGTTCATCTGCACTGAAATAAAAATCCCCTGAAAGCTGGTGGCTCTGGCCATCTTTCTCAGGAAAGATCGAAAAGTCCAGTGTATCATAAAGACCATAAAGGACAAACATTGCTGTTTTCCCTCATTTTGGCTTCTTGCACTGACAAATGTAACCTCTCCAGGCAGGATTCAGATCCAAAGAGGTTACTGACTTCTACTTGCTCTTCCAACAGACTGGAAAGCACCTGCACAAAAAGCTCATTGCCTGAATATATCTCATTATGTGTTTCCTTTGTCTATTAAACTGTGGCTATTTTTCACACATCATTGAGCACTTACTTTGATTTTTTGAACACATTTTTGTGTTGGCTTTTTAAGAGTTTCATAGCTAAATCATCCTCAATGTACCAAAGAACAAGAGCTGGGGGAATGCATACGAAGATGTAACTAGTGATGAATTGCAGGAAAGATTTGAGGGAAAACTTTACAGATCTCCAAAGGAGGAGGTGACTAGTTTCCTCATTCCTCTCAAACATTGGGGGTTGGACTAGATGATCTCCAGAGGTCCCTTCTAACCCCAAATCATTCTGTGATTCTGTCATTTCCCAAGGGAGAGGGCAGTTACTCTTGGCCTGCAGCCTCTGCACATCCTATGGAAATACATCCCAGCACAGCAAGTTTTAGGTACACTGCAATATCTAAAAGTAAGCACACAAAAGGCAAAGCAGGTTGGTTACAATAAAAACAGCAGATAGTTAAAAACAGAAATACCACAATCCTGAGTTGGTCCTTACAGTTCATATTTCAATTCCTTACTCCGCCAAAGAGGTTACATGCACTCACAGAGTCACAGAATCTTCATGGTTGGAAGGGACCTTTGAGATCGAGTCCAACCATACACCCACAAAAAAAAAAAAAACAAATCCACACTCAACCCAAAAATCTTGGGCACTAGAGCATGCCCTGAAGTGTCACGTCTACATGTTTCTTAAATACCTCCAGGGATGGCGAATCCACCGCCTCCCTGGGCAGGCTGTTCCAGTGCCTGACCACCCTCTCAGGAAAGTAATTCTTCCTAATATCGAATCTAAACCTCCCCTGCTGCAACTTCAGATCATTTCCTCTGGTCCTGTCATTATTCACTTGGGAGAAGAGGCCAACACCCACCTTTCTACAACCTCCTTTCAGGTAGTTCTAGAGGGCAATGAGGTCTCCCCTCAGCCTCCTCCAGGCTAAACATGCCCAGATCCCTCAGCCTCTCCTCATATGACTTGTTCTCTAGACCCCTCACCAGCTTGGTGAGTGTGCAAGTGCATCAAGACCCTCAGAGGTGAAGATCCACCAGTAGGATCTTTGTGCCTAAAGAACATGGTGAAATCTTTGCCTCAGTCCTCCCTTTGGGCTCTGCACACACACCACAGAGGATGCTGGTCACCTGCTGCACACAGGTAAACACAGCAAGGTCTGGCAGAGCGACTGGGTTATATCTTGGTGGTGGTGCTACATTATCATTGTTTATGGGGTTTCTTTCAGATCGTTCACTGCTTTCTATCTCATTTCTTAATAACTGGTATCATTGCTATCATAGATCCCAAACACTCAGGATTTCAATTATTTGTCGAGCACTTCAAAATATTTTAAATCTGAAGGGTACTACATTCTGTACTATCGCTGCCATCCCACAGGTTTAATGTCACCCCTGGCTAATCCCAATAAACATTTCGGCACCCCAAGTTGTTATTCACTGTGGAAACACTGGCTTCTGGCCTTCCTAATGGGTATGGTACGTGGGGTCCTGTGATGGAGCCAGAATTACCTCTGCACGGCTGCAGTGCCCAGCTTTCTGGTGTGGGAACAATGCAACAGCCGAGTCACTCACACAGCCTCATGCAGAGAAATATTCATTAATGTTTACTGATGTAGAATGCACACACTACATTAGTCACAATCCTATAAATAAACACGTTTCTCATCCACACTACATTAATCTTGATCCTATAAATAAACAGATAGAGCACAGTCATAGCTTTCTAAGACACCCCCTGCAGAAAGAGAGTTACTGTACCAGAATACATCACAGAGCAGGGCTGCAGCATCAGTTGCTTATGAAGAGACCATGGCTTCAATTTTTACTTTATAATGGGAGGGTTATTTAAAGGAAAAATGGGTGTTTGTTTGGGGAGGGTGTGTACGTTAATGTACTCCAATACTGACTTTTAGTAGTATCTGGTTTTAAGGTGCGTGCTGCTGCCCACAGCCTTGGGTAAGAACATCATCCTAAATCCAGCTAAATAAAACTCCATATCCCATGAGTAGCATCCAGATGACTGGATCATGCACAGACACTTTTCCTTGCAAAATGAGGAATATATGGTATCATCTTGCATTCACACAGTATCCCCTCTACCTGCGTGTCATATTGAAGGAAAACCACTATGCCTTTTAAATTAAAATACCCACAAGAAACATTTTACTAGCCCCAGAATTGTGGCAGCTGATTAGCTGCAAACCAGCTTGGGATAGAGAGGACACTGTTCCCAAATAAGATGACGAGGAAGTGTAGGGAGGCAGAACAGGCTCACCTAAAGTGGGATTTGAAGCCAGTGTGAGTGGATATTAGTGCCTACATATAAGCTGTAAAATCTGTTCTTAACCATCCACTTTAGTCACCAACCAACTAAGGAAATGCTAGCAAAGGAAAGAAAAGAAAAAGAAAAACCATTAAGATGATGAAAAGGTACAGAAAGAAAAACAGAATTAAATTGAGCCCTTTTAACCTCAAGCAAGCGGACCTGGAAACTTGAAAATAATTAGATACAGGGAAAGAGAACAGAGAAAGGAAAGGGGAAGGGATTAGTATTTAATCTAAGGCACAGCTTCATTAGCTGTATCTTATTCTTTTGCAAGTATTGGACTAGACCTTAGACATTTTTCTCTTTACAAGTATTTGTATTTTATGAACCTAAACTAAGAGCATCTTACAAGTCTTACAGTCTGTATGCACCTGCATCCATATAACCTGAATTATTTTTGGGAGGCTATAGATCAGAGAGCACTGAGCACTACTCAGATGATTGGTAATATGATGCATTGGCCATTTTAATTAACTTTCCCACTGGGGGTTGGCTGTTTGTGCACAGCACAATAAAATGGATTCTTAATTTTTAAGACCTTAAAGACCACAAGACAAAATTAGAGCAAAATTAGAGCAGCTGTTGAGGCTGTCCCTAGAGATCATGGACGTTGTGCTCCTCTGTCTCCTGCAAGGAGAGGACCAACCCAACAGCATTGCAGATGATTGCTACAGTATGAGATTTATGTGATATATAGAACATTTGAGGCCTAAGCAAATTTCTGTCTAACACTTCCATTCATATGTTTTTATTGACCTCTTTTACTGAATCTTATCTTAGTAAAGGCACTTAAGCAGTCAGAAGCAAAGCTGACTATTAATAATACTGCTTCCTTTCCTATTTTTCCATCTCAAGAGTATGTAATCAAGGGAAATTTAATTGTTCACGAAAGACAACATCTGCATCACGTATCCATCACATTTCCACTTGGAAAGCTTCCCAGTGCGGCTGTTCTGTTTGGTGTGCATTACCTTTATACTCATCATTAATGAAGTTGATTTTGTTATTAGAGGCCTGGAAGTTGTAACAGGGGGTGATATTTACGTCCAGAGCATCTGTGTTCATTTTATAGGAGATGTAGTTCATCAAAAGCAGATACAGATGACTAAACCAGTGGGCAAGGTATGTTGACTTTTTATTTTATTTAACAGTAATGAAATGTAACAACTGCACCAGAGGGATACATTTTCATAAGCAGACAAGCAGATGGGTGAAGAAATTTGACTTGCTATAAAAAGCTCGTAACTGCCGAGCAGTCTGAAAGGCTCAGTGGAAAGAGTCATCTATACTGCAAAGCGTATTCCCCCTTCAAAGATTTCACATTATATGTGGCAGTCTCTCTCTCTCTGGTGTTTTACATCCTACAGGTGATGAGTCTTAAAGCACAGCTGCTGGCAGCTAGCCAGAAGCCGTACACTTCCACACCACGTTTTGCTTGAATTCCTTCAAATTTCCCTCATACACAGGGGTGGGTGGCATGGGGGTGGGCAGGACAGAGGTTTAAACATGAATAGTTCATTCAATTGATTTCATTACCCCATGCAAATAATGTGCTTACAATAAATTGTATTGGAACAGAGTTTCCCTACTTCAAATGTCCCAAAATCATACATGTGCCAGAGAAGAGGTTAGCATCAACTCTCACCCCAAAGGCTGGGCATGTAGGCTGGCCAAGCAACAGCAAACCAAAGCCAGGCTCTTTCCCATTTGCACTGCACCAGTCAAAGGCAGATGTATCCTTTCTATACCTTAAATTGGAGAAATTTGTAGTTCTATGGAACATTGTGGGAACTAGTTGTAAATCTGTTCTGGGCTATGCCTATACCATATGTCTACATCTGGGCAATATCTTGGACCAGTGTTGAGTTCTCCTAAATCTGCTGGGACTTGTAGCTATGCGGCTAGATTTTAAAGGCAAAAATGCTTCAGACCCTTTGTAGTTGTAATGATTGCATTAATCCAAAAAACCTACACCAAGGCACCAAGCAATAGAAATGTCAACCACCAAGTAAGAGGAAACGGTAAGTAGAGCGCTTCTCTTTTCTCATACTGAGTAAGTGGCAACGTGCCACCACTGACCGTAGCCCTTAATGGCAAGCCATTCTCTTTATGTTCACAGCACACAAAACACGAATTTAACTTGCCAAAATCACAATCGATAAGACATTTCTTAAATTAGCTAGATTCAGAGGCAAGGAGGAAAATTAATTAGTGCTGCTTATCCCTCAGTGAAAGCTTATACTGAAGACCCAATACTTTTGAATACAGATGCCAAAAGTCAAGAACATCACCCTGACAAGACCAGTAGATGCCTGGCACCCCTAGAAACCAGACAGCTCACTATCAATTTCCCACAAGCTCTTTATTGTATCAGAATGCTTGACTCAGAGCAGCATTCACGGTCAGCCTGCTTTGATGTTTTCAACACGCCAACCTGTTGCTTTGCTGTGCTTGAGTGTTTCCTTTTGTCTTTGGGATTTCACGTGCAAACCAATTTTCTTGGTTATTTGTGTTCATTTGCAAGAAGAATAAGTCATCAAAAGAAGATACAGATGAATACTCCACTGCACATTGTGGCTTTGCTTTTTTAATACCAACAAAACACAACAAGCCAACTTGAGAGATGTATGTTTATAACCAGTCAACCAGATGGGTGCAAAAATCTGATTTGCTATAAAAAGCTTATAGCTGCTGGAAATCTTAAGGATTTGCTGGAAGGACTCGGCTGTAACAAGTCATGCCAGGGTACTAAAAAGACTGATCCTGCTTTGTCCAACTGTTGTCTCAGCATTAGCTTTCCTACAGCTGTGCCAAGGCTATTCCGAATGTGGTGCTCTACAATGGGATGTACAGCACAGGACAGCTGGTGCTGGGGCCAACAGCCAAACTGCAGATGTTACAGGGGTTTAATTCAGACCAGCTCTTGTCTGAATGCATGCTAGGGTTGGAGCATACTCCAGCTACACACTCCAGTTGGGTTTGTTTGAAGGGAACCTGCTCTGTACACTCAGAGAGGTCTCTACAATGCAAACCAAGGGACGAGATGTGGAGACAGTCAGGGGATTCACTTCAAATAAACGCACTGTCATCCAAACCGCAGTACTACTGCAGGCATAACCACACACACAGAGCTTTTCTGAGCAAACAAGTGCCTAATGGAGTGGATTTTCAACCAGCATGGAGTGTCTACTAACTCCAGCCAGAGCTTAGCCCTCTACAAACTGCTGTTACCCTCTGAAATCCAAGTCCCTGCCTCAGTTACATCTTCTAGTGAGACTTCAACTCTCAAGGGCCTCAATCTCTTCAAAGGAAGGGGGAGATGTTTCTGTCAGAAGACCTCATGTAAACAGCCTTGTATTTGCAGGCCTCCAGGTCCGCCCTGAGCTGAAGGAGTTGCCCACACCATCCTGATGGTTTGCAGACCTTTCCAGTACATAGGGGCATCTCCCAGCTATCCCAGGGACCCCTATTTCCACATTTCTTTAAGCTCACCTCCACCACACAAAAGGGACTATTTTACTTTCTACTTATTGCTTATGTGTTTAGCAAGTACAATTCAAATGAACTTTTCTACTGATTGTAATATCTCATCATCCACAAACAGAGCACACACAATATAAATCTTTTAGCCTCCATATGCAAAACAAAATCTGAGTCGTTTTTCACACCTAAAATGAAATCTGATGTCCAAAAGCTGCCATGGGCTGTTAGTCCAGTTGAGCTGGAAACTCAGAGTCAGTGAGCCCTCTCAAGGCACTAGGAAGTGCCTCACCTCTTCTCTATATAGTTTTTCTCCTGTTTCAGATATATACAAATTGTATCCTGATGGGAAAAAATTGTTACTCACTTTATAATTTATGTTTTCTTGAAAGGCAGTTTTCATAATTTTGGCTCTGAGTCTCTGGAAGTCTGCATAAGAAAAGGTTCAAGTCTATCCGGCTATCCAGGCTTGCAGGGCAGATACTGTGATAAGAATAAAGTATCTGTTCAGTATAAATGAAAACAAGAAATACCCGCTAGGAAACAGCAAAAATAATAATCTGTGGAGATTCACACTGGATTTTGACATTGTAATATGACAGATATCCTTAAAGACACTTCAGAAGCAGCTTTATCAACCCTAAACGCTTACTAAGTGAAGCTGCTGGGAGCACACCTGCGTGTCTGCTAAATGCCAGGTTCCCCATTTCATGCCCCAGTGAGGATTCACCTTCCCACTGGTGATGCGGAGAGCCCCAGTGTGCAGCAAAAGCACAAAAAGTACCATCGTTCCCACTCAGGTAAATTTCCTGTCTGCTTTCCTGAGGTCGAGGAGTATCACTGAAAAAAAAAAAAAATATTCTGCTGCTTTAAACTCCAGCAGTGATGACTGGAATCCATAAATCAGGTTGAGGGGCTTTTTTTTTTTTTCAGACCTGTGGGACTGCTCCAAGTATAATTAGGTTTTGGGTTTACAAAAAATACCAGCATCTGTTGCCTGTTCTGTGCATGCTGCCATTCCAAGGGGAGCACTCCGGGCTCACTACAGCTTTTGTTCTCACAAAAAGAGAAAACTTTGCTGAGCCTGGAGCACGGCTGCTGGCCAAGGGCCCCAGAGACCCATGTTATGTGTGGGACTGGGAGCAGAGGAAGGGTATTGAACTCATCCTTTAGTTGAATTTAATTTGATGAATCTTGGTTTAAATTAATCCAGGGAAAATTCCCCACAACAGCTACTGCCAACAATCCCATTACGAAATAATGTTTGGCATAAAGTAATCACAAACATATGCCTATCACTCCCTTTAAAGTCAGTTCCAAGAATTTAGAGATTGACCAAGCCCCTCGTTGATTAACAAGGAAACGTCCCTTGTTAGATTAAAAAGCTTTCCTTCCCCATGCAGCAACAGAGAAAAACATCACAGCAATTCTATCCAAGTAACACAGTCTTTAGCAAAAGAGGGTGCTAGTGAAGGGTTAGCAGAGAAGGATCTATTAGTTTCTCTCCAGTTTCTGGAGAAGACTCTGGGTGAGCTTCTTGGTGACTATGGTGCCAGTACTGCCCATGCAACTCTCGTCACACCTGGTGTGTTTCTTCCCCGAGGGTACAAAACTGCATAACATAAAACCTCTGGCTGTGGGTGTGTTAAAGGAAGACTTTGGCTCTTTTTGATTATTAACAAATAGCTAAGAATAGACATAGAACACTTTATAAAGGACTGCAGATGACAGTCACTGAATACAAGATTGTAATGCAAACACCACTCTGCAGAAATTTGCCAGCCCATGAAACTTCTATCCAAATCCAACTGAACTTCAATTACTTTAGAGCTTGCATCCTTAGAATTCCAGCTAATTTAGCATTACTTTTATTTCTAGACAAGTGGCTCCAAGCAGTTCCTCTGGTTTCAAACCTGAGCTTCTAACCCATTTGGATTCTGCCCCTGGATTCTCTCCCTTGGCATCCAAGCATGCCTTTCCTATCTCTGCACACGACAGTGCTGCAAGTGCATCGTCCAAGCTTGATAATGCTCTTATCTTCCTTCTCTGAAGCCCAGAAACACTTCCAGAAGTCCTCCCCACTACTTTGGAAGTGCTGATTCACCTCCCCAAGACTGGAGATTTATTCCCGTACCCCCAACATCTTCCGCACAGGGGGACCAACCCAATAGATTATCAGGTTTTAAGTAACATCAATTCTAACTCGGGGGACCATGTTCAGCCAGCTCAAAACTGAATAGATTTTTAGGAATATGTTATGTATGAGGGTATAGCTATACAAGTGGAGTTAAAGAAAAAAAACCCAAATGTTGGAAGAAGGAAGAGCCAGATCACCTGCTCTGCTTCATACCACACTCAGTCCCAATACAGGAATTTTCTGGAGTTCATATGAACATATATTTCATGGCACAGGGTACTGGCAGGTGGAAACACAAGCTCTATACTGTCAGACAACGAGTGGTGCATTTTGAAAGAACTTTCTCCATCAGCTGCTTCTTAACCAGGAGGGACACATACAGCCACACGAGCCTTTGCACTGTCTTCACTACAGCTACTAGTAAAGAATTACACTAAAAACCAAAGTGAGCTGTCATGCCACAAAACACAAGGTTGTCCACTAGCTGTCCAAGGGCAGGGCAGTAGTACTCCTGCAAAAATTAAAGAAAAATTTCTCCCAAACTTTTTCTAAAACAGTTATTACTATACTGCCATGAATGCAAATGTGTAGAGCTGCTGGAGGCGTTGCTATCATACACCAGGCTCTGGAGTCCTGTGGGTTTTCTGTCAAAAACGCCAGGGCTTTGATGCCAAAAGAACCAAGTTTGCAATTATATCGTTTACCTTTTTATTTTCTTATCTCCTTTTCTAAAAAAAAAAAAAAAGGTAGAGGAAAAAAAATGTTTAAAATAAATTGATGAAGGATTGATTAAAAAGCGCCTTGAACTGAGAAGGGTAAAAAGCCATTAAGTGGACATGTAGAGAGAAAATTGTATAATGATATGCTACATCTACATGATTAAGAAGTTAAAACAGACTATGAAAGGAAGGTAGAATTGAAGACAAAATAATAGGATTCTTTCCAGCATATTTCAAACAAAAGGCTGGTAACACGAGTTGTCAAACATTTCTGAGATCAAAAGACTAAACTTACCTCCTGGGGCATTTCAAAAAAATTAAGAGAAACATTTCTTGCAGGAAGGAGGGTAACAGACACCAGAAATGAACATTTTCTTCTCTCAAGAAAATGCTACTGGCCAGCATACTTAAACACAGAAGGGATCATGGGGAATTTACAACTACAGATTTAGAAAAGGTAACCATCACTGTAATTCCCCCTCAAATTCTGCAGAAAAATAGACAATAACAGCCTGATCACATTGTGCTGTGAGAGACAAGTCTAGGTTCAATCAGCCTGGTTTTCCTCAGTATGGCACAGCCCTGCCCTGCCAGTTTAAAAGGCAAAACCAAGAGTATTTGGGAGTGATTTAGGATAACCAGAACTAAGTGATGTACACAGTTCACCACAGAGAAATGCAGGTGACACCTATGCTCCATGATGTCCATTGTGGCACAACTAAGCAAATCCTAGTGGAGAAAGGGTGAGGGTTACTGCAGGCTGTTTTCAAGGCACAGACATGGTCACTGCTTTGATCCTCCCTTGACTTTTGGTGCAAAGTGATGAAGAATTAAAATATTGCAAGAATAGCGTGAAATCCCCCCCAGTGCCTCAGTACTGGGGTGGTTCTCACAGTGCAAATGTAATTACCTCCTGCATTAGCAGGCCATCGAGGCTGTTCTGTGGAAGCAACCACCTCCTGGTTATTTTGAAGTGAAATTTTGTCAGAGACTATCCAGATAAAATTAATTGAGGAGTCAGGGTATAACCGTGTGGGTATGTTTTGAAAAAGCTCTCCTTCAATTCTCTGTCAGCCTAATCTTGTTTTACTCTCCAGCATCAGCCATACTGAAAAGATATATCAAGTCAAGCAATATCTTTTAGGTTTGTTTTTTAAGGGACTGAATATTGCCATAAATAGCAATCGCAGGCCAGGCTTGGAACCCCTCTAACTGAAATACCCATAGACTTCAGTGGAGCTTCCACCTGTGAAGTACATGCAAGATCAAGCACAACCGTCATTGTTATAATACCACTTGTAAAAGCACTTTGTGCTTCAGAGATAAGTTGATGGCTGCAAGAGGAACAAAAGAGCGTGCACGTTATTGTGCAACTGAACAGCAGCTCAGCATTGCTTTATACACAACCTGGGCCATACACATTGGCTGGTTAGACTGTAAAGGCTACTAAGATAATTCATGATCTTCTGCTCCTATTCTACCATAAGCACACAGAAAAGACATTAAAGCCCATGACCTTTTCCCAAAACCAAGAAAACAAAACATGAATTCTTTGAGTGCTAAGAAAGCCAAAGCAACGCACACAAACAGTTGAAAGAAATAAGCCTTTGGCAGCTCTAAGGTGTAAAACATGAGAGAAGGAAACCTATGGTTTGCACTTGATAAATCTCAAAATGCCTTGCCATAATCTTGTGACACCGTAAATTACAGTCTCTAGCATGACATTTTGATAACTGTTGCTTTTAAACCCAAATCAGCAAAAAAGGGAGATATAAATCATTAAGAGAAGATGGAATGAGATCTTTTTAGCTTTTTATACAAGAGTATGGCCATACTGGAATACTGTAAAGAGTCTCTTCCTCTTCTTAGAAAATACCACAAATATAGGCTACAAAACTGGATTTCAGAAATTCTAACCAAAAAGAAAAAAAAAGAAAAAAAATCAACCAGAACACCACAACTCTGACATCTCTTAAAAGAGAAGACTGAGAAGTACCAAGGTATTTTGAGATTACTAGTAGATCACTACTAGACTTGCAGTAGTAACTATAAAGTGATCTGAATTAATATAAATCTCATGCCAGCTGGTGATGCTGCACAGAGATTTATGAGGCAGCACGAGTATTTAGGTGGATTTTTACTGCAATAAAGACCTTTAGCAACACATTAGATGAGTATTAAACAAGGGTAAATATTGTTGTTAGCTCACAGTGAACAATTGATAGGCTTTAGGAGGGCTATGAGGGAACATAAACCCGCTTAGATCTGGTATGCACAAACAGCAGACAAGCATTTGCAAGCAAAATTTTGTTCATGCCAGTAGTATCGCAATCAGTTGCCGCACCAGCTAATCTGATGAGCAGTAATTTCATTTTATGCATCCAAAATAAGCTCTCAGATAATACAATTTTCTAAGAGACACTTGTGTGACAAATGCTTGTTTCATACCAGTCTGCTATTAATTTTAAAATGTTGTTTTTATTTTAAAACCACTCTTGTCTCCAATCTGAGGCCCTTTTGCAACCTCTCCTTCCTTCACTGCATAATTAATGCCATCTTGTGGTGGAAAAAAAAAAACACCTCAGTCTCCTGATGGTTTCAGTCTCCTTTAATAGCCAAAATAATCCTTGACTAACTCAGTGTTACAAGAATGGTGACTCTATTCCAAACCTACGCCTCTTCTCCGGACTCTCAGCCTTCAGAACGGTATTTCTATTAAACTCTAAATGGTTCTTCCAGCACTGTGAAATTAGCTGAAGTGTGAGCTTTTAGAAATCGAAACTGCATGCAGATTTCCTCATTCAGAGCTGAGGGACCAAACCTGCATCCACGGTGCTGTTAGGGACAGCCCACACCGAGGCAGCTACTTCCCATCTTTATGTTAAATGACTCAATTTATTCTCTTTTGCTCCCAAACTCATTACTTTCAGATATCTCCACTCTTGCCCTGTCTTTGATTTCTTTCAGAGAAAGTTAGCATCTCTCTTGCATCACTCAGTGTATCTCTCTCTTTCCTCCTTCCTATCACCCAGAGATTTTTCACTCATTTTTTTTTTCCAATTTTATTTCCGGTGTACCAACTTTATCCATTTCATAGAAGTCTGGTCTTTCCTCCTTCCCTGCAATGTGTCAGCACACCCTTCCTCCAGGCAAACTGAGCCGGTCCCTCCAGCTCTCTCCCTCCATCCTCTCTGATCCCTTTCGCCAGGGTGAGTGGTGCGGCGAAGCCCCACAGCCCCTGGCATATTTTGGATGATCTGCTGTGAAATTGTGCTGCTGGACAGAACAACCAGGAGAGGCAAGCACAGATCCGGCTCCCTTGTCAAACCCTTTCATCTACTGTGTGTAATTACCTACTGCTCCATCAGCCATTAATTACATGCCCCAATTCACAAAACACTAGTTCTTTAGGTGTATCAGATCTCTAGCAAGATGGCCATGCTCACCATCTACTCTAAAGCCTCCATGGGGACCTTCCTAACTTAGACCTACATCTTCTCAACCCTGCAGGGGATGACTTTCACCCCTCCTGCCCGTACCCTCATTCTCTTCAGCTCCAGCCCATGTAGCAGAGGGTACCTGAGTCAGGAGCATCACCCTGAGCATTACTGCAGCAAGCCAGGCTTTGATGCTTATGGCACAGCCACCAGCAGAAGGCCACCCACCCCTCACCCAGAGGTGAATGGCCAGGGGTCCCCAGGTTGCCCTGATGCTCTCCAGGCAGTGAGGGGTCTCCCAGTACCTCAGCCGGCAGGGTTGGAGAGGGGAACAGCATTGAGTCTGGCTCAGAGGGGAGGGAGCAGGAGCTGAGGATTTGCTTCTTTATCCTGCCTTTCTAACAAGGGAGCTGCCAAGGAAGAACTTGAGAATGTGGGATCTGCCAACCTCAAGGATCTCCTCCAATCTTCAGAAAGCCTCCGGATTCACCTCTCACCTGCAGTGAGACGTATTCTACTGCCCCAGTACAGGCCAGATGAGCCATTTGCCTATCAACCAGCAAAAGCTAACACCAGGAACAAAAACCTCCTCCTGCATGTAAGCAAGCATGTTGGATGAATGACAATAACAGAGAAAATGTCTTCGTTTCCAAGTCCTGCTTCTTAATGAAGCTCCTGGATACACGCAGAGAATACAGAAAGCGGGGCAGCAATTGCAGTGCTTCACTCCAGAGTGCTGGGGTTAAGTCACCATCAATGGAAATGTTTCTGGCTTCACTAAAATTCACATGTAGCTAAAGACTGAGATCCAGCAGCTCCTGGCTGAGCTTTCCACCATGGTTGCCTGCTCTACCCTGCACAAGGGATGATACAACCCAAAAAGATGGTGCATTTGTGTGCCTTGGACAAATCCCCACCCTCCCCAAGAGTCTCCAGCAAATTTTCTTCTCTGTTTCAGGTTGCAGAAATGCCAGGCTTTGCTGAACAAATACAGCTAACTAAATCTACCTGCCTTGTGAAAGATAAGAAGTGGCGCCGGAGGGGGGGATCTCTTTTTATATTTTCTTTTCCTCTAACTAAATTCGCTGTTACTTTATTAAGTATTGGATTTTGGTTTATATAAAGGTAAACAATGTTATCACACAAATCTTCATCTTCTAATTGCAGCCTCACTTGAATTACTTGATGATTAGCCTCTAGGCATAACGCTCATCTCATTCAGTTATACCTTCATTATCATCAGATTCATTAATTTCATCCTCTGTGTGCTAAAACATTGCACAATTAAAGGCAACATTTAGCAATATTCAGAATATTGGCAAGGCTTCCCCATTCTCTGCTAAAGAGTTTGTAGAAGCAATATTACACCAAGAAGATCAAGAAGTTAATTTTTCCTTTAAATCCTTGGCGTATTGAGGTAACAGTCAAATTAAAAAATATTAGTACTTAATTATTTAATTGTCATTTCAGAACATGCTGAGCACAGGGAATGGCCTTGAGGTGGACCCCAAAGGGACTTGCTAGGGCATGGCTGGGTGAGCATCTTCCTTCTGCCTGCACGGCCAGAAAAGCCAGGATCTGCTGCTGGAGAAGGCGCTTGGCTCCCAGGGTAAGAAAGCTGCTTGCAGAATCGCTACCTGTCAGCGGCTGAGTTTCCTAATCCTCCTATTAGCTGGGGCTTTGTAAGCAGACTTGTCTTTTTTTATTCTGTAGTTGTTCTTGGCAGTGCCTTACACTGCCAGGTTGTAGACAGTTCCTCTGTATTCCAATTCCATTATTACTGTGGTTTTTTTTAAACAGCCCCCTTTGGAAGGAGGCTGAGAGATCAGTCAGTCACACAGCAGGGCAGTGAAGGATGGAAACCAGCCATGGACGTTACGAGCTTGAGAGAAACTGTCTCTAAGCGACACAGGTGATGA
The DNA here is from genome assembly GCA_033628505.1 of Tringa tobata. Lineage (NCBI taxonomy): Eukaryota > Metazoa > Chordata > Aves > Charadriiformes > Scolopacidae > Tringa > Tringa tobata. Next base: position 1,045,088 of record JAHREE010000059.1, read on the forward strand.
ATCCCGACACAGCAAAGCCATCACATCAAGGTTGGCATAGTCTTTCCAAGCCTCCCAGGGTAAGCTCGTCAAATTATTGTTCATTATAGCTATCATAGAGTAAAAGGGGATGTCACACCATTTATCTTTAAACCACATTGATTTGTACCTGCTTGCAGAGTGTGTTTTTTGACAAGATTCCCTCCCATAACAAGGGTAAAACCCTTCCAGAGGGTAAATGTGCCCTTCAAGAATTATAAGGGGCAGACACATAAAAATGAATAGTCTAGGCTTACTTTGGTATCGGCTTATAAAAGCTTTCTTACAGCACTGTCAGAACGAAAAGGTACTATATGAACCTAACATTATCAAATCAGTTCATGGCATTATAGAACACTGCTGTACTCTTTGATCATTAAGGAGAACGAGTACACAGCTTATAGAAATAGCCGTATGTGTTCCAGCTAGAAGCACAGAGACCAGGACAGCTAAGCTATCGAGCACAGGGATTTATTTCTAGATCATTAAATTAAATTTTCTATTATAAACACAGTATTTAACTTCTTAGTGTCTTCAGCAACGTGTAGAGATTGATGCAACACCATCGGTAGGTGAGAATTGATACAGCTGACCTGCCAGCAAGTAAACCAGAGAAACATTCCCCTGACATACTGAATGTATTTGGTAGAAGGAAGGAATTAAGTAAATGCACATGCAAATATATGTGGGCCAATTTAATAGATGCCTTCGAACTCAAGTGCTAACATTTGCACAGCTTATGCTGTGCATAGCTCTTGTGTACTTTTAAGCTACAGCTTCATTCAGTAGGACAAATATGACTTACATTAAAAGAGCAGGTGAAGTATTTCTCTGGCCTGTCTTCCAGGGCTGGAGCCCAGACACAGGATGGAAAGTAGAATACAAGACATATTTAATGAGAGAGAGATTTAAAGTTACTATTTTAAGTTTAATACCTATTTTAGAGAAAAGGATTATTCAAATAACATTTATTTTTGCAGAAAACCCATCCTCTCGATGTAGCAAGGATTCAGAAATACAGAGATGCCTCAGCACTGGGGCCATGGTGGTTTTCCTCTCTATCCCCTGCAGACACCATTCTAGACCAGGCATGACTCCTCCTGGGAATTTGACTTTTCTTTAAATAAATAAATACTATCAAAATTTAAGCCCCTAACTCCTCAGTTGTTTATAAATTTGCAATCTGCAATCACATGGAGAGCTTGTGAAGCCTCCTGCTGTCTTTACACTACCTTTACCTGGGCTTTGGACCAGCTCTTTAATGACATTTGTGAGTGGCTGATGGTGGACTGGCTCTGCTACAGCAGGGATGCAAACCCGAGTTTGGCTACAGACTTCATGTGTGCAGAATCATACCCAATAAATTAAATTAAGTCATATTGAAGCCAGTGACCACTTAGGGACCATTAAAATGTCAGTTAATTAAAGCTGGGTTCACCAAATGTTATGAGACAAATTGTCATCTGTTAATCTGTCAAAATCTGAAACTGAAATGCCCTGAACAGTTTAGGGGATATTTTAAGGTGATCAGACAACAGAACAAGCTACCTTTTTTTTTTTCCCCCCATATTGACTTGCCTACATAAAGCTGCTTGCCTTTCACAAAAGAACAAAGGGCTTCAAAAAGTTAACAATTCCCTCAAGAAGCTGCAATAAGGCCAGGTTCCACTAATAATGCCATCCATAAATCATGAGATTTGGGGAATCAGTTGTAGCTTCATAAGATAAAAAAAATTGTCAAGGTAAAATACTTAATTGAAAGAGCTCAATTAGTTCTAAAACTATGTAACAGTGAAATTTATCAAGTGTCAAGTCTTGATTTTACCTGTTGCTTTTACATTTACTTGGGATCAAATGCAGACAATCTCTCATTAAAAACAACAAGCTAACTGAAGAAGAAATGTATTTTCTAGGAAGAGTAAAATTTGAGGAATGTGGCCCCAATTTGTTTAAATGGCAATTATAAAATGAGTTAACTGCAAAAAATACAGATTTCAGAACCAAAGATATTCTCCTTAACAGCCACATTAAGAACCGTTGGTGTATGCACGTCTCATCTCATGTATCTTTTCAAAAAAACTAATTAAAAACATGGCACAGTGTCAAGCTTTTGTGTAAGTCCAAACTTCATCTCCATAAACTAATAGAAGCTTTTCTGGTTCATCAACAAGCCAGTGACAGCACAGGCAATCAGTCCTTTCCTGGGCGATGCAGGCTTCTGTGTTTTGATAGAAAAGTGAGATGCTAATAACCTCTTGGGCCTTATTTCTTGAGTTTGTATTTAAGAAAAAAAAAAAAAACACAAAAAAACCCAAACAGTTAAGGCAGGAGGCAAACTGAAACAAATTAGAGGCTATAATTTAAACCAAGAGTAATTATTTGCCCTGCAACCACCTGTACATGCTCAATAAAATCATACTCTTTCACCTCCAGAAATTTCTAAGTGTTATTTACCAAGCTGAACAGCTTCTAGGTAATGCCACTGAGACTTAAACTTCATTAGATTTGAATCCCAGAACTCTGGGGATTCAAATCCCCAGGGAGAAGCCAGAGAGCATCGGTCTTGCTCTCCCTCTGTTAGGATCTCCAAAGGGCTCACTTTTTCCAAAAGGCAGTTTCCTTCAGTTTGAATTTTGAATCAAGCACTTCAAGCACCACATGTCCACTGCTAACAAGTCTTTGGGGCAGTGCTGGTGGGGCAAGCTTCAGTTTCTACTGGAATAAAACCAAACTTCAAGAAGTTCAGCTAATCAACTGTTAGTTCGGCTTAGGTTGCCACAAAGCATGGATCCAAGATGTCGGACCACACACCACTGAAATCAACCTAAACCTGCATTTCTCCCAAAGGAAGCAGTCCAGTCCTTACCCCCGACTTCTCATTTACCACCCAGGTAGCCCTTCCTTGCCCCAGGACCAGCTTTTCTACAGTGAAATGGTGGGGGAAAGATCTGATCACTTTTATCTCTCAGTGCTTTTTTTCTAAGCTCGTTTCCAGATGGGCTCCTTCCCATTTCATTGTGTGGGGCAAAGACCTGCTGTTCCAGTCCTCTGTGTCACAGATCATCCACCGCTACCAAGTGTGCAGGTCCTCCTCACCCGCACCCAAGGAAGAGCACGAGCTTTGGCAGGATTTGGTCCCACAGACGAGAGGCAAAAGGCCAAATCTCTCTGAGGCATCCTTGGCATGTCCCTGCTGAAGAGACAGCCTCAACCCCCCTCCCATCAGCAAGGAGCAACTTCTGCTTTAGGTTTTATGGGAAGCACAAGGATTATTACAGCCCTGCCCAGGAGCTAATTAGCATTTGGGGAAGGGACGAAGAGGAGCAGAGATTTTTCTCCTGGCAGATACCTGGAAGTCTGTATTACTTTTACCCCCTAAGCAATTTCTTATTGATTGAGTCATGTGGCGTGGTATTAATTACTCTACAACTGTAAATAAGAAAGAGCCACAGTATATAACCTGGACATGAGCGCCCCCCAACATCAGCGTTTGGGTCTTAGAGTAGTGTCTGACCCCCAGCGCTGCAGGAACATTGCAAAGGGAAATTTCAGATATACATTTTCATGAGGTTGGAGGTCTGAAATTCAAAGCTCTGATTCAAACCAAACTCCGCTAATGGCCTTCAGTGAGATATTAAACTAGGCAAGTTCTCCTAAAAAATAAGCAAGACAAAAACGCTTTGCCCTGTTTCAGAACTGCAGACCTCCTGCATATAGAGTGACACCGATGAAGCCTCATGTTGCACAGCCATAGGGCCCCACGTCAGACATTGCTCGTGTAAGAGCTTCAAATGTCAACAGCCAAAGAGTCCCACAAATGTTGCAAATAGAATTCCATTGAAGGAGAGGATTTAACAGCTTTGGTTTTAACAGCATTTTTCAACATGTATACAGGAGTCACAACTCTTGCATTACAATCTCTGAACTTTTGGGGCTAACAATTAGCAGAGAATCAAACTATGAATTGGGGTAAGACCCCTAAAAGCTTATAGCCAGCCAATATTAGTTTAATTGAGGCTACATCCCCATAGTGCACAGGATTTGCACCTAAAACCAATTTAAAGACTCCCCCCTTTCCTCCTCCCATCAGTTATGCCTTCACACACCTCACACTAGAAAAGAGATGACAAAATAAGTGGCTTAAAAAAAAAATACCCCTTAAAAACTCCTGCTTCTTGTCCACAAGTTATTTTTAACACCTGTCATCAAATGAGGTGCTAAGATACAATGAAGCTGGAAAACAGAACAGGAAAGACATCTATTACAGAACTTTTGATCCCAATCTATATGCAAAATCCAGTACAAGTCCCTGTATTATGAAGTCACACTTCTTGAGAAGAAAATATATTTTTTTATTATTTTTTCAAACACTCTTTTCAGGAAGACACCCTGCATTGCAAATGGCTCCTGCTCGCCAGGCTTGTGCTCATTTATTTGGCTGTGCTGACCCCCAGAGTCCGGCGCCCTGTACGGCACATCCTAACACTGAAACCCACTAGGGTCTCTAACACACTTTCCACCCACTGCCACTAAATTCAAAGAGGTTTTGACAAAATGATTGCTCCCGCAGGCTGGGGCTGATTGCACCCCGACAGCGTGAGAGAAAACAGACATTTACTCTGCCTCTACTCAAATTGCTGCATGCACAGGAAACTGCCAAATTAAGTAGATAAGGAAAAAAAACCATATGTAGGCATTACAACAAAAGCACCTAGAGAAACTCATGGGGAAGGTGTCTGATTATATCTGCTATCTCCAGCCACACACCTGGCAAAACCCAAATTACCACTTGATAAGCACCAACTGTGTCAGAGAGGAATCCTTTGTTTCTGCTACTTGAGTCAGGATGAAGCTGAATACTATTTTATGTTGTACATTTTAAGACTTTTAGGTGCCAGCCAACTGACATTGAGCAAATGTGACGCCCATATACAAGAAGGGCCGGAAGGACGATTCTGGGAATTACAGGCCTGTCAGTCTGACCTCGGTGCCTGGGAAGGCCATGGAACAGATCATCCTGAGTGCCATTATGCAGTGCATGAAGGACGCTCAGGCGATCAGGCCCAGCCAGCACGGGTTCACGAGGGGCAGATCCTGCTTGACAAACGCGACCTCCTTCTATGACAAAGTGACCCGCTTGGTGGATGAAGGAAAGGCTGTGGATGTTGCTTACCTGGACTTTAGCAAGGCCTTCGATGCAGTGTCCCGCAGTATCCTCCTGGAGAAACTGGCTGCCTGTGGCTTAGATGGGAATACTCTCCACTGGGTTAAAAACCGGCTGCAGGCCAGGCCCAGTGAGTGGTGGTGAATGAAATTAAATCCGGTTGGCGGCTGGTCACGAGTGGTGTCCCCCAGGGCTCCGTACTGGGGCCTGTTCTCTTTAACGTCTTTATCAACGATCTGGACGAGGGGATCGAGTGCACCCTCAGTAAATTTGCAGACGACACCAAGCTGGGTGGCAGTGTCGACCTGCTGGAGGGTAGAGAGGCCTTGCAGAGGGATCTGGACGGGCTAGATCGATGGGCTGAGACCAACAGTTTCAATAAGGCCAAGTGCAGGGCCCTGCCCTTGGGTCACAGCAACCCCAGGCAGCGCTACAGGCTTGGGGCAGAGTGGCTGGAGAGCTGCCTGGCAGAAAAGGACCTGGGGGTGTTGGTCGACTGTGGGCTGAACATGAGCCAACAGTGTGCCCAGGTGGCCAAGAGGGCCACCAGCTTCCTGGCCTGTATCAGGAATAGTGTGGCGAGTAGGATTCGAGAGGTGATCACCCCCCTGCACTCGGCACTGGTGAGGCCTCACCTTGAGTACTGTGTCCAGTTTTGGGCCCCTTACCACAAAAAAGTGCAGTCCCTCGTGACTGGGACTGCATGCCTCCATTGCATACTCCTCTAAAACCTCAAGGACAAAGATAGGTAAAGCCACCTGCTTTACTCCCCTGCAGAGTTATTACCACAATTAACATTTCTGTCTCCCTCCCTTTTCTGACAGGTATTCTGTTAGTACTTGATGCTTGGGCTGCTTTGTAATCAAAGATACATGGAACTACTTCATGCATACATTAATGCATCACAAGAACTTCTACCCATATTTACATAAACTTCATCATTAATTTAAGGTGCAATCACAATAAGTTGGCAATGAACAGTAGATGGCATTCCAGAGTGCAGATGAACTGCGAAAGGAGTGAAAATTGATATTTCATAAAGTACATTATTTGCTAAAAATCAAATGAGCCATTACTCAGTAATGTTCATACTCTGGGGAATAGGGAGGGGAAAAAGAGAAGAGAAAGGGTGAAAATAATCTTCAAATCAGTCAAGATGCCTGAAGCAAAATAACATTATGTGAGAAAAGTTGGGCTCCATGAAAACCACCGCCTGAGCTCTAATGCTTCACCAAGCCTTCTCTCACCCTTGATGCTGAGCCCTTACTGTATTTAGACATCAGTAATGCAACCTCTCTCTCAAAATTTACAAAGAACTAAGTATTAAATATCAGGAAAGCAAGAAAACAAAGACAAAACTACTGGGTGCCAGGACTGCTCCCCCCACACACCAACCAGATGTATGTCTTGTGGGCACTACTTGCTATGCATTGCATTCCCCATACATCACCCTGGGAGAGCACATCATCACAGGAGCAAGTTTCTTCACTACAATACACATTTTCTGCAAAAATTCATGGTGTGGGTTTTGTTCACAGCACTTCTACTGAGAAATATGGATACACACAGGTAAATAACACCACAAGAATCTGCCAGACTGGAAATTTGAAAGTACTGGTTGACTCTGTACTTCCTAGGCAGGGAAAGAGGGGAAGTATTTTGTCCTTTGCTAGAATCAGATTCTTGCATTTTGCCTTCTCCTTTGATCTAGGAACTAGATGAAATGTCTTTCTCTCTCACACACAGCACTAAAAAGACCATGCAGTTTCCCTTGCCCAAATTTAGGTTTCCTCATGGACAAGGGTTTAAGGCTTGTTTTCTGTGCAAGTTTAATACACCTACATACTTTTTTAACTTCTAAAGCTCAATGCCACCTTCAGCCTGGGTGGGGGGGAGGGGAAGAAGTTTGTCTTCAAGGTAAGAGGCATTTTTCACAACCCAGATGGGAATTATCTTCCCTCTCCTCCCTGCACAAATGGCAGACTGATAAATCTCTCATAATCTCTATCTATGCTCCTGTGAAGATAGCGTCTTTGTTCTTGGCTGTGCTTCCCAACCTCCACCTTTTTCTGCACCGCCTGTTAAACTGACACTGCTGCTATAGCTCAGGGGTCTGAACAAGGGCATCACCCCTGAATCCTCCTCTGTCACCAGCCTGCTGGGCACGCGGTTGGAGCTGCGCCACACTCCCCAGCCACAGGGCTGGTTGTCATTGACACCGTGTGCACACAGGGGACAAAGGGAAAGTGCTGAAGCAGGAAAAAAAGGAAAGAAAAAAAGTAACAATAAATAGCATCCTGGAAACGAACCAGAGGAGCAGTATCGCTTGATGTATCATTCAGGACCACGTACTGCTCAGAAACCCTGTATCAGCAAACAGGCTACCAATATATCACCCATGCCGGGACAGCTGCTGGGAGCCTCAGCCAGCGCCTCAGTGCATCCCACCTCCAGCAAGGTTACAGCATGGACCCCTACACTCCTTCATTCAGCACCAGAGGCTGCAATACTTTGCCATAAACAAGTGTGTTAAACACTGGAATTAGTTAAATGTAGAAGAGATATCCTGCTCCAGGTTAAGCCAAGAGAAAGTCCGTGACGCTATATCCCCAGTACACCATCTCCTTGTAGGAAAACATCCTCTACACTTAAGGGAGGGATCCCAGCACTTTTTGTTCTTCCAGCATAAGTTATTAGGGATGTAGAGAGAAGGCACAACAGAGAAAACCTAAGACTTCACTACGACCTTGTACAAATGCCACCTCCACCACCTGCAAATGCCTGACACAAGGCTTATTTGCAGCAAGAGGGGCTTGCACCCCTCTCTAGCCAAGCCACAAGCCGACAATGCAACACGCAGAACCCAGCATCAAGACCCCTTTTGCACATACCATTTCTCCTGCAGCTTTGTCCTCACAGAACATGCTCTTTTCTCCAGCCGCAGAGGGTACAATGTCCCTTGGAATCTGCTCCGGTACATCCTCTTCACAGTCAACACCACCTTCCACAGCCTCCACCACAGCAACTTCCACAGAAACTACTTTCCTGTCTTCAGTAGGTGGGACAAGTTGTTTGGGACTCACAAGATACTCCTTATGTACTCCAAGATACTTTCTCACAAAGAAATCGTGGAAGAAAATCCAGAAAAGTGATTAAGCTTCCCTGGAGCAGAGTGACCAGGGAAGAGCAGGAGGTTGTTTGCAAGTAGAGCAATCCCCACCTGCAGCTTGAACCAATTGATCACAACTAAGGCTTAGGTCATCAAGCAGGTGTTCCTGATTTAAGTAATTCAGTCCACCTGGTTCCCCACCCTTTTTTTTTTTTTTTTTTTTTTTTTTTTTAAGGTAGCTCCCTCAAAACAACTTCAGTCACTGCTGGTTCCCAATAACACCAGTTTAACTTGTTATATAAGCCAAACTATTCCCAATATCTCATATGCTTTCAAAACAGAAGCATGTTTTACCGTCAAGATATAGCTAATGAAAACAAGATTATGTAACTAGCAACTGGGCTGATTTTTGAGACATACCACTTCTTTAAGTCATGCAGTCCACAAGTCCATTCACACTCTGGGCTTTTGTAACCCAGAGGTCTTTTAAACCTCCTTTAACTTTTGTTCCATCCATTGGGTTAAGCCTGGACTGTGGTGCACCACAGCTAAGACGTGGCCTGCAGCCTGTGTTCTTTGCAAAGCCTGAGCTAAAGGGGGATTTTTAAGAACTGTAGAGAACAAGACAAAGCAAGTGAGCCGTGAACCCTCAATATCATGGGACCCTATTCACTGGCGGGTGTTTCAGCAGCATGTAGTCAGAATAAAGGGAGAGAAGCACTCAGAGTCACAATTAGCAAGTGGTTTCCTAACACCAGGTTGGGTGGTAAAGATAGGTCCCAAAATCTTAGACACTCATTTAGCATCAGAGCCCCCGCCATTTAAACCCTCAAACCTACTCTGAACTTGGAAAGTCAATTTAGACAAAATCTAACACTCCTGGAATGATTTTATCACAGTCACCTTTCCAGGTAATCACAAGTTAAGTGTCCCAGGCTGTTTTCCATTAGTGCACAAATTAGCTGCAACTTATCAACAGCATTTTTTCCACCAGCTAACTGAGGTCTGTCATCACTGCAGGTCTGTGCAGCTGCCTCGAGGATTTCTGGGCACTGGGTCAAAGCTCCAACGCTCTGGCACATGACATGTGCCCTGGGATGCAACAGCAACACATTAACACACACGTGATTACATACTTCATATATATTATTGCATTTGAAACTAAACTGATAACATGCTAAATTGATGGTTCGTTAAACTTTTCTTAACACTGGTAAGAAATATGAGGCAATTCTGAACTAAATTAGAGCTCTATAAATATTGTAGTTTCCATCAGAGAAAATTCTTTCATGGAAAAAAGAACCAAAATAACCCCACCAGAGTAAAGTGACCAGGGTTCCAGCCCAGGAGGAGAAGGAGGAGCTACATGCAATATTTGCAAGTCATGAAGACCTGAACTCTAATCTGGCTCAGGTGCCCGTAGCTCCAGCTGGAAGGGCGGCTGCTCAGCTCCCCCAACACATGGCCAAGGTGACTTTACAAGCCCAGGAGCCCTGTAAAGCTGGAAGCTTAGTGCCATTCACACCAGAGCTGGGGGTATTGTACAATACATACAGTAGGGAAAACGTTCCAGGAAGGAAGTTTGCAGGGAGGCAGAATGGGGCACCATGAAGAGATTTGGTTGTGAGTAAAGCATAATGTAAATCAAAGCTTTCTGTCTGTGTCTCAGATCCATATGACTTTCCCAGCTCCTCTGGCAGAAAAACAGAGCCTAGTAATTTCTTAAGGTAGATTCAGGAAGTTGAGCTGTGTGGGACAAAATGCAGGGCAGAAAGAGGTGCCCCTTCCCAGGGGAAGGAAAAAAAAAAAAAAAAGAAAAAAGGAAATAAGCAGTCAACATATATACCAGGTTATAATGCAGTTAAAAAAGTCTTATGAACAAGCGCAGTTTTTCTGATGTTACCTGCACAGGTCTGGCAGCTGGGACTCAGCAGCAGAAATTGCTTGTGCTTAAAAATTCTTAATAAATATTAAATAAAGTCTTAGGGTTCATTTCTGTTCCAACACAACTCTGACTTCAAGCACATGATTTAAATTATACCTCAGCATTTTGTCCAGTGGGACAAACTCACCCTTGGGTGAGATAACATTGTAGAAAGTATATAATGTAAAGAAGTAAGAGGTGGACATTAAAAAATAACATTTAAACCTCTTATGCTTTAGAGAAGAAGAACAGATCCTTTAGGACAGGCATTGTACATCCTTTAAAGGGTCCCTCTAGAAGTTTCATTGATTGAAAAAAGAGACTCTAACATTTTAGGACCTGTAATTTACTGAGCAATGTGCTTAGAAGAGGCTGTGAAGGTTCACAATGGAAGAAAGAGGAGACAACTCATGATAATATAGTTTGTAAATTGGGGCCAAATCAAATGCATTGAGCTTCAGCAGCTGTGCCAATTAAATCTCATTCAATTTGCTGAACAAGAACATTAACATTAATCACTTTGGCAAATTTCTTGGAATATTTCGTGTCACTAAGTAGTTAAGTGATTTTGTGCTTGTTTACAGTGCAGAATAACATTATATGAAGCAATATCATTAGTCACTGAGCAACTGCGGGATGCTCTAGGAACCCCTGTGTGCTTCATGGCAATGTTTCTGTAGCAGTTCCATGCCTCCTACAGGCTATTGCTTTACAGAAGCATCCAACAGATTTTACTTTTTTTTTTTTTTAATTGCAATTATTCATTGTCATCACACAGCACCATCAGCACAGCCGAAGAACAAGCTGCCAGCCAGGGAATTTTGCCTTCTGAAGCCACCACATCCATGTCCCATCTCCAGGCCACATCCTCATTGCTTGGAAAAAGGAGATCTTGGGCAAACTTCCCGCTGCAGTTCAGGGCACAGGGATGCAGGGAATACCTCTTTGGCCATATTTATTCATTTAGGTCTATGATTTAGGTACATTTTTTATCACATTTCAATAGCTGATGTTGTTTCCTGCCCTAACCTTGATTCCGTTTCTGGATGAGTCATGTACCCAATTATATAGCACCGCTGTTGCAGAAGAAGCGTATCTCATCCTGGGTTATTTCAAAATGCCTGCTACCCAGCAACAAAAAGGAGAGCTGTTTTTCTGAGCTTGGCAACAGCAACCCAGACTGGGGCACCCACCCTGAGAAACACGTGGGTGCAAGAGAGTCTGCAGGAGAACAACAGGAGGGAGCTTCATCACCTCCGAGAAGTTGACGGCATCCACTCACGTATTAGAGGGAGGAACACATCACCACGTCTCACATCAGTGATGTTCCCTGGGAACAGCCCTCCAGCAAGCCAGGAGCATGAGAGCCACACAGTGAACTGGCAGAGACAAGGTGGGACATGAACTTGCTGGGCTCACATGTGCTGTCCAGTGCAGCAAGGTGGGGAAATAAATGCTCACTTTGGTCCAGGACCAAAGCTGCTCCACCACACAACCCCACTGGGTGACTTTTCCCCTATTCCTTTCCTTGCTGCAAAAGCACTTTCCCTTTCGAGTGGAAATTTGTGAACCCAGGAAAATTTGTTAGAACCCAGGGCTTGTATTTGCTGGAATTAAAGAGGGGGGGGGGGAAACCCACGTGGGGTGGTGAGATTGTTCCTCGCAGTCAGAAGCCAACGAAATCAAAACGGACCCAGAAGAGTTTCATTAGTCCAGTTTTTATTCAAATTAAAGGATGGGGAACTACAACTTGATTTCCTTTTATAATATAAATATGCCAGTGGAGAATGTTTCTTGAGTCGTTCGTCGCACTGGACAAGACAGCTGTCAAGAGAATTACTTTCAAAAGTCCTTAGTCCTTCACACTCATGCAAAAAATCTTTAATTAAAAAAATTAGCTTAAACAGTCAACTGACTCATTACATTATACTGTCAGCTATTGAACCAACAAAGCCTGTTTTACAAAAACAAATAATTTCACACCCAGGTAAATAATTTCACAATCATCCATTTTTCTTAAAGGGTTTTTTATACATAAAATATACAAATTAAAATTCTCAATATTTACTTATTGTCACTGCAGAGGAAAATAATTTATAAATCCATAAACAAAGATAAGGGCAGAGGGAAAAGAAGCAAATTCACTCATTTCCAGACTATAATGTCTAACACGCTCCCAAACGCTGTAGCTTTGAGCAACAAATTATGCTCATGTGAATGTGATTTATGGGCATGATGTAAAGCCAAGGGGGCAACTGCTTTGATACTACATTTTATTAGTAACGGATCCCAAAGGTTAAAAACAAGCTGCATTTATCTGTTGAACCATCATGTTAGCTTGATGAATAGGCATGACACATCGCTGGATATGAAGTATTTTGGTCTCCAAACACTGCAAACGAGAGAAGAGCATTAAGCTTTCATGGTGGTGTCATGCAAATGCTGCCAAGCGTATTTATGGTAATTACAGTGCTGTACACATCTGTAGAAAAAAAGTATTTGGATAAACTGAATGAACTGAAAATTGGTTTTAATCACCCCCAATTTATCTATTAGGCACAAATGGAAAAGATGGACTTGATTCAAACTTGTTTAAACAACAGATTGCTTGAGGCAAATCAATCCTGCTTTACACACGCTCGCCTGCTCTGCAATCCCAGTGTGTGCCCCCCCCTCCGTGCTGGGGGGTTTTGTGGGTACATGTCCCCAGGGATGCTTTCCCTACAAGAACCAAGTCACCTTCGGGAAACCCACAGCTAGAATCCCACCCAGGGTCACCATGTGGGGACCCCAAAAAAGAGCTGACAACAGAGGAGAGCTGAGGAAAGCCTTCATGTTCACACAGGACCCTTGTGCGGAAGAAGCCTGAGTTTGGTTTATAAAGCTTTTACAAAACCTCCTGCAATTATTATTTTATATTATTTGGCTGCCAGGGGCAGGGCAGGGGGGGTTTGCACATGAGCTGTTGTGTGCATGGCATCCTCCAGCTTCAAGGAGGAGCCGAGAAACCAAATCATTGAGAGACGCCTTGTCCACCAAGCACATTGGAAGCAAACACATGGCACAAGAAAATTAAATCAGAGTATTGAAGTTGTTGTAAAATAACTAATAATCTAAGAGCGTCCTGGTGACTGAGGTAATGGATTTTAATTTATTTCATAATGTTGAACCCAATGCTGTCCTTCTAATATGTTAGAATCAACATAAGAGCTATCCCAGACCTTAGTTACATTTAATTTGTTGTGCAGAAACCATACAGATTCACACTTACATCATGGCCAGCAAGAACTGCACTGGAGTGTAAGAATTAGATCCAGAATTTAACAGAAGTGTCATTGACGACCATAAAAAGCAATCCAAAAAATCATTTAAAATTGTCTTATAAAAATATTTACAGTAAAATTTGTTAGCACTAACACTACGGTTTCAGTCCTAGAAAAAGGCAATCTTTAAAGGATCTGGCTCAGGTGCTCAGAATTAACAATACAAACATGAAACCACACGCCAAAGACAGACAAATTCAAAAAGCATTTCAAGGTGGGGGAGTCGGGGGGGATACAGCTGGTTCATCACGTGTTACGGTTGTTCATATTGCATAGCTGGAAAACGAGGTCACTTGACTTGCATAACACTGCAACGTCTGAGAAGGAAAGAAAGAAACGTGTCCTTTGCCATCGAGAAGAACTGGCCGCAGCCAGGAACAGCATCGCTCCTCCCTGGCAAGGGCTGCGAGTCCGAGCCCTGTCCAGCAAGCCCCAGGTCAGCAGCGGGCAGAAATGCCATTTTACAATAGCAGAAAAACACCAAAAACAGTTTTCCTTTATAAAGCAAGGAAGGTTTACAAAGAGACATATAGCAGGGGGAAAATTATCCAAGCATGTTCACCTTTCACGACATCTGACAAACACGGCAAATTTCCAACTTACATCTCCCTAGCACTAACTACGAGATTTTATCCTGGCCCACATAAACTCTTAGTCTCTGGGTAACGCTTGTCTTTGCCCCAGTGATGCTACGAGTGTGAGAAGGTTAGCTGGTACCTGCTTCCAACCACTGAGCTGTAATTGGGCTATATAGCAGCTATTTAGCTTTACATTCGCTATGTACACCACACCTAAGGAGGGCCATGAAGTGCCCAAACACTTGTCCACCCTTGTCCAGTCACCTCAGTCTAACAAGAGATGGTAACTCTGACCAAAACACTTTGCCTGTCCCCCTTTATCCTCTATTTCCACAGGCTACGTGAAAGGGAAAGACCTTTTTGGGGCAGGGAACTTGAGTCAGTCCAACCCAAGGCATCATCTTCCTTATGTCACTGTAAAGACACATCTCAGGACTGATGCGAAGGCAGCTGCTCTCAGGGACACGTTCCTACCAGCCTCAACAGCTTTTACAGTAAGCAACATCTCAAAGAAGAGCAGCACGTTGCACTACAATATTGGCATGTTTCACTGCACATTGTTGAACCCAAAGAAAAGGCTTAAAGGGTATTATAGAAAAGACCGAATTTTCATTATGATTATTATTATTTCCAAGACCTCCAAGCTGACACACAATGGAAAGGTAGACATCAAGAATAATACTGCCATTTCTTTGGACAGTTTGCAAAAAAAAAGAATATCCAAAGAGGAGTGGGTGCTACCTAACGTTCCCCATGAAGGGCAGCCCCCTTTGAGGGAGGTGACACAGCAAAGGTAGGTGCTATTTCCCCCACAGGGAACAGGCACCCATCTGACAAGGACTGTGTCAACTCCACCACAAAAAATCTACTTATTTAAAGAAGTAACTCACTCTAGAAAAGCTCCACAAGGTGATGTAGCCTTAGAACCCTCCGAAATAAATTTTTAATTTTTTTTTTTACTGTAGAAGGTGCGATGGAGTCTTTTTGATAGGAGATCTATGGAGAAAGAAACCAGGAGAAAGCAGTGCTGGAGCTCGACACTAACATGGGCAGATTTGGTCCTGCAGGCCAGCTGCCTGCTATGGAAAAGTCTCAGCTGATCTGAAACAAAAAACAAACAACAACCAAGAAAAAAAAAAGTAAAAAGGGATAGAAAACATTTTTCTTCACTAGTTCTCTTTAGCTGGGGAGTCTTTGGGAGCCCACCCCTGGATGCAGAAGCATGCCAGAGCTCACAAGGAGACATAAAAAGGTATTTTAAAGTCAAACAGAAAGCTTTTAGAATTTGGGATGTAAGCAAGACAGCTACTGTACAGCTGGATCCAGATTTGTCTGTTTTGAATAATCTTTATGAATTCTTCATACTAATAGAGGAATGCCTTCAGTACGGGCAAGATTAAAATAGCAATTACAGTGACAGTGATTAGTTAATCTCCATCCTCTGGAAGCATTAAAACACTGCAGGTTATTTTATCTTGCTCATTAATCACTGAGTGGGTGATGGAGGGTTCTCACCGTGTGTAATGTCTTTTATTTTAATGGCACCATAAGGTATTTCTTTTAACATCTAAACGCTCTATTACGAAATGGCATTGAGATGCTGGACAGGGCTGGAACCGGGGCTTTCAGCACAGCTGAAACGCAGGGGTTGGGAATACTTTCTATTCAAAGCGACATTTGTTTCACAGGAGCAACAAACCCCACGGGAGCAGCACACGTTTTGTGGGGTTGTGAAGTTTTCAGCCCCAGGGAAGGCACTGCCCAGCAGGTCCCACCAGGTACAGCACACAGCATTCATGGCAAGTAGAAAAACCACATGGTATTTATTTCCACCATACGACAAGCATTTCAGGGACACATACAGTAGTCCAGTGGCATATACAAACGTATGACTGAGACAGTGTCACACTCAAGCCAGAGCACCCTGGTCCAGTCCGTTTCTGCTGACTGCTTTTCTCAGTTGGTACTCAGAAGCTTCCACTGCCAGTAGTAAAGTCCACCCTCCAGGCACAGTGAGTTCAACTGATAACGTGCACGGAGCATCAGTAGTAAAGAAATCCAGAAGTGTTTGGTTTTTTACTCACATGCCCAAACGTAGCAGTTTTGTTTCACACAAGAAATTCGGTGCCTGCAGTTCAAGCACAGTGTTTATCTCAGGACACTAGCCATTGAGAAGAACAGTTGATTGCACCACAAATAACAAGCAACACCTCATTGTCTAGCATGGAACGTGTCCCCAAAGGGATTTTTGCTTTGCTGGGCAATCCGCCACAGAGCAGATGATGTTTTTAACGTATCACTTGTCATGCTAAGACGTTAACAGCAATGAGATGGGTCAAGTCAGAAGTCAGTCATCTTCCCAACACCACCTGGCTGGATCCACTTCACTTCTGCTCCTCGCACTGGCTTGATCATGTGTCACAACGGTTTGTGAATCACAGCCACCCCTGTTATAAGAATGGACAGACACAGTTATTGCAGGAGCAGCTCCTGGGCTGCACTGTCACTCAGATCCATCCTGCAAAGCCAAAGACTTTTGACCAGGCAGGCAGAGGGAGAGGTGTCTATTATTTCTATGAAAGTTTTGCTCTACTGAAAGCAAACATAAAACAACAAGTAAAATGCAAGATTCAAGCTTCAGGAGGCACAGCCCTCAAGTTTATGAATGACCCCAGCTGTTACCAGCTCTCCCACTGACTATTTACCTGCATAACTTCTCCCCGTGCTCATGCTGGTTGGTAATAACGTCCACTTGTCTGTGATGGGGTTGTAGTATTCCACCGAGGCCAAGTTGCAGGAACCATCATCTCCTCCCACCACGTAGAGGAGACCATTCACCGCACACACACCTCAAAGCAGAGCACAGATGGTTAGACGCGGGCTAACTCATCCCCCATGACATGTTCTGATTCATTCCCAAGCAGATACCTCATCTTCCATTTTTATCACGTTCTTACGATACCGATCGCTTACATCACTAGCACATCAGCTGCATTGAAAACCACACAGACAACTGCAACCAAAACCACAGTAAGGCCTGTTGTGGTTACCTGCATTTCTTCTACACATATTCATGTCTGCTACTTGCTTCCAGGTGTTTGTTCCTGGATCGTAGACTTCCACGCTCTTCCTTACTAAGGGACCGTCGTGCCCCCCGGTAGCGTACAGCAGCCCACTGAGAACACCAACCCCTGTCAAACAAAGCCCAGCGTTAGCCAAACACACAGGGGAAAGGGTTACATGTCCCTGGATCTTCTACTGGGTATTGTCTTGGCCTCTCCAAAGCATTTCCGAAACATGGGCCACATGTGCCTCAAGATCACCTGGGTCAACTCTCCACCCAGCCACCACGTAGCACTACGACAGGCCTGCGCAGCAATGCCTGACGGATGTTCTGTCTTTCAAGGCTGTGCCCCTTCTCAGGTAGATCTTAGTCTGTCTGAGATCAATAGTCTAGTCCCACAACACTCCTCTGCCTTTATTTAGTCTCTTTGGACTGACTTGTACTCTCTTTAGCTCCCTGACCGCTGCATCCCACCCCACCTCAACCCTATCTGCCCGATCTTTTCTGCCACGGGGCCCTTTGCTTTTAGCCTTATTCCCAATTCCAGGAGCTTTAATTTTGCTTTTCCTGTTGCCTTTATGCCACATGGTTTCACCCCTTGGACACCCTTCCTCTTCTGAACAACTTACGGGCTCCCATTCTTGAAGCTGCCACTGGGTTCCTCTCCCCACACTCCCCCAACTCATGCCCCCAAGCATGGCAGCAGCACTTGGCACAGACAAGGTGCCTCCAAGGCCACCTTCCCAGCTGCTTTCACAGGCCTCCATCTCAAACTCTGGGGATGACAAGAATCTGAAGGGTGCTTCTGCCTAGTATTAAGTAAATTAATTAATTAAAATGTTCACCAATCCGTGAGAGTTAAAACTTCCAGCAACATATCTTCGTTAATAGGTTCAAAGGCCTCTATTAAAATTAACAAGGTGGGATGTTAGTAAAACAGAAACATTGATCTGAATTGCATCATTTCAGCTGAAGGCATTAACCAGCAGGACAGTCCCTGTGCCCTGAAGATGGGCTCGTGCTGATGACCGAGGGAAATGCACAGAGATGGAAAGGCAAGCACAGGGAGGAGAGGGTCCCCACCTGCGTAAAACCGATGAGTTTTGAAATTGGTCCTTGTGCAAATACCTTTCCTGTTTGCCACGTGCAGCACAGGAGCAGCACTGTGATGGTGGCTCAGAGAAAGCAGGCACCATCTAGGCTCAGGAGCTCCTGTGCCACAGGAACATCTCCTGGTGGTATGTCACATCCCAAAAATATGATGTGTCACATTGCTCCAAGTCTTGCCACAGACAACAGGAGCATGGACCACAGCAGCCACCATGCTCCACCTGCAGGATGGCAATATGAGGCGGGGAGGGAAAACATCTGAGCATTATTGCTCCTCCCTCACCCCAAAATGGGCCAGCACCTAACGGAAACCAAGAGATGAATTAAAGCTCCATCAGGCACACTACCATTTGAGGCACAGGAACATTGCTGCAGGGCTACCATCACCACCTCTTTCTTCTCCACATTTTCCAGATAACTTGCTACTACTGGGTTTGGCTTTGACCAGGTGTTGAAATCCCAACATGACATTGGGATTCATGGTTCATCTCTGGAAAACACTGGTAATTAATCTCTAACTGCCATAAATATCTACCTTACTGGGTGAAATTCTCAACCTGGTTGAGGTACTCCAACATGCACTGTCTAAGAAGAGCAGAACACATCCCAGTACATGTCCTGGCACCAGAGCTGGTGCCTCTCAGGTGACTGGGGAATGGGAGCTCATTCAACTGGTGAGGAAAGCTGACTGCATCTGAGCCCAGCAGCCTGGGGTTGCAGCACCTTAGCATTTCACTATGTTCAGCTGTTAGCAAACATTTTATACTTTTAAGAAAAAAATGTAATTAGCAAACTAACTTAAGCAAGTAGGAGAGTAAAAGAGTCGGAAAGACTCCAAGGTTTTTCCACCTAAAACTGCCTCCCCATGTGGTTTGACAGGGCACACACGGATGGGACATCCCTCTCAGGGAGGGGAAAGCCCAGCAAACCGAGTTGGGCCAGCACCCACACATCTACAGAGACTCACTGCCTGGTCTGGGGTCATCCCGAGGACGTGGGGACACCGGCCCTCACCTCCACTAGATGTCAGCATCGGAGCGGCGATGCCGGCAGCTCGGAGCGTGGCTTCATTTAGGGAGCTGAACCATAGACTGTGCTGCAGCACCACGAGTGGCACCGGGTTGTCTCCTCCCCGGTGCCTGCTGGAGGGGCATCTGGGTGACAACCAGACCTTGAGGAGCTCAGCTTTAGGGTTGGGAACAGAAAAATGCCAGGCTACTTGGCAGGCAAGTAAGAGCATTCCCAATATTGCACTTGCCGTGTGGAGATGTACTTGCAAAGCAGTGCTCAGAACAGAGCGTTTCAAACAAAGAAAAAAATCACCAAAATCCATCTCACTACAAGCCCAAACTGTTTTCTTGTGTTTCAACACACTGTTAACAACACGAGATACTCATTCTCTTCTCCTATAAGGTTGCATCAGGCTAGGATTAAGCACCAAACAGCTACTAAAAACTTCTTCAATAGAATTCAAACCAACAATGTGTTGGTTTGACCATATTTGCCTCACCTGGAGTTATGGAAAAGGTATTAGAGTGAGGAAAGACAGACGGTGTGTAGAGAGCAGCCTCTCAACTACCCAGCTCAGAAGGAAATTCCCCCCACAGCTTAACCTGCAGGGTTATTGCAGCCCCTACACAAAGGGCAGCCTCCGGGCTCAACCACCCCTGGGCAACTGCCACTTTGGCTGTTGTACAATGAGAACTGCACCACCAGCCATCAGGGAGCACCCGGTGCACACACTGAGCAATAGGACCAACACAAACACACTCCCTTTCATCTGAAGATGATTTTAAGTGCAATGGATAAGAGCTTTCATCCCTTTCAGAGAGGACAAGTCCCCACCTGGCCTAATATCAGTAAATTAGAAACTATCAAGAATATAGCCCTAGAATATAATCCTTTTTTAACACGTCCTTGCCTCTAGTCCTCCAAATCACCAGTTTTTGCCAGCAAAAGGCACATTAAAAACTAGCTTAGCAGGGGCAATCTGAGATGGATTTTGTTACCTTGAACTGGTCTGCACATCACCCAGTGCAGATGTGCTTTGTGCTGCAAAGCACCCACTGGATGGATGCTTGCAGAGAAGATCCACAAGGACAATCCATCTGACAACCCCCAAATGAGAGGAGAGAAGGAGGTGCAGCTTGGTTTCCCAGTCCCCAGCTGAGCCTGCAGCTGGCAGTTTGGAAAGATAACTCTTTGCTTACAAGCGAGATGCATCTGTTAGCGAGGCAACTTAGTAACACTGAACGTTATTTCATTAATCCAGAAATTACTTTCAATTTGGCAGATTTTAACGAAGTCAGAAGAGCTGCTGAGAGCTTCCAAGCAATTATGGATTTTCCCCTTGTGGGAAGGGGGGGGAAATAACAGGTTGCACTTGCCAGCCCAGCAATGCCAAACACACTTCTCCTTCCTTTCCATGAGCAGAGGAGAACCCGGCGATTACCCGCTCTGGAGAACACATCTGGGAGCCAATACCTGCACCGCTGCGTCGCGTGCTCATGTCGGCCACGTAGGTCCATTCGTTCGTGGCTGGGTTATACTGCTCGACGGTACTAAGGCACTGACGGGACGCTCCATCGTAACCCCCCACGGCATAGAGCTTACCTGGAAGAGACACAGGTCGGCATCAGCATTACGGCTACGACTGATTGACGTTACCATCATGCCCGAAGGCCCCAGCTGAGGACAGTTCCTGGCTGAGGGAGACCTGGGGAGACATGCCTAAACCTGCTGGGATGTCTGGGGAAAATCCTAGCCAAAGGATCTGAAGTAGACTCGCAGACAGGCGGGACTGTTTTTAAGGCCGTTAAAGCTGTCAACTAAGACACGGAAACGACATGACACAATGGCTTAATTAGAAGCCAAAAGCCCAGAGGGTTTTCCAAATGACTTGTTGGCCCAGGAGAAGAAGTAACATCAAAGCATGTTCCACTGATGGAGTGTTTCCTCCTGTTCAGGTGCCACAAGGCAAGGTGTGCTGTTAAAGGTCGATACTGTACATTAATTACAATCTCACATGAGCAATAAATATGCAATAGCCTCTTACGTTAATATAATACCTGCATGGAAACCTAGACCTGATTTTGAAGAACCTGGGACAAATCAAAACCAACCAACGCTGCTAGCGCAGCTGAGGCCAGCCTGGTCACTTCTGCCAAGTGACCATGACAGAGAAGAGACCATGGGAGACCCTCACAGCATGGTATATCTGTCCCCCCCACCCTGACTCAATGAAAGCTGAATAATATACACCTACCGAGACAGGAAAAAAACAATCAGATGTCACAGGACTACACCACTCATGAAACAAGGGTGAGGCTCCACCATGTCCTCTGTTCACAGGTCTGACTGATACTCTCTCCTGGTTTCTCTGTATCATCCATCAGCTTGTTTAGCATTTAAGCCATTTAGGTTGGAAAAGACCCTTAAGATCATCGAGCCCAACCGTTAATGTTGTACTGCCAAGTCCATCACTAAACCATGTCCCTCAGCACCACGTCTACCCATCTTTTAAATACCTCCGGGGATGGTGACTCAACCATTTCCCTGGGCAACCTGTTCCAATGCTTGACAACCCTTTTGGTGAAGAAATTTTTCCCAATATCCAGTCTAAAACTTCTCTTACTGAGGGTGCACTCAATTCCCTCATCCAGGTCGTTGATAAAGGCATTAAACAGAACAGGCCCCAATACCGAGCCCTGGGGAACACCACCTGTGACTGGTCACCAACTGGATTTAACTCCATTCACCACCACTCTTTGGGCCTGGCCATCCAGCCAGATTTTACCCAGTGAAGCATATGCCTAAAGCAACTGTCCATGAGTAGCCAAGCTTCTCCAGAAGAATGCTGTGGGAAATGGTGTCAAAAGCTTTACTAAAGTCTAGGCAGGCAACATCCACAGCCTCTCCCTCATCCACTAAGCTGGCCACCTTGCCATAGAAGGAGATCACGTTAGTCAAGCAGGAATTTGGGCTCCCACCAGCAGTTATCTACAGTCTTTTGCTTTTGCATCCTCCCATTTCCTTGATGCTTGCAAGGCTCCAAGAACAGGCCAGATCTTCTCTTTCTCCATCAGCTCCACCCATGGCCTCCTCACGCTGTGATCATTAGGAGAGGTCTGCAAGGATCAGGTTTATGACTGTGCTCCTTCTGCATCTTCCTATAAACGTTTCAAACTCTCATTTGTGCTGTTGCTTCAACCCGCTCAGTGTTAGTCAACGAATCAAGGCAAGAGCACCAGACCAAGCAAAACAAAGTACCCTGACTGGCATCAACTATTAGATATTTTCAGTACCCACAGACATCAGATCAATCTTCATCACATTCAGATGAACATTGCAGAACAACCACAGGCTGCAGCTTGTTCCCTACATCAATACAATCAGCTCTTCTTCCCCATCACACGCCCTTTTCTTTTTTTTTTTTTTTATCATAGACTCCAACATGCGCAACACTTATTTGCGCTGTCAAACAAAGCAAAGAAAAAGGATTTCATGTGTCTCCAGTAGAAAACCTGTCCATAGAAATGTGTCTCTCAGGTACGTACTTGATATTTGCCCCATATTCAAATGACTGACCCACTTTAGTAAACCCCACTGACTACCAGTGCCCAGCACTTCACAAGCATGGGCCAGTTTTGAAGGAGATGCTTCTAAAATATGTAGATTTAGCACAACCACCACTATTTATTCTGACTTCATCTTCCTCCCTTTCCTCACACAAATACATTTTGTGCACATAAACACATTTCATAGACTTCCTATTCACTCAGGTCAAACTGAACCACTTCAAAGCACAGTTTAAAACAAAGCTCGTGCCAGCAGCTGCTCCATACTGTACTAATTGGAAACTGCTACGCCACGCTAAAGAGGAGGTCAAATAAAACCTTTCACTTGCTTCAGAACTGATTTCACTAAAAGAAGAAAAGGTTCCCAAGTTAAACCGTTCTTTCTCCTGGATCCAAACCAAGCTGCTCACTTCCAGCTCGCTGGAGTTTGGTGCTGACACGTAGGTGCCAACAGCCGCCGCGGTCCCTCCAAGCATCCTCTCCACCCACCTCACTCCCGAGCTGCCGCAGCACCGGCGTTTGCTGTCGTCTGTCCCTGCTCATTTACGAACCAGAGCACATCGTGCCGTGCGTGCCGGCAGGCCTGATGTCAATAAACACAGGGTTTAGTATTCCTGCCAAACCGCCAGCTTGGGGCTGTGGGACGAACTACGCTCCTGTTTCTCTCGCTGAGCAGATTTTCTGATGGTACTCCATCCACGCAGCGTCTGCCGATAACAACAGCACACACTGCTCAATCCCGCTTGCTTTCACCAACCAGAAGCAGTCCAGGAGGAAGAAGGATTCAAAGAAACCTGCACACACCTAATGGCATTCACAGGAGGCAGGGGCTGGTCTGATATGGGTCTGAGGCTCTTGGAAAGCTACACATGATTTTTCACTAAGATGAAGAGGAGAATGGAAAAAGCTTCAGTGATTACGTCACATAAAATAAATCTTTACCAACTAAAGACAGTCTAGAGAACAGTTCCTGCAGTTCCTCCTATTGCACTTAATCGTTCAGGCTTCTGTTTGACACAGTAACATCTGCTGGATGGAAATGGCTGCTGATTTTCTTACCCTCCACAACTCCAACTCCAACACTGCTTCTTCTTGTGTTCATGGGAGCCACAAAAAACCACTCATTGGTTTTATAGCTATAGGCCTCAACTGATGCCAGACCTAGTTAAAAAGGGGATACACAGGTTTTCTAATTAAAAAAAAAGAGAAGAAAAAAAGATTGGTGTTGCACTTTCATTTGCCTTCCTCCTCCTCCCAAGCCCGTAATTCCCCCCACACTCCTGCAACCCCATTTTCTAGTCCCTTGCCTTTCAGCCCAGGGCCAGTGTGTCAACGCCACTTTGTCAGCAGCTGGAAAAATTGTTACCCACAGCCTCTGCCCTGAGACTGCTGCCCCTCCGATGTGCTGGGGACACTGAGTTAGAAGCAGAGACCAGATTCCAAGCCCCAAAGTCCCACGTCCTTTCAAGCATTAGAAAACATCCACGCAAAGGCTTAAAAATTCCCCCGGATTCCATTGCATTGGACTCATCACCAGCCCAAATCATGAGTTTTAGGGCTTAACCAAGTGGCAAAGCTCTACAGCAGAGGCAGGGGTGTGAATTTAAACATAAATCCCAGACACACATACCCCATAACATGCCATGCTGGCATTTTATTCATGTTGCTATGCAAAACTTAACTAAAACCAGGGGAAAAAAAAAACCCAACCTTTTCAGTCCAGAATAAGCATAGTCATACAGAGAACAAGACTGAAAGAACTGTACCACTAAAGACAAAACTAGGGTGAGATACTGTGCAATTACTGATGGGTCAGAACGTGCATGTGGTTAGTTATAACACACAGTAACCCCAATCTCTGGCTCTTTCTCTACAAAATCATAGAGGAAGGGCACAGAAACCTCAGCTAAAGCTCTGCAGTCTTTGCAGGGGGCTCTGAAAACACATTTTTCAGGTCAGGCACTGCCTGGTTTTTGCTCAGTCACCTACCAGTGCTGCCATCAAAGCCGCCCACTGCATACAGGAGGTCATTGAGCACAGCTGCTCCTAAAGTGCTTCTTCTTTCCTGCATGCTGGCTATGGACGTCCACTGGTCCTTCACGCCATCGTACACATCAACCGTCCGTACCCTTAAAGAGCCATTAAAGCCCCCGACAGCATAAACATTGCCAGCCATAAATACCACACCTGGTAAAAGAAGAGAGATTTCTTTATGGAGGTTTTACAAACAGTTGGGGAAGCAAGTACCATCAGACATCTGCTGGGGTGCATAAGACAGCAGGGAAGAGCAGAACGTGGGCAAGTCTTTGGCATTTTCTGCAGGTTAAGAGCATTGGAGCCAAGTATGATAAAACATACATGTCATATGGAAGGTGAAATGCACTTAAATACACAGTAACATAAGGCACAGATGGATTTCACACCTGAATGAGCAATTTTCTGAGCCAGAGAGGACACCAAATGGTGATCCACATTCACAGCCCTCTCAGATGTCTTCAAGAGGAACAGTCCCAACTTACAGATCTGTTCTCCATCACCTACCTCCTCAGCACCAAGAGGGCCTGACTCAGCATTTTTGATTTTCAATAGGATACCAGCACAGAAAACTGGATCCCTCTGGGCTGCCAGGCCAGCAGGATGGGAGGAGGAGGGGAAACGTTGATGAAGTAGTAGCCAGGAGACAGAGAGGTGACGAAGTGAAGACAGTGACTGTGGAGGGCAGACGGGCGGGAGCAACACCTCTGGAGAGCAGGGCATCCACCTGAATGAGAATGATACACGTGTGCAGGGAAAGAGGAGGAAGGAATGGCAAAAAGAAAGAGCTGCTTGAGGCCAGGGGCACAGAGGAAGGCTGAAGGGACAACTGAGGACATCCATCCAGCTCTGAAAAGCTGCACTGGAAAAACAAAAAAAGGTTACAGCATTACAAAAGTGTTCCTGTTACCTGCTCTGCATCTCCGGGAGGGAAGCTCAGCAACCTGATCCCACCGCTCCTCCTCAAAATCATAGCACTCCACGCTGCGAATGGCTTTGGGTGCTTGTCCGCCCACCACGATCATCACCTGGAGAGGGAAGACGAGAACTAGAAAACTGCAGACACCAGTCCAGGCAGCTGCTCTCTGCAAACAGATCATCATCACAACCTGGTCAAGAGCAGCTAACCAAAACATTCTGCAGGCCTACTAAAAGCCTCTGCAGCGGGGGAAAAAGTTTTCTCCAATTTAATGCATGCAAAATATTTCAGCCTCCATTAACTCTTCCTCACCATTTCCGAGGTGGGCAGCCTGCCCTAGTTCCTCTTGAAACACAAAACCACTTTGCACCAGGGCACACACAAGGCTCACTGTAGAAGTATTTTTAAGTGAAGAAGATCCCAGTGTAATTTCCAGAGCCAGCCCACTGTTTAGTCATTATCTCCATGGTGGTGCTAAAAATAATCGATGCCACTTAGCAAATAAAACCTGACAGCTGTATTGCCACCTGCGGGGAAGACGGCACTCAGGGAAATCACCAGGACTATTAAGACCCAGGGTGCTGGGCTGGCAAAGGAAGTGATTTGTCAGCTTCATTAAGGCTTTTGGCTACAATATTTATTGATGCAAAACCAGTAATTAAACTCTGAGTTCCTTATAGATAGGGAAGATCTATGTGAAGGTGATCAAGGGCAATCTCAGGAGCGTGGAAGTCCTTCCTGGATAAAGGTCCTTCCAGGCCCAGACTCCGTTCCCAGCCATGGCAAGTGGTGGAAACTGGTGAAAAAGTGAGCAGACCTGGATGGCACGTGGTCTTTCCCAAATCTGCCCTGTCTGCCACCAGCAGGCATGGACTCACTGACTTGCCCAGGGGTGGCGGTCCCAGGAGCCAACAGCTCAGACTTAAGGGCTTCCCATCACTCCTGAGTCCCCATCATGGCTGCTCTGGACCAACACATGCACAGGTGGCATCCAAACCCCCTGCACCTACAAACAACTCGACCTGCACTTTGTTCTGGACACGTTTCTACCCTCCACAGCTATCAAGAGGGAGGATTTGCTCCCCTTATCACAGCAAATCGGCAGAAGCAAACACTACCCAAGCCAATCTCATTTTAACAAGGCCAAGGAGCTAGAAGCAAGATAACGGTGCTTCAAATATGGTCAAAGAGTAGAGGGGAAACTGGCTTTAGCCTCTGCAAGTCGGCTGTGAGTAGCTGAGGAGATAAGATTCTTACCCGAGGTCACTCGTGTAATGCGCTCAACTCCAGCCATGGTTGCTTTAAAAGTACAGAGCTAGGCAGCAATTTAAAGAATGTGAAGAGTATGGAAATACTGAGCTGTTTGATCGACAAAGATAAGAATGTGACATTAGAAAGCAAATTGAGTCTAAATAAGCAGCCTGACTACTAGTTGTGTAACAGTCGTCCATGGAAAGCTGCAGAGCTTCACACGATTACAGAATTAAGAGATTTCACAGCAGACGGTAATCCCTCATCAGCGGGACCGACAGACAAGATGAAAGTTTCTCAGTAACAGGATTGCTGGAAGATCATCACCTTCTCCCCTTTCTTTACAGTTAAAAAGAAGGGAGGAGAAACCTGGAGAAGATTTGGGTTTGTGCTCATAGGTCATGCTTTGAAGATGTTGAGAACTTCTATTTCAGGTAGAAGTGCTGAACTCACTGGTTCATTTTCATCATTAACTACTTTAGCCCTTGAACAAGGGTCATATGAACCCTTCATGAGACAGCCAAAGCTGTGTTCTACCAACTTCATCTCAGTGCCCACAGGCAGAAAGGTCACAACGCACCGACACTCTGTGGAACAGCAACTTCTCAATGGACAGTTTAATATCTAAACATCTGAATAGTGCCACACAGCACAGATCTCATACACCATCCCACAAAACAAGCTCCCTATGATTTGTGCTTAGAAAAATAATACTTCTAAATACACTGTGGTTCTGATGTCTTAAAATCTCCGAAATGCTTATTAATAACTTCAGCTACAGGCTGTTGAGAGACACTGTGCCGAGCTGCATTTAACTCTGGGGCATGGGGAAAATAGTTTCTGCTGTCATTTTTTTCCTTCACTAATGAAGCGGTGGCCAGAGCATCACACGCCTGCGGGATAATTGTGGGGAGTAACAAGGATTATTTGTTCAGTAGCTGCTTTGAGTCTATTGAAATTTGCTTCAGACTTCCTGCCCACGGGTCTGGGTGCTGTTGTTTCCTGCTTTCCTGGCTTCCAACGATGGATACGGGAAAAGGAAAGACACCTACTGTGACCTTCCTCAGCAGGGCTCCAGGGCAGTGCTACAAAGCCAGCAGAAACCCTCCCAGCACTGAAGGCAGCTGCCTGCAGCCACTGCCGCTCCGACGGGGCAGCGATTCCCAAGCTGCAGCTCCAGCAGCAACAGCCCCTCACAAAAACCACTTGTGGCTGACAAAATGCTTCAAGAGCAGACCCTTGCCCCTGGGAGCAGAGCTACTGCTTCTCCTAAGGGCTTATCTAAGTTTACCCGACTTAATTATGTATCCTTGGTGGGCACAGGCAATACCAGAAGAGGGAGTAAAACACTTCCAAGAACAACCATGGAGTGAGAAATAGCGTGGCGAGCACACAAGCTCCTCTCAAAGACAGAAAATGCCACCAGTAACACCGTGAGAGGTGACACAGAGCGACAAATTCGGCTTACCTTTGGCAGGCTAACGGGAGTCCTCGGCTTTGTCCTGGGATTCTTTATCAGTTGCCTTTGATCCAGAGGAAGCAAATGATATTTCATAGCCTCGATAAGGAAGTCTTTACAGGTGTTGTTATTCTTGATTAAAGCTTCTTCTTCAACTGTCTGAAAACACACACACATATGAAAGATCATTTAAACTGAAGCACTTGGTGGCAACAGATCACAAGGAGCTTTGCAGAAAGAATGTGAAATCTGCAATTTCTTTTCCAAAGTACCAAGAAAAAAAATGCAGAAGACAAACACAGATTACCAGCTCTTCCCAAAGGAACACATGCAGTAACATCCCAGCTTCTCACTTTTTCCAGTATCACTCATGAGTAGCAGTGCTCCCTCTATTTTACTACCCTCTGCCAGACATTTAACTCAGGAGAGAATTCCCCAGGAGTCTGGGTATAAAATAAGTAACTTCTGTTATTTGACTCAGAATTTTTAAGAAGAGGCAATATCTTTTATGCAATCAGAAGATATAGTTGAGAGAAAAAAAATTACATGATGGGTTCATCTTGTGAATACCAATTTTATTTCAATTGTATCGGTATTTTTAGAAACATAATAAAGCATAGTAGTCCAAGCCCATGTGCCAACCCCTTCTTTGGGGATTCTCAGCTCATTATCAAGGCCCAGATCCAGGAATTAACTCATCAAGAACAATCTCCAAGAGAGCACCTCACCTGCCAGTCACACAGAGCCATCTCTATGTGCAGAACATGTCTTAAGCCAAAATTATCACACATGACGTGTTTTCAGCAAGCTAAATTTACCTGTGCATTAGGGAAAAAAAAACTGTGCGAGCTCGTAAATCCATCACCTGGATATTTTCAGGATGAAAAATCCCAAGGTATTAACTTCTAAATGCTTCCACCACGAGGAGCAGGAGCTCAGCTCTCAGCACTGCCTGGCAGAGCACAGGTCACATTTGCATGAAACTTTGGGGGCACACACATTAATTTCAGAGTCCACCCAGTTTTTCCTTTTATTCCTCTGTTTACAAACTTAGCAACATGCCAGATTACCCATCTCAGGCACAAACAGCCAAGCCATTGATTGAGGAGCTACCAGCAGCTTAAGTGCAAGTATTAATTACTTATTTGCAAACTAACCTGTACAAGATAATCTCTGGGCAAAAGGGGAAGGCGAACGTGCTCCATCAGTTTAGCCATGTGCTCTAGGCGAGATTCCTTCTCGTAATTTATCCAAGAAATAACTGCTTCAAAGACCTACACGGATAAAGTACAATTAAACAGAGAAGAGAGAACTGGCTCGCGCAGTCACCTACCCAAAGTCAGCAGCACTGTGATTTTACAACATCGAAGGAAGGAGGTGCAAGATCTTTATCAAACAGATGACAAAGCTGCGGCTACACACTGACCACCCCAGTGACGAAGAGGTGAGCTGAGCATGCATATTAACAAGCAACTTCACATCTGGATGTGATGTATCCCTTTCAACGCTAAGCGTGTGTCCAGGACAATCATAGACTTCTTGGACATTAGTACTGGAAGGCAGCCAGGAAAGTTAATTAGCCTGCTGACATTTGCACTGGACATTATGCATGAAATCAGCCACAACGATTACTCCTGATAACAGAGACCTCCCCTCCCGAAGGAGTCTGGCCACACCATAGAGTCACTACACTCACCATCATGTTTAATCACTGTGCCAGTTCCCCCTACCCCCCCAAAACCCAAGGAGTCTTCAGGACAAGTTCACCGTGGGCGCAGGAAAAATCCCTGTCTGCAGCCACGCGTGCGTTTCACTGCTAAAAATAGCCAGATACTTCTGCAGGGAAACAAGGGCACGCTGGACTTCTGGTCCGAATCAAAATCTAGTTTTACTCCCAGATCCGACCGGTTGAGATAAGCATCCAAACATTGACTCTGTGACTCCACGCTCACAAACAACCCCGTGCAGCAGGAGCCCTTGCAGAGCCCCACACAACCAGCAGATGTGGGTAGCAGCGTCCTACGTGAGCTTCTGCATGAATATGCATGTGCTTCTATAACCGTGAGCCTCTCTGCTCCCAGGAGAAAGGCCTAAAAATGTCACCGGGAATGGGAAAGGCTTCCTGAAACACCCAGCAAGGCAAGGAGAGGGGCTGGTGCAGTCTCAGACGCTGCACGGCAGGCTCTGGATCCTTGCCGTGGAGCTTCCCTGCGGAGTCAGAATTAAATTCTCACCCTTCGCTCGCATCTACAGGCAAAATTCCCCAAGTGCTCTCGCTGCCCGGTTACTCGGGGGGCTGTACTGAGCACTGCCCCTCCTACGGACCGTGTCCACCCCGTGTTTCCCCCCAAAAAGCATGGCTGGCCCCGCTCCCGGCACACTTGGCACGTGCCCGTGGTTTGAGCTTCCCTCTGGGGTCACCAAGTGGTCAGGCCAATTTGCACAGATACTTTTTCCTTCTTTCCACCCCTTCCCGTGACTCCCCAAGAAACCATTTTGTTTGGTCCAAGGTCACTAATTGGACAAAATCAACCAGAACCAAGGGCACCATCCCTCGGTCCCCAGTTGTTGCTGGCAAATGTATCTGCAGGAGGCACCAACAGATGCGTCCTCCCACAAAGGAGAGGCAAAGTGGAAAGGGGTTTCTTCCTCTTAAGCTAAACTATATACTTTTAAAAAGCAATAAAGCACCAGCCTCATTTCCTATGCCAACAAATGCTGCTGCTGAACTGTTTGGAATTCAGGACACTGCGATGAGGATTTAAGCAACGCAACAGGGAGCCGTGTAATCAAACCCCAGCAAATGCAGAGGAAAATAACTGCTGCAGAGCCTTTAAGTATTTTAAAATGAAAATAAACAAACAATTTCACTTGGCTACAAGGCCTTTAAAGTAGAAATGAGGTTGTTGCAAGATTTTTAATTGCAAACGAGTGTGGAAGGAGCACAAAGCAAATGTTTAGCCAACGAAAATGCTCTTCATTAACCTCTTCGGCACAAATGCTGAGCTACGGAACAAGTCACAGGGCCGGGATGTACCCAGCTACAGACCAAGATGACAGTGAAGGAGTCTTAAAGGAAGGTAAAGCAAATGTGCACAAGGAATAAGCTGCTTCCTTGGTGCTGGAGACCCCTCCTGGGTTAAGCATACATTGGTGTTACCCTGCTGTGCCTATTCTAAAAATAACTGAAATGTTTAAAAAAATCAGATTCTGGCACCTTCCATTGGCTCTGATTTGC
The DNA here is from genome assembly GCA_033628505.1 of Tringa tobata. Lineage (NCBI taxonomy): Eukaryota > Metazoa > Chordata > Aves > Charadriiformes > Scolopacidae > Tringa > Tringa tobata. The sequence goes on from JAHREE010000059.1 coordinate 1,076,856, forward strand.
TTCATGAGAAGGGGGGAAAAAATCTTAATCCGAGACAGCAATATCTCTATTTAAAGGCCACATCTGTTTCCACGACGGCCGTGCCCTCCCTCCACACGCTGTGCCCGCTGCAGACCCCCAGCAGCTGCCAGGTTTTCCCAGCCGTGCCAGACCCGCTGCCGGGGTGGGATGAAACGAAGCAATTACCCACACTCCTTAATTTAGAGTGGAAGCACAGGCTGAGTTAGTGGCTGTCACCTGCCTGGCTGTAGGAGCAGTCCCAAGCTTGGGAGAAGTAGGTTTCCCACTCTGTGGAATAGAAGGGTAAGAGCCTGGAATATCCCCTTTCTGCACACCACCTAAGCAAAGAGCAACCCAGATGTTTTCCCGGTCTCTTAGGCCAAAAACCCAGTTGTTAGATGCTCCCAGGAGTGAGGGACCAAACTGTGCATCAGCTTCTACTGCATGATAGTGGCATGAGGGGATGAGTCGAGTACTGGGCTCTCTTAAAAATCCCCAATCCAAAAATCCCAACCCTCTTAAACATTGGTTTTGTCACTGTTTTGAGCTGGGGGGAGTCATTTCTCAAGGGCTGGAAGCATCTCCATTTTACACATCATTAGTAAATATGAACAAATATGATTTTTTTTTTTAATAGTTTTTCCTTGCTTTCATACACTGACACAAAGAGCCAATTAGGTCAGGTAAAGAAAGCATTGAAAAAACTGTCTTCAAAGTACTCAGCTATAGCAAAAAGAGCAGGCAGGGACCAAAATAAACCTTTGCCCTAGGCCAGAAGGGCTTGTGCAGCCACAGAGGCTGGCAACAGCAAGGAGGAGAGGGAGAGGAAGGAGGATAATCTTTGAATAAAGGGGAAACGTTGTCACCATCTTACAATTAAAATAGATTTCTACGGTAGCAGACAATTTTGCAGTCCTGATGGCCTAGGTATATAAGTATGCCAAAAAATCTGTGGAGATAAAGAATATATTTTATTAGGCCAATGGGTATTAGTTGGGGGGTGGCAGAAGAAGGGGAGAACGCACAAGTTCTTGGGCGCACACACCTGGTCTTGAAGCTTTGTAAGGGCAATGCTTCCCTCCCTGGCCTTGTCACCTCCTGGTCCTGGTAGGACTCAGCTATAACCTTCCCGGTGACCCAGGGATGGAGATGCTCTGGCTCACAGGCTGCAGTGCTCGTATGAGACACGGTAAGAAAAGGAATCTCTCATGAAACCTGGCTGTGACAATTTAGCTCTCAGATTTCCCAATATATATATACATATTAATTTTTTATAGTGTGTATCTTACACATCAGCAGATAGAAAGAATAAAAAGTCAGGAAAACTGCTTCTCTGTCATGAAGTTAATACAAAACAGCAGCCTAAGAGTCTGCCCCCAATTTTCAGCACTTCTTTGGACTCCAGCACATATTTCATGTTTATGTTCCAGTCCCATGCTCTGCCTTTCTCCTGTTATTCATATCTGCTGTTTCGAACCTGCAGCTTATGATTACATTTCTTTCCACTGCCTTGCACTCTCAACTTTTACAATCAGCTAAAGAAATACTGGTTTTGATTGTATAAAGCTCAGATGAGGGAGGGAGTACTTTGATTTCTCTGGGCACCACGCCAGTAAAAGCTTTTTAACAATGCTGCACAGAACTGGAAAAATTGGTTACTAAACTTGCACTTCCCTTTGCAGGCTGCTTGGCTCACGCAAAGAGATTTTCCTGCGAGTTCAAGTCATTTGTTTTCCCCTTTCTGTCCCTGCCTGTGTGGCACCTCCAGCACCCGCTGAGACCCCACGCCTACGGAAACGCACTCCCAAAGCCCCCGAGATTGCTGGCTCGGGATCTGAATGAAGCATCGCTGCATCTGCACCTCACATAGTGCAGGTTTTCTGGCAAGCTCTGCAGTCCCAATGGGCCCAAGCACTCCCATATCTGCGACCCGGAGGGGCTGAGCAGGATGGGTGCACAGCCTGACCAGCTCAGACCAGACCAGCAGCAGCAAGCACACCCAGGTCCAGCCTCATCCCACCAACAGGGATGCAACAGAGGTCCTGAATTTATGAGCCACATAATCCTCGAGCTCTCCTGTAGCCTCTCACAAGTCTCCATCTCCCCACAGCAACAACTAGGAGGTGAGCTGAAGGACTCAAGGCATGTACCTCTCCCCAGAAACCTGCTGCAGGGTCATGCAAGAAGCCCACACCAGAGAAAGGGGCTGGACCTGGTGTTCACCATGTACCGTAACTTCCAGTCACCCTTCTCCCTAGGACTACAGACCACACAAGACATGCTGAACATTTCAACCACAGAACAACATCCATCAGTGCCTTTATTCCTCTCTTCCACTAAAAACACTGATGATGCTAGAAAAAAGTTTCCTTCCTCCCTTCCTTCCTTTTTGGTTGTGAGCTTCCTTTATTTGTTCTGTCCAACATGCAACAGAAGCCAATGCTCCTCACTGGCCTAATGAAATTCACCTTCTTTTGAGGTTTTATGGCAGGTAATAAGAGCTTTACACCAACAGTAGATGGGAGGGTCCTAGTTTTCCAGAGAGGGAAGGTATTCATTTCTGACCCCTAGGGCTTTTGGAGGAGATATGGATCTGAGAATCATTGCTTCCTACAAAGAACAACCAAGTGAAGGTCATTTTTATGTGTTTTTAGGATTCACATTATTTTTAATTTTCCTTTCCACATGAGCTCTGTTGGAAAATCACCTCTAAAGAGCATAACACGAGAGCAGTTCCCGATGTAATATCTAGAAACATTGCAGCATTTTACATTCACTGTTGCTATACAATTTACTGTACCTTTTCTTCAGAGGAGACTGTGAGCTTGTCACTTGATATTAAACTGCAAACCTGGTCCAGACTAAGGCTAAGAAATTCTTCTCCTAGCATCACCTCAGGAAAGTGCTGCTCTGTTCAACAAATGAAAAGGGGGAACAGAAAATTATAATGAAATCCATGCTTTAAGTCAATGGAAGGACATTCAGAGAACTGCTATTATTACAGCTCTGAGCACCCGAGACAAACAACGTGTCACAACTGCAGGGTGGAACAGAAAAAGAAAATAGTCCCAGACCAAGCTAAAGAAATTTGATGTTATTTCAAGTAACACAAGACCCATGAGACACTTCCATAAATGACACTAAATGGGAACTTAATTTTCCGAAAAGCCACCAAGTACCTTCAAGTGGCAAATATGATTAGAAGTGGCAATTGAGAAAAGTGCCAGTGCCTTTCTAAAGTAGTATAAATAACCTGGCCACCTTGAGATTCAGTTCTTGCCCATTTCAACAAGCTAGACAAAATCAGATCTGCTAAACACCTGGGTGAGACTCCAGCAAGGGTGCTTGATGTTTGTAGGTATTCAAAGGAAAGACCATCTTTAGAATCAGCCAAACATCAGTTTGGTGCATACACTCTGCAGGAAAAAGCGAGGGATCCCAGAGCATCCAGCTGAATCTGTACATGCAAGGGGACACACACAGTGAGACGGACAAGGGGGAAGATCCTCATCTCATGCACGCACGTGGGATCAGCTCTTCTTCTCTCCTTCCACCTTCTACCTCTTTCCTCCAAAATGTGTAAATTTAACCTTTCTCCTGCTCCAAACTCTCAGCACCCATCTTTCCCAGCAGCCTTGCCCTTTGCCACTTAAGTCTGCAACTGTATTTCTTTTTCTCTCTTTTTGCTTCCAAATCCTCCAATGCTGTAACTTTGGGAGCCACTTGAAAACAAAATACACATCACTGTTTATAATCCCAAACAGGAAGAATTATCACCAATTGCAATTCAAGTCCAAAAAGGATCACCAAATCTGTCAAGCTTTACATCTAGTCAAAGGGCAGTAGGAAAGAATTACTTTCTAAAAAATAATTTCTATGTCAAACCCGTTGTTAGCCAGTTGCAGACAAGTCTAGTTTTGCAAGCATTGGTTACAGATACGTGCCGCTTTAATCTCACCTGCCATTTGCCAAGTGACTAAAATACGGAAACATGAATCTCAGACACTTCATCTGAAGCAGCTTTTTTCAAGCCCTAATCCCTTTAGATTGAGAAGCTCAGACTCTTATATCCAAAGAGCTCCCTCCGCAGTAAGATCTGCCTCCAGTTGTCACCTCCACACAGTACTTTGCCTGCCAAACAGCAGCACTCCAGGGACACAAGCTGGTATAACTTCCAGAGAGGAGCTCCTTGGAGATCATCCCTCAACAACTCCTCACCCACACTGGTGCTGCAGAGGGCACCTGGGCTTCCCTAGCCACGGACCCCTCTTGGCCTAATGGGGACTAAAACACCACAGCTAAGCCAAAGTTTCCTACTAAAAATAGCAGTCTCTGGATAAAGCTTAATACTCTGTTATGCTGGAAAACATATATAAAATCTAATGAACTCTTCTGGCCTTAAGTACTTGAGAAGCAGGAAACGCTCCCCACACAGTAATCTGGATGCACTCTGACTTCTAGACACAATCACCTATTCATTCTGGACTGGCATCTGGCAGTAGAAAGGTATTTCATCTCTTGTTACTCATTGGAAGCAAGTAAAAATATTTACTGATTTTAGTAAAAGAACGTGTGCCTGCATCAAGAAGGCTCCTCCAGCTACTAAAGTTCTCTGCTGGACAGAACTAAGCATTTCTCAAGTAACTGAGCCCTTGCACGCACGGACTCTCGAGCTTGGGGACTTCTGTCTTGGTTTAACACTGTTACATAAACAACATAGTGAAAAGAATGTTAATGGCATTTTTATTAATGGAGTTCCATTAACATTACATGGGCTGTTGTACTAACTGGGACTTATGAAGGCCAATAAAACAACAAAGCAGACTTTCTAACTGCCAAACAACCAAATAAATATACAGTGAATGCGCTGCTTGTTGGGTTAAAGATTAAACAGGGCCTGGAAGCAAGGATAATGAGATATTACAAGCAAGCCTTTATACAATTAACCATTCCTTCCAGGGTACCTTTTCCTCCAGGGGATAATACAGCCAGAACAGCTGAAAAGGTTTTACTTTTATTTGCAGGAGAATAGGGGAGGACTTGGTGGGCACATTTTTATTCCACTGAGCCTACTTATGGTCCAATTAAGGACAAAACCATACCAAGGGAAACGTTGCAAGGAGCAGGTGCTTTGGGAGATAGCAGGTGTATTTTTCCCTATACAACGAGACAGAAAAGCAGAAAAACAAACTGAGTAGAGAAAACTACCAGCTTCTCCCAAGCAGAGGTCAAGGGCAACTCTGCCAGAGGAGACTGGAAAGCGCTGGGGAGTTAAGAGCATGGGGCTGCTTGGAATGGCTTTACATTTACAATGTAGAGGAGAAATGCTGAAAGCCATTGCCTGCACCTACTTATTGCAACCAAACAGAATTACTCAAGAAACAAGAGTCTCTCCACCCTTGGGGTAAGTGGCCGTTGCTCCACGGATCAGAGGTTCAGACTGTGTGACCATTTTAGCTGAGGGTTCCCACTCCCACCCGCAAGATTTAATTTTGTCTGGTGCCGTTTCTTCCAAGAACCCACAAATCCCCAGCATCACCTCCTGCTCACACGGGGAGGACACCACCACACCAACACTCCGCTGTTGAGCAGGCAGCCAAAGAGCTTACTAGGAATTTACTGAGGAACTGTTTTGTGGGCTGGGATCCAGAGGATCAGGGTTGGGTTTTTTACTCCCTTAGGTGTTCCCCTGCAACCAAACCGCATTTCACAATCTGCGGCATCACAGAAAGTTACAAATCTCCAACCCGATGAAGAATTCCCTTCCCCGTTCTAATACTGGAAGCATGAAGAGACCAACCAGAACGTGTTCATCTTGCTTGACCTATGAGTCGCTGTTCCTGGAAACAGGTTTAACTCGACAAAGGGACGACCCTTCCCTCACCTGCGTAGGCATTCGCCTGCTGCAGCAGTTCGGTGCACGCGTGCACGTCGGCAAAAGCTCGGATTCCAAGGCAGTTCGTGGGATGCAGCTGGGACTGGAGAAAGTCACAGCAGTTTTTTCTAACATCCATCAATTGCAATAAACTAGCAGCCGGCAACAAAACCTGCAAAGGCAAGAAAGGGGGAAATTAGCGTTAGCAACAAAGTTTGATTCACTGCTTGCACAAATTAGATGCAGCTCCCCATCAGAGAGGGACACGTCCCTGTGGGGTACAAGAGGGAAGGGTAAAGTTTTAGCACTATCCATATCCAGATCCCTGTCTGTGCTCTGGAAACAGCTATCCTCTGTTGGGCTAGAAGAGGAGCTCTTCTCACATTTCTCCCCAAAGCACCTCAAAGCAGGTAAAGTGAGGACAAATGGCAGGCAACCGTGGAGGCACCTGAATTCCCGGCTTTGCTGCAGGCAAGTCCTGAACACTGATTTATTTTTTCCCTGAAGAGCTTTATATTATTTATCTGCATCACCATCGCATTCAAAGCCCATAGCTGCCCAGCACTCCTGAAAACCTTGAACCTTCTCATTTCCAACAAAACCATATTGGCTTGTGAGCAGGGTGCCCAAACTGCTGTGTAAGAGAGGGAGTTCACAGACGCTCAAGCAGGTTCTGGTGACAGCAAAGCTCTCAGGAAAGTTGGGGCCAACCGTTCAAATCCACAGCCCTCTTTTTCACTCACACAAAACGCTGCAGACACTTGCGGTTCATGACTGCGTCTGAAAATGAGGTACTGCTCTGTGTCTACAAAACTAAAGGCAGAAAAGGAAACAAAGTGGATCAGGAATGTGACATCTGCTGGAAAAGCTGCCTTTGAGGGCAGCGAGCGGGAGAGGAAGTAGAAAATAAAGTCGGTGGGGATGTTACAGCCCGTGACATCAGCTATTTCCTTTCTTATGTCGTACAGCAACTGCAGACGTGTCTTATCCCAGCTCTTCCGTAGCTCTGGCTGCTTCACACGTGTCCGTCCAACCGGGCATCTGTGCTCACCATCTGAGCACAGATTTCCGGGAAATTATTTCCGACTCAAAAAAACCCAAGCGGCTGTTAAACAAAACAAACAGGTTAACAGCATTCACCTCCCTGGGTCCTGATGGCAGAGAAGGGAAAAAGATGTCCCCTCCTTGTCCCTGCCTGCCTGCCCCCACAGTGCCATTCCACAGCAGGGCAGGACAATCAGAACCTGCCCTGGGTCTCTTCTAAGCCACCGATGCATTCCAGCTCCAGCCCAGCTGTACGGTGTCTGCCTGCTGCCAAGCAGCCACCCCAACAGGCAACAATAAAATAAAATAATAATTAAAAAATCAATTAACCCGGGTGCCCATTTTGGCCCGAACCTCATGATGCCAGGAGGAGATTAGTTTGTGGTTTTGATTAAATCAAGATAGCAATGCACTTGCATTTTTGAAACCTAGCTGCAAACTCCTCTCTATCTAGCTGAACCATCTCCTTCTACCAGCAGAAAGGCGAGCACCTGACTTGCATGAGGGCGGTGGGTAAAGAAGTCAGACTCCCCACAAACAGTCTCTGGCCATGTACCAGCCAGGGCTTCCTCCCTGCACCCCCAATCCATCCATCCTGGATTCCTGCAAATCCGGGTGGGCTGCTCACCACAAGCATTTTAGGATATTGCCTCTAAAACAGAGGGAACTCGCCACCATCACTCCTTCCCACATGCTCCAGCCCCCTGGACTGTACTGCTCTTGACAGGGCAGCGCAGAAGGAGCCTTACGCCACGGCAGTTATTGGGAAAGGAGCAATATCATATAATACTTTTCAGACGCAGGATATAAATAGCCTATCAAGAGATGAGTGGATTTTCTCTCTCTCATTTCCCAGCTGAAGGTCTCACCGCTCATCTTGTTTTTACCAGGGAAGGTGAAAAGCAAGCAAAGGATATCCGCTAGCACAAAGTCTGTTTCCTTTAGAAATAACAAGAGGAAATGCCCTGCCTAAACATGCAGCAGGACCAAACTGCAACCCCATTAAATCCAGGCAAGTTACTCACTTGGGTCTAGTTTTGGCTTTTAATATTTGAACTCCAACCACTGTGAACGATTTAGAGAGAGCTGGCTTCTCTACCAGATCAGCCTCCATACCAACATCCAGTCATCTTTTGAAACTATGTCAAAATTACCTGCTATTAATACTGAAACTGACTTCTTTGCTATGGAAATTATGTCCACATTTATGGTGTGTGTGCGTATATATATATATATATGCACAACCACGTAGTTCACCAGCGGTGCTCTCTGGCTCTGCCGACTCTGTACCAGTCTCAGGTTTTACAGAACATTGCCCGTGCAATTAAATGTTTTCATAAACCTTTGATGTCTCTGAACTAGAAACATCTTTCAGCCAAAAGTGTTCTGTGTTGCTATAAGGTTCATTCAATAGGCAGGGCATTAAGACTGGACTTCAGAGACTGGGGTTAGTTCCCTGCTCTGCCACAGCCTTCCAGGTAATAATCTTGGCCAAGAGTTAACCTACACCCTTCCTCCTCTGCAAAATGAGGAGAGGAGCATTTCCTCAAGGCAGGGAATATATTAAGTTTTATAAGCTGCTTTGACAATTTAGTCAAACTGGAAGCCAAGTACGGGTACTGGTTGTAATCCTCAGCAGCACATCCAGGGCCACAGCTGGGACTGCACATCTGCCCAAACAGGGAGGCATCTCCCAGGGGAATCTGGGACAAGAGAAACACCCAGATCTTGCATTTGCAAGGCAGGTTAAATACTTGGTTCTAATTGAACACCTCTAAAACTGCACAAGTAGAGGAGATAAAACTACATTACTGTAACGTGGCTTTTCAGTGTTAGGAAGGCAATTAGGCTTTATCACTCCCCAGCTGCTACCAGGCAGTGCTGAGGGTGAACAATGGTCCTTCTACTTAAATGCTCCACCTGGGGTGAAATGGCCAAGGCAGAGACATGTATAGCAGCAGCAGAGTCACAAAGCCTCTCCAGGAACAGGCATAAGAAGGAGAAGGGATCACAGAATGGATACAGAGGTGAGAGACAAAACAGGGGAGCAGCTCGCAACTTCCCTCCTCATCTACCTTCTCCAACTTCACTGCACAGAGCAGATACACCATCCCTTGGTTAAACAGTGGGATAAAAATGTGGAGAGATATCCATCAGACGTGGCACAGTCCTCTAGGGCCACATCCACAAGTTTCTCCTCACCTTTCTATTAGATCAAGCCAATCTAAAAGACTTTCTGTAGGCCTGGGAAGGGCCCCCAAGCCAACTGCTGTAAGAGCCCAGAGAAGTCAGCCCTGCTGACTTGACCAGGGCACTCCAGGAGGGTGATGACATGGAGCTTTTGCTCCAGGGAGGAAGGTAGCCCTGATTTATTGCACCTTCTCAAGCTGAGCTAAAAGACTCTCTGCCTCACTCTGGGCATCCACCTCCTATAGCTGCTGCTTTTGGAGTGAGCAGGGGCAAGGGAGATGAACTGACCCACTTATCATCCCTTTATCATCAAAACTGCGTCTGCCAGATACTCTCCTGCCTTTGTTTTGAAGCACTAAGTCCCTAGGGAAAGCTGAGGTGCAGAAGCACACTTCTGAAAAGGAAATCCTACAGCTTCTAGCAAAGCTTTTTTCCTCCTTTCTCTCTCAAGCCATTTTTTATTACAACTATTATGTCTGCAAATCTGACAGTTTCAACACTTATTTCCTCCAGACAGCTGATTCCCAGCCACGTTTTCGCTCTTCTTTCTATATCAGCCAAACCTCGAACTGTGTTAGCATACAAGGACACACCACAGGTGACACGCTGCACCTCATTCCTAGGAATTTAATTGTGAAATCAGGTTAATCAGGACTTTTCTGGGGGAATCATTACAACCCTGAAAGTAATGACTTTCTTAACTGGGAGGGTAATTCACAGGCTGCCTGCAAGTAATTAAATGCCATCAGTAAGGATGGGTGGGACACACTGAAGAGGGACTGTATTCACTGTCTAGTGCCAGAGGTCCAGCTGCCTTCACAGGACAGCCCAGGAGAACACAAAGTCTCCTCCCAAATCTCCTCTTCATTCAGCTCTGCTCAAGGACACCATGTTGAGCCTCCTCTCCATCACCGGACCTTACTGCCATCACTCTTCGCTGAGCTGGTAGGTTTGATATAAGTGTTGGAAAGCAAGCAGCAAGGCAGCCAGTTCAGCTGCAAAATCAAGACCTAACTGAAAAATTCAGGGATCTGATGTTAAAATAGCCAGCTATTCCATAGAGGTATGGAACAGCAGCCCCTGTGCTCTGTTTGACATGCGTGTGTGGTTTCCATTGTAGCCAACTAGGGCTATACATAAGTACCTGTGAAGTTCTTCAAGTCACTCACTTTAGTTCTCTTCTTTTACAGAAACCGTACAGCACAACCTTCTTCCTAATAAACTTATCAAGCTCCACCTTCAAATGTTGGGTGCAACAGAAGAGGAACAGCAGAAGAACAGTGGGGACAGAAATCCAAGGATGGATTTTCCTAAGACTACAATGTGATTGCAATGAAGACAGAATTTCTCCCTTGCTCCCTGCCTTCCAAACAAGTGGGAGGTTAAATCTCAAATGCTCAGCACAGAAGCCTCTTTATCATCCATCATCCCAGAGCCTTCCTACTACCGCATCTGTGTTGCCTTGAAATTTCACTCTGAAAATGAAGATCCAATGAATAAAGGAGGACTGCAGCTGTTGGGCCAATTCTCACCCACATATTCCCAACGGAGTTAGAAGTGAGTATTCGGTCCCACATGGGCTCAGTGCTCTCCCTTACGGAGCTAGTGTGGACTGAAATCCCCCTTCACCCTCCAGTAATTCACTACGTGGACGATGACTGGAACTGACTACACAGGCTTGGCCCCTTGCACACACATCCTTCCTCACTTAAAAAAAAATAACCAAACAACACTTTGGGCAATGAAATGACAATCAGCTACAAAAATACGTGCTTAGAAGAAAAAGAGCCTCACTTCCTGAACACCGTACCAAAAGCAAAAAGAGACCAGTTTCTATTAGAAAAGAAACAACAAAAACACTGTAAAAAGGCTTGTTGTTGTGGAGGGCACGGCTCAGCATTTGAGCACACTTGGGAACGCTCATTCCCGCACTCCCATGTTACCTTTGCTGCTCCATCTTTTCCTCATGTTAATTCTGCTCCCTGACAAAAATTTGTCTTTTCAGTTATTCACACGTTTCGGTAGCTTGGCTGCACCTGGTCAGTTAATGTCATTTAGCAATCTTTTTTTTTTTTGTAGTTTCTACAACGGAATTACCTGGCACCTATACCCAGGAATTGCTTCTCCCAGCTGCTGAGGAAGTCTGAAAAACCTGTGTGTCAAACTGCACAAAACCCCTTTAAAATGCACCCTCCCCCTGCTAGAAAAGTAGAGCTCATGGTATGGCAATAGGAGACCTCCTGGGAGAAGAGAAAGTCTCACCACACTGGAACAAGACTGTGAAGGAATGTTGTGAAATAACGCAGACCAGCACTACCGAGGCGTCCTTCCAGCCCGATGGCTGACACAGAGCTGGGTGGCAGGAAGATGTGACAATGTAAGGGACCAAACCTGCCCACTTCTTCCAAAGGCTGATGGTGCTGACACAAACCAGACCGCAAGGAGCTTCATACGTTGTTGTTCATGTTGTTTGCCTTCACTGATGTGAGCCTATCCAAGGAATCACATAATATTCTTTTCTGTAAACTTTTCTTCCTGGGGCTGCAGGTGAATATTAACCTATTTATGGCATTTTCTCAGGAGTAAAACACCCAGAGACGGGATGGAAATTTGTCTTTAAGCTTTCTATTGGTTTCATTGCAAAATGATAATAAATTCCTTAAAACATTTTCAATATGGATGTTTTTAACAAATAATAAAATTTAAACTAGTCAGTTACTTTTGCTTTAGATCAGCTTCATTTCTCAGCTCCCATGAATTAATTTACCTCCAGCCTATAGTTATTCATAGGGTGGTTATTTAAATAAATCATGTAGAAAAAAGGACCTGTTTTTGAGATTGGGAAAAAACTTTATGTCCAAACCTTAGCATCCACCAAACTTATATTTTTTGATCTTACTGTCTGAGAGATGGGAGCCAAAATACGGACAGGGCTCTCACTTTAACTCTTTGTAATCCATAGGCCATCACAATGCAGGATTTACTTAGGTTCTACTCAAAAAGATAGCACTCCATTTCCTCAGAAAAGGTAACATCTGGACTTCTTCATAGGCCTCCTGGGCAGGTCTCTGCTGCCAACGCAGTGCAGGACCGAGATGCTCCCACAGTGCTGCTTACACCCAGGTGCAGCCACGCTCGAGCTCCGAAATGCTCCCATGGGAAAACATCCAGAGCACACGTCTGCACTTCAAGAGAGCTCCATTCATGGCAGACGGACTGGGGCCAACACACCAGATGGTAGCCCAAGTTCACCACGTCCCACGTGCCGAGTGGGTGCTTCTGGGCCACCTGACAACCAGCAGCATGGAAGGAAAGCATACGTTTTGGAAAACACGTGGCTATAGTCTTCACATTTCCCACAGGAAGAGGGAGCAGTCTAAGAGTGTGTAAATGTCGCTTTTCCTCCAGCAACAAAAGATCCCAGAGGTCCAAGGAATTCCTCCCCCCCACACACTATGTATTACTCAAGTGATGTTGCATCACAGCTCCTTATGATCCTGACTATAGGCTGTTAATTAAGCTCGGGCTACACAGCAGACAACTAGCCCAGGCAACCCTTAGCTGGCTTTGAGCCTCAGCTGCTTTGCTGTGATGGTACCTTGAAGGTCTCCTCACTGCTGGTCTCCAGCAGCCTGGCTTGCACAGCCTCACCGTAGGGCAACCGGGGTCCACAAGTCTACCAATGTGACAACTGCCAGGTTGAGAGCATGCCAGAAGGTCAAGTTTGTAAAACTGTGGGGCAGAAAGGGCAAGAAAAAGCACCCACAGACTTAGAACATGAAGGATGGCAGAACATGGACATAGCTCAGAGTGTTGTCCAAGTTCCTGCAGGAAGAGCGACATGCTATGGGACAGAAAGAACCTGTGCCCTCCCTGAGGGACTGGAACACAAAAGCACATCTCGTCCACAGCAAGAACCTCATTTCAAGCAGAACCAGGCTAATTTTGCCATCTTAATTAGGTCAACATAAAGCACACAGAAGCATTGCCTCTCTCTCTCCAGCATCACAGACCCAGACTTCTTCTCCTGCCCAGCATCCAAGTCATGAAAATGAAGGCAAACTCAACTGGCCACTTGCAAACAAAAACGGAGACCAACCAAACAGCACATCTAGAGATGAGCTCGCAGTGTCCCTTCCAGAAAGCACTGGCTAAGTGCACAGCCATTTTCTTACCACAAATACAAGCAGAGTCAAAGAAAAAGCTTTACCAGCAGCCACAGCCACGTGACACGGCAAAACGCTCTCTTCCTGAGCATCCTGCTTTAACTGTGGGCTGCCTTTCAATTACTCTTTCCACTTCTAGACAAATATTTACCGCAAAGAACCTCAAGACGGAGCACACACACAAAAAAAATAAAAGGAAGAATGCCCTCATTTGAGCAATATTCCACTCAAAGATCTGCCAAACAATTCAAACTACCCAGAAGAATTTCAAAACTAACAGCCAGATTCCTTGGCCATGACCTTAAAACAACATTTGACTCGCTGCTTGTTTGAGTCTATTTTGACCTTCGACAGACTGACCCACAAGTCAGCACAGCTTCTTGGAAGGCAAATGCCTACTCTCGTTAAAAGAGCTCCACACAAAAGCTAAATGCAACACGACTTAAGCGTGGGGAAAGCAGCAAAGTGCCTGAAGACTAAACAGAGGCTGGAAGTAGCTCTTTTCAAGCTCAACCTTTTACTTGCTGCAGCCTGAAGAGATCACTCGCCCTCGAAGGACCTGTGCCTTTGAGTTTCAAGCGTTTTTACTTGGGTCTCCATGGGAGGCTCTGAACCAGACCTACCTGCACATTCTCTTCTGTCACCTCAATCTCGGCAGTGTAGATGTAATCAATCAGCTTCCTCAGCGTCTGCCCATCAACGTCTTTTATCTCAATCTTCTTGGCTTTACTTTCAGACATGTCTCCTGAAATTCATTTCAAAAGGACAGTTAGAGTTTGCTTTGCAAGAACCTCATTGTTCCCCACACGTCCAGCACATCCTCCTGGTATGTGACTAAAAGACTGCCCTGACCCTATCCCTGACCATCAAAGGACAACCAGTGAGATTCCCAGAAGCTTCCTAATGCTGCCTAAAATTCACCTCAACATTTGAAGACACTAGTGTAAAAAAAACCAACCAAACAAAAAAAAAAAAAACCAAACCCAAACAGTACAACCCTCAACCATGTCTCATCACAGAAACAGACTCAAAGACACTGTGGACAAGCCTTAGGAGGGCTTTTTTCTTTATTTTATATATAAATAAATTATATATATATATACACACACTTGCAACAGCTGAGTTAGGGTGCTTCATGGTGAACCTGCAGGTGAAACCTGCTGAGGAAAACAAGCACACATGCCAGCAGTGACACCCAGTGTGCTGAAAGCTTCTCTCCTAAGTCCCCCCACCATAACCTGTCCCCACAGTTACACTTTACACAACGCATCTGGGCACGAAGACGTATTTCTCATCTCTCGCCTTCCCAACCTCACACCTCAGAGGCAAGGCAGCCTTTGGATCTAAACTGTATCCTTTCTGCAAATACATAACTTGAAAAAAATACCCCAAACATGCAGAACTAGAGCAATAATTTCCCCTATGGATGCAGAAGTCAAACCCCTATCTGTGTAAAAGCCTATATATGAATCAGTGCTTTATGTGCCCCTTCCCCTGCGCTGCTGTGGCCAACACTGTGCCAGCACCACAAACCCATAGCCTGAGTGTTAAGAGGAGCACATCCCAAGAAAGAAAGCATGCTGTGGGGAGCGGAAAGGACTCCCCAGGGCCCTTCCAGTGTCCACGTGCACGGTGACCTCACCGAGGTTCTAATCACCAAGATCTTGAGAAATCACAGAAAAGAAAGAACAAACTCCCAAACAGGAAGAAAACGGTAAGTCAAAAAAACAAAGCTAAACAAAGGAGAGCGTGAAGAAATGTCAAATCTTAAACCTGGGCATGAATAATCACTACTCTAAGAAATCTGGTGACTCAGTACTGCTGTGGGATTAAGAGGAAAAATAGTTCCTGCAGCCTATGGAAGAAGTAATTACAGCCTACATCTCTGTACGGCGTGCGACAAGACGTGGCCAGGCATATTAAGTGCAGGGCACAGAGTCAGATGCTAAAGGGGGTCCGAGCTTGAGCAAAATCTCGATCCTGGAAATTGAACTTTGCAGGCTTCACTTATGCCAATAAGGAGGTAAATAACAGGAGTGGGGTCAGACCATAAGTATTAGAAGAGCCAACAACTTCCCAAGGGAAAAGTAAACTGAAATAATATTTGTCCCAAATTCAATTTTTAAAGTTAAACAATAAAACATTATTCAGAGAAGCCCATGAATACAGATGTAGAGTACAAAGGGATAACTGACCTACATTTGGGAGGTCTTCAAAGCAGGCAGGACTTTTTAACTGATAAAATAAACATTGAAATCTTCACACACTTCCTCTCCCCCCCCAAAAAACAACTCCAGAGATGAGAGGGGGGCTTCTGAGAACAGACCAGTCCCCAGCAGTCTAGATGGAGCTGGGGGTGCCTGGAGGGAGCAGCCAGCCAAACCCCATGGGCACAACAGGGGGACAAGCAGAGCAGCAGGAGCCCTGGAGCGCTCACCGGGACCCTTGGGGCAGAGTAGGGGCTCAGAGGCACTCACACCCAGAGATCGATGCAGAAATAGCTTGAAGAGCCCAATCTGATAGCATCATCTGTCTTTGTGGCGTTCATGTGACACAGGGAACAAAAATAAAGGCTGTGTGGGCTTCCACACCCACCAGCAAGCTGCCAGCCCTGCGCGCGAACGGCCGCCCCGGCTCTGCGCTGGCATCGTGCTGCGTGCCATGAGAAAGGGGAGTCTCGTGTGATGGGATCCAACCCCTCCAGCCATGCTGATGTGATCCAGATGCCAGGGAATGCTGCTCCGGACACATCCCTAACGCTGCGGAGTGAGGAAGAACCTGAAGACAGCACAAACGAACCACAGGAGGGGTTGGAGCAGGCAACGAGCCGCCCCCTCCTCCAAGCACAGACCCAAGGCAAACACAAGCTGTAAAGCACGGGTCAATTAAGGCATCTCATCCCACATCCCTTCAGGAAAAAAAACCCACACCTTAAAGCCCACAAAACCCAACCCCCAGGATGTCTTTCATAACTCAGACTCATGCCTTACCTGACACCTTAATTACAGAAGAATTCAAAGCACCTGCATCACCTCTCATACATAAGGGCTGTGCAGAGAAAGGGCTGTCCCACACAAGGGACTGCACAGACCCTGTCCCCGCAGCGCTGCGGCCAGGGGGACACCAGGGACAGGCCAGGAGGGAGCAAAGGCAGGTAAAATAGGCAGAGTGACTCCAAGCAGACCCTCTTTAGGGGCCACACTTTGCAGACACCAGCCCCTCGCGAAGGCAAGCCCTTCATGCATCACGCTCAACACCCAGCGGCGCTTTCTCCATTCCCCTCTGCTCACAAGGGCTGGGAGAGAACAGAGCTCTCCTGCTTTGTCACAAGATAAACTACAGTTGAAACTGCAGCAGCTCGTGGTGCTGTGTTTACCCAGCACCGCAGTTTGCCCTGCCTCCTCCATACTGCACTCCAGAGAGGCTTCCCAGTTCACAGACGCAGCTTTTGCTGTCTCCTAAGTCAGAAATGTGCTGTAGGAGAACACGAGTGCATTGGGTAACAAAATCACAGCCTCTCACCCACGGGACGAGTGCTGTGAAGCAGCACACAAGACCTGCAAGGGAGGTTTCTGCTTCCTCCTTCAGCACTTCTGAAGTTCCCCCGGGTATTGCACAGGAGCAGTCCCAGCAGCATCACTGCAGTACTCGTTACCTTTCTGAAATTATTGGTTTTTTCTTCTAAA
>JAHREE010000059.1:1108397-1121307 GCA_033628505.1 Tringa tobata
CCACCGGGCAGCGGGACGGGAGGGAGCTGGCAGCCGCGGGGAGCAGCTCTTGTCTCCCCAACATCCGTCCGTCCGTCCGTCCATCGGCTGCTGATCTCAGTCCGTAGATCAGTGCCTTTGACTCCACCACTCCAGAGGTGGCCTCTAGGGAGATGGTGGATGAGCCCAGTGGCCCGTAACTATTTTAATGCGTTCAATCTCTAGACTAAAGGAAAGTTCTAGCGGACTGAAAATCCCCTGTACCCACCACGAGGTCTGCCCGCACACAGGGCAGAGACAGGAGAGGACTGGTGATGCTCAGACCTGCTGATGAGGGGAGAGGGTCCCAGTCCCCCTGGGTCTCCCCACACCATCCACAGAAAGCAAGCTCTAGCCCCAATTTATAAAATTCCCCAATTTATAAGAGTCTTGCTGTCTTTCTACCAGGGCAATGTGAGTCCTACTCAACTGCAGGGGCTATTTAGCCTGAAGCACTGCACGAAATCACATTTGCCATTTTTATTCCAATTGATACAAATGCAGAGACTTTAACTTCAATCTATATTTTTCCCCCCATTTTATTAAAAGATTTTCTCAATCTTATTCTGCAACAATGAGGCTCTAGAGGTCAATTATAATAAAGACAAGAAACCTTTACTTTCTTCATTGCTTTTCCGTTCACAGGATGTTCTTGTGCAAATATATAAGCATCAAGAGATTTCTCCTGCAAGGTACCATTCCATCTCTTTCCTAAATAAAATTACCTCAAACCATGTCCTCCTACTTACTAAACCTACGTTTCTTACATCTTTTAAAATCTATCAGCAATTATGACTGAACAGATGGTATTGCACCTTCCACATGAGGCTTTCAGAAGCTGGTTGAGAATCTTAACTAGTCATCACCCCCATTCTTCAGACAAGAAAACTTAACACACCTGGAAGTTAAAGGACTTTATAAAAGTCACATGGAGATGGAGTGTCAAGAGTCCTGCTGCCTAAACACCATTTGGCAGCCTCCCCATAAACTGAAGAAATACAGATAAAGCCACAAAGGCAAACCACACAGGATTCAGGCAAAATTCCTGCGCGTTCCCTTTGAGAATCCTGTTAAACTATCGGTTTAACACATCCAGACCCTCAGCTACTTCCAGAGTGTCCGCTCAGTCTTACACTCTTGATGCACAACATGCAAAACAGCAAGACACAAGTTCAAACCAGAGAAAAAAAAAAGTAACTATATTAAAAATAGTCTAATTTACCTAGAAAACAAGGGCTTTTTCCATTCAGCAAGTCCCTCAGTAATCATAAAAAGTCCAGATACAAGAGCAGGTCCTCAAATTGCTGCAAAGTACCCATGTATTTTTATTAGCACATATTTTTTAAATAATAAAATATTAGGCTTTCACCATAAAATCAACATCTCATTTCAGTCCACCCAGGAACCAGGCTCCCAGGTTGAACCAACCCAGAAATATCTTCTTACAGGCGTTACCCCACCGGCTCGTGTACCCCTGGACTCTGCAAATGCTGATAGCAGCCACGGAAAGGTAAATCCCAGTGACAGACAAGAGCAAACCAGTGAGTAGTCCTTGCTGGAAGGGGACAAAGGCATGTTCCAGTAATCAGAGATTATCTTTACAGCAGCCTTGCAAAATAATCGTGACTGGGTAACAGCCCCAAGTGGAAAAGTTCTTACGTGTTTTTAAGTGCAAAGATTGATATCTTGAAAGAGCAGGCAGGTTAAAAGGAATTAGCAACACCCAACGGGTGGAATTTTTCCAGCCTCTTTCAAAAATTCCTAGTCCTGAGTAGTCCTACATTCCTCCTACACCTCATCTACCTTCAACCGTACAACCGACGCTCAGAGCAGAAGGGGCCACAGAATGCCCGTTCCAACCAGTGCCACCATTCCCTGGGCCCACCAAACCCTTTCCAGCTTCCTGTGATCCTGTGATTCCTTCAGATCTACACTGAAGGATCGAACCCTCCAGCTCTAATGAGCTGCGGGAAGAGAAGAGCTCAAAGCATGAGCAGTGTCCCTACGACAGCAAGGAATTTCTTCAGTAAAAATGCCAGGAAGGGAGGGAATAAAAACAACCCTGCCAATCTGATCCCAAACTCTCTCCCGGCTGATTTAACCCTGAGGTTGTAAGTAAAGCAAACTGAGTGTTTCTGGGAATTTAACTCTGTGAAGAGCAGCAATATGCCCAGACAACACCCCGTCAGTCTCCACAGCTGCAGCAGAAGCCAGAAAGTGTCCCCCTCCCCAAAACCCAGCAAAGGATCATACAGTTCAAATACAGCACAGCCAGGAAGCCCTCACTACTCTGCATATACCCATTTCCAGATATATACCAATATACAGGTTCCAGAGCTCCACAGCATAAACAATTTGCTATCTTTAGCAGCTCTCCTTTTTAGTCGTATAACCCCCTCCACTAAATTATTAATCATCTTTCTTAAAAAACTATGGCTTCTGCATTGAAGAGCTGTGAAAGGAACACATGAAACACTGCAACCATGGAAGCTTCCAAGGCTGCATCTTCCCAGCCTAAGTAACATCTTTTAAAAAACAGAATGAAAAATATGTCTCAATCTTATAATCAAACTTTATATATATATATGTCTGTGTGTATATGTATATATATATATATATATGAGTGAACAACCTGATCTAACCCCTGAAGCTGATCCTGCTTTGAGGGATGTTTGATCTGGATCACTTCCACAAGTCCCTTCCAATTAAAATTATTCCATGATTCTAATTAAGTAAATATCCATTTAGATAGATCTGTACTGAGACTGCACATTTCTTGGGAAAAGCTCCACTAAGGTAATTAATACAAGATAAACAGTGAAAGTTATCTACTGAAATAGATGTCTCGGTATCTCCATGGCTAACCAAAGTCACGTGGAGGTGGTACTTGGGTTACGGCACTGTCTCCCAATGGTCCTGGAGCCCTTCGTGGAGAAATCCTGAAGGCAACTGCTGCCCAACCACTGCTGGAATTTAGAGCATGCCATATTGCTTTCACACAACAAAACCAGCAGCTAAAATTTAGCTACTACAGCAACTCACAGGGATCCAAGTCCGCACAGGGCTCAAAAGGAAGCTCTAGGAGACCTTCTAAGCAGGTAACTTCCTAGAGCCGGAATCAGTGATGTTTTGGCAGCTGAAGCCTAAGAGGTAAGAGACTTCCCACTGAAGCAGTGGTTTCTGAAGCATGTGATCTGCAGAGGAGAGGGGGCTGGAGCATCCACCCCAGCACTTTCCTCCTACCAGGTTCCAGCTCCTCAGGCAGAGGTGCTGCAGAAGCCATCAGCATCTCCAGACTCCGGGACTGTTGCCCTCTGCTGGTAGATGTCCCAATTCTACGCTCCTCTCTGCTGCCGGCCAGCAAAACTGGGATTTATGAAATATGTTTTCCTTTAATCTTTAACATAAATCACCCTTTCTATAAAAATAGTGGGTTTTCTCCAACACTTTCATCAGAACACTACCACTGTTAGAATGACCACCCCTGGCCATCTTCACCCCCAGGCTGTGACTTTTGGAGCGTGAACCATCCCATTGCTCACCCTCCCCAGCAGTAACACATCAGCTAAAAATGTTCTTCCTGCTCCTCCTCTTACTCTTTCCTATAGCATAAGCAATTGTTGTCACTCGCAGCCAGCTATGTCAGCAGCACAGACTTCCTGCCCTGTAGTCATATTACTTATTTATCAGAAACTTGCTGGAAGATTTTCAGATAGATTTTATGGCATAGAATTGAGCGCTCAAAAGGAAAAATTAACATTCAGGAAGAAAGCTGTAAAAACAACTGTTGTGGGCACCAGAACAACGGCAAAGGCCAGAATTCAGACGCCTAAATACTACCAAGTCCCTCTGTCTCATAAGTCCTTAGTTTTGACTCCCATTTCTGCACCTACTGAAGTGTACAGTTCTCCCTACAGGCTGAACACACGGACTTGAGAAAAAAGTTTAGGCTATTGTCCAAAATGTGGGTTTTTCCCAAAATATTTTTGCTTAAGTGTTAAAATATCATTTTAATGGGATTGTCTTTATAATATATCCCTTAATGCTTCCACTGCTACCTTCTGTAATAAGGGGAAACCATCGGTGTGCTTCATAAAGATGTTGTATGCATATTAATTAACAATTGTATATTAATTCTAAGAGACCAGCAAAACTAAACCTATTCTCATTCAGGATCTCCCCATCCCAGCCCAAATCTCTTTACTGTTATTCCTTATATATTCATTGCCTCGCTCTCTTCTTGAAATTTATTTAAACATTTCCGGTTTTGTTCTTAGCAAAAGCCCAGAAACACAGTTCCACCACCCTACTGTCGTAACACAACATGTTGCAACATTAACACCAATGAATAAATCACACAGCGGCCACACATGAAAATTTAGGCAAGATTGTTTCTGCAGGCACATTATTTTACCTGAACAGAAAAGCTGTCTGGTGCAGCACGTCTTCCTCGCAGATAACGGATTGTCCTTCATTATCCTGCTTGGCATTTTCTGGGCAAAGCCCTTTTTCTGCTCAATCTCCATAGCATATTCAGTGGGAACTCTATGTCAGGGGCTCAGCTCGGGTTTCTGTTCACTTACTGGACTTTTGTGGTGTGCTTTTCAGGGCTCAGCTTTCCCATCCTCTCTCTCCGTGCAGAAGCTCACCCTGTGAGGGAGAAAGAAAACATACTTTGAGAGGGCGTTAGAGAACGTGTGGCACCAGCTCGTTGCAACACTTTTGGCCTAGAGCAGCACCAGCAATCAAACAAGCCCAGCTCTTCCTTCCCAACCTTCCCTCCAAAGGCGATGTTTCCCAACTCCCTCCCAGCTGACTCCCCAGCACAGAGAAAACAACTCCCCATTGCCACCAGCTACGCACAAACCCAGCCCAACCTTTCCCAAACACACATGGTTGTGATTCATCACCAAGCTCACGCCTCAAAGAGGCTTTAAAAATGATGTTGATACCACAGAGCGGAAACCCAGATTCTAGCTGGTGCTGGGGGAGTTAAAACTCCAATAACAACTGCTAAGTGAGGTAATTACAGAAAAAACTAATTTGCCTACATTTATAGTTGCAGAAAATAACGAATGGGTGGGCCTAGAGGGAAAAAGCCATGGCAATTCACACCAGGCTACTTACTGCACAGGCTTGAAACCCCCCATATGCTCCTGGGGATCTCTCTTTTTTGAGAGGCTACATCTCCATGAAAAAAACAGTGGAAAGCTCACAGTACTTCTCTTGCAGAATGCACTTTGCTAAACATCTACGCAAAAAGCATTAGCAATTACAACTAGAGCCATCCTGCAGTCCAGCAGAGATCTCAGGGACAGAAGTCCTGAACTTGAGATCTGACAGGACTCTAAGGAGCTCTCGCCAGTCAAGGGAGCATCATTATACCAGTGGTGGCGGAAAGAAAACAATTAAAGCAACGCAAATGAAATCACACAGTGAAGGACTTTGGCCAAATTTGTTACCCAGTAAAATTAAAGGATTACTAAAACCTGAAGAGGTACTAGATAACCACACCGAGAGAACTGGGAATTCAGCATCAGAAATCTTTCACCACTTTGCAACCCCGCTGGGGAGCAGTCAGGGAGCCTGACAGCAGAGGACATCCCTTTTGAGGAGGGAGGGGACCTGGAGGATGAAACAGGAGTAAACTATTTCAAAACCCAGGCGAGAGTGCTGTTATACAAGACTGAGGGAAACACAGCCTCCCCCAGGGCTGTGCTCTGCCCACCTCCTTGGAATTTGTCCATCAGGGTGTGTGGTTGGAAAAGGGAGGCTTTCCCCTGAACCTGTGTTAGCCTGCGGTCAAGAAAACAAGATTATTGATCCACTGAGGAAGAGAACAAGTGAAAAGAACATGCATTTTATCCAGCATTGCTTTAATCCCAGTACATGCTGGAAATCAGGACTGGGCTCCTGATCCGTTCTCTTCCCAACCAGTGCCTGCAGTGCCTAGACCCACACTTCCTTCCCTCTGGGACTTTGTGGTAAGTAAAAGTGTCTTCCAAAACAGAACAAGCCCATTGCGTAAAACCACAGAAAGCAGCAAAAGTTACAGAAATGACAGAGGAGACTGAGATGATATCCACCTCTTATATTGACTAGGTTACAGACCACCAGTGCATTTTCAGATGCGCAGCTTTGCATGCCTTTCGATTCAAACCAGTTTTCCTGGGGAGGCCAGGGCTTCTGTGAGACAAACCGCTTGGCAATCACACGATATAAAGCAGCATTCGAACAACTGAAGTTATTTTCAGATTTGTCAGCTCATTATGCTTCTAAGGCATTTTTCTGCAACATTCATCAGTGATTTGTACTTTGATGGGAGCGAGCAAATGTGCATCTTGACACATTTCCAGCCAGAAACGTAATCCCTTTCTAAATTGGCATCGATTCCTTACTGCATTACACATGAAAAGAGTTATTTATAGTAGTTTAATGAGTGCAATATGTATCAATATTATATATAGCTCTACAAAGGGTAGTTCAGGTTTTTTAAGTTTTTTTTTTGGAGGAAGAGCTATTCTTTCCAAATCCATGTATTTTCCATTTGTGAAAGCATTCAGGAATGAAACTGCAGGCAGCAGCCTAAGAGGGTTAATATCCAGATGCCTCAGACAGATGGCATTATTAGTCTGACTGGGCTTGACATCTAGTTTTCAAAGTTAAGGAGCTTTGGTTACTTGGATGGCTGACAATCTGAGAATAGCCAGTGCTCTAAGCTGGATGCTTTCTATAACAGCCATAGGCAACACCGCAGCTCTGCCTAACAGACTTTTAGCCAAAAAAAACCCCCAAAGTTACACCAAGATCAACCACACTGAGAAAAAACTTCAGAAAATGCTGCTGCAACTCTTAGTTTAGGACTCCTACTGGCAAAGGCTGAACCCAGTACAGAGAACACTACTTGAATTTTAATTTTTTGAACTTTTTTGTTTTGCTACAGCCTAGACCTACAGTGTTCCATCTTTTTAACTGTTCTGTCTATTCAGTAGATAAAACTACAGGAAATACAAGAATCTAAAGAATGTCTCTCTTCTGCACCAAAGTACAACTTCATAGCCCTTGCTCTTCCAGTGTTCCCACTCCCCATTTCCCCCATGAGATGGGTTAGATGTTTTTAAGGGGAAACACTCTTAGAACCATACCAACAAGAGGTACCAGTACAAAGGTGACTATATATTTCTGCCCATTTATATCACAGAATGGTTAGAGTTGGAAGGGACCTTTAAGATCATCGAGTTCCAACCCCCCTGCCCTGGGCAGGGACACCTCTCACTAGACCAGGTTGCCCCATCCAGCCTGGTCTTGAACCCCTCCAGGGATGGGGCACCCACAGCTTCTCTGGGCAACCTGGGCCAGTGCCTCACCACCCTCATAATAATTTCTTTCTAATATCTAATCTAAATCTCCTCTTTTTCAATTTTAAACCATTACCCCTCATCTTATTGCTACACTCCCTGATAAAGAGTCCCTCTCCATCTCTCCTGTAGCCCCCTTCAGATACTGGAAGGCCGTTATAAGGTCTCCCCAGAGCCTTCTCTTCTCCAGGCTGAACAATCCCAACTCTCTCAGCCTGTCAATAAATCGAGGAGAGTTCTGGGAGCAAAGAAGGCAAAAAGCCTAGGATTTATCAAAGGAACATCCAGGAGGAAAGCACCCAACTCCATCAGCCCCTTTAACAAGTCCTCACGTACAGGTAAGTGATTCCTAGGTAAAGATATATAGCAGAAAGACTTTTATCTCGTTGTAAGAAACATACATCTGACATCTGACAATTACAGTTATTACATTATAGTACAAATAAATACTCATTAAAGGTAAGAGGAAGGAGAGGTAACGTACGTGTGTGCGTATACACGCACATACCAGAAATAACAGAGTAGGAATACTTCAATAGGAGACCCAAAAAAAGCCCATCAAGAAAAGCAACTAGTGCTTGTTCGGGCTGGCTCCATTGGGAAACACATTTTCAAGTGAAGCAGGCATGTAACTGGTTTATTCATTTAAGAAATACAAAAATAACAAGCAAAAAACTCGTCTTTAAGGGTTGCATATACCACATCACAGAATCAGTTATGCAAAAAAACCCATTAAATAACCCCTTGTTTTGTAAACGACACCTCGGGCTCAGGTGAAAGACTGAAATTGTAGGGGTTAATCAATCACCTTTCACCCAGCATCACCCAATCACCCAATATTAATCCAAGGTATTATATACAGACACATGGTTTGAAAAATGTATTGGAAATGCCTTTTTCCTATTGAATAGCTTTGAAAGCAGAGGTCCGTAACAACGGCTACCACGTAAATGTGGTACAAACTGTTGATTACATGACAAACACTAATCCATAGCTACTACAGGACAAGCAAGCCTTTTTAAAAGGCTTGGATAAGTTACCTCCTATTTAGAAAACCGATCATCTCTTGGACTGCAGGACCAAAATCCCACTGTCACAAAACACACCATGTTCTTTACCGTGTGCATCTCAGAAAGGTGCCGCCTTCCACTTTTTTAGAGTAATTAACAATTAAAACCAAACTCTTGCATTTTAGAAAGACCATTCTGAGGTACCCAGAAAAAAGAAGCTGCCCTGTTTTCAGACTGGAACAGGAGGTCGCGGTCCTCAGCACCGCTCAGGCTCAGACCCCTTTCAGCAGCAATAGGAATGCCATTATATGGCGACAATAGTATCAGCTGACAGGGCAGGATAATAAATCAGTGTTCTCACCTACACTGTCCTCTTAGGTCTTTCAATGCTAAAGGAAAGCAAAACTTGCTTTACAGGAGGAATCTAAGCTGGGGGGTGAGGGGGAAGAGAACACCATAGAGCACCAACGCATCCTACACACACAGCCAGGGCAAGGCACAGCTTTTATTTGGCAAATACCGTGATACCGCCAGTGACCTGCAGAGATTTACTGCGACCAAAGCCATTACTGCTCTTCTAAACTGCCTTTTCATCACCTGATGTTAAAACAAACAAGCAAGAGGTACTTCCACTCATTTATGCAAGGATCAATTCATTACCTATACAGGTGTTTAGCGTGTTTCTTTTTAAATGCAGTAGTCATCACTGTTAGAAAAGTGTACATTAGGCTGATTTTAATAGCCAAATAAAATTTACAAGGCACACAAGAAGCAGAAGCAAGAACAAATTATACTTTAGAGCTGCCATCAACATCCATTACTATTAAAAAACTATGCTGAGCTATGCCGTGATGCTGTAGGTGCTGAAAAGAGAATTGGGGAACTTCTTTTTGTTCATGCAGATTACAAAAATAAAAAGAACATCTGTGTTTTGAGAAAACTACTGCACTTTCATTATTAAACACTGAAAGTAAACTAATTGCTCTCACTTCCTATTTCTCACAGGTGAAGCCAACATAATCCAGCACTCATTCCTGAACAGAAGGACATTAAATTACTGAGATCATTTCAGACAAGTATATTTCAGAACTAAACTGCAAGCAAAGGAACAGCAAACTAAAGTTACTTTACTTCTGTCTCCGTGACCATCCTAAAGTGCCTGCACTCACTAATTATTATTCTTTATTTACATGCCAGCTATATACTTCACTTCATCTTAGTTCTTGCTCTATGCAGACAGATCCACCAGGGGCCAGGAAATTACCAAATACCATTAACTACATAAGCAAAGCTTTAGCAACAAACCTCTTCTGTTCACTAGGAACCGTACTATAAACGGGTTCATGTTCAAAGAGAGTCTTTATTAAAGTCACTGTCTTTATTGCTATCCGATAGATTTGCATCTCTTTCTGTATTCCATGGTACATCCGAGCATCGCTGCCCCTGATTAAACCAGCGCTTACATGAGCCTCTCGGACGTTACCTGCACCGTCACAACGAAGTTTTTGCTCCCAAGAGGTCAGAGTGGAGCAAGTCACACCTACTGAAGACACCAGCCACAAAACACTGTTACAATCCTTTAAGAGAGACTAGATAGCATATTCCCTAATATCCGTGCAGTTCCTGGAATCTGCTTTTATTCTAGATGACATTAGTCCTACAAGAGGACTACTACATACAGATCACCAAACAGCCTGTTTCAGTACAACAGTTCCCAAAATCAAGCCATAGCTTGGCCAAACTGACAGATTTCACACACGAAGTCACTTTTTTAAAAACCTACTTGTTTCCAGCATCAACATACTCTTTCATGGCACATGACACATGAAAATACCATAAAGCTCTAGTTGGTGCACAAATTCTTTCCCAAGCCAAACGACAAGAAACATCACAGAAGTGAATTTAACTTTTTCTTTGAAAACCAGGCTGTCCCTTGATAAGTCCCCGTTGCAAGGCACTGAATCATACACCCAAACTAACACAGGAGCCAACACTCGGCAGTTCATTTCAGCTACAAAAAGGAAAGCTGTGCTTCAAGCCAAGCTCCAGGATGACTGTCCAACATGGTTTTAAAGCGCAAAGGTAAAGTAAAAAAAAAAACTTCCAGCCCAGTGAACTGAAATAAAACCAACCACCTGAAGCTGTCAGCAGACGAGAGCAGGTACTTGCAGTGTTTTACAAATACTTCTCTGAAATGACTCACACTCTCAACAAGGTATTGGTGACACTGGTTCACAGCAGAGGTTAACAAGCTTTTGAGAGAAAAAAAATTACAATATAATTGCAAATAGCAAGTTGCTTGGAACCTATTAATAAAAGCAAAGCCAAAGAGAACCAGCTTCACTGTAAGAGTCATAAATTGTCACAATCAAGAGGAAATTCAGCTCTTGGTTTAAATCCTGACGATACCAAAAGGTTGTCCTTTTTACTTAAGCTCACAGAGGTTCATTAAGTTGATGCTAGTTTTACTTCTAACAGCAACAAAACCCCTCATTTCAAGTAAAACAAACAACAGGTTAGATTGACATCATAGACCGACACAATACCTTGAAATTTCACACGAAATCCTTAAACCCAGAAGCACAAAGCCCTAGAAGTTTACTTTCCACTGGAATCAGTGGGAATTACATGCCTACTGCCTCACATATCCGGAGCAAAGCAAAAAACCAGACACAATCCCACAAAGCATCAGCATTAAAGACTAAGTGCTCAGAAATCTGAAGTCAAAATAACTTTGTACTTTTAGAATCCATGCCCCGTGTCATATATACTCTCACTCAAGAATATAAGGAATTCAAATCTTTTATTTGATATCCATAAACCCATAAACGTTGCTATTCTATATTTCTATGCAGGAAGGCAGTTTTCCCCTAAAACATTATGCTTTTTAATAAACAACAAACTTCAATTCTATTGCGTGAAAGGGCTACAAATATACATTTGTTAATCAAGCAGACTACACAGATATTTTTGCTTTACAACTGGCACCTATGTTACTGGTACACTTAGCTGGCTCATTTATCATAGCGCTTTGCCCACGTAGTTTAGATTATCACTTTTTGAAATATGGGCAATTGCAATTTATTATTTTTTTTTTTAAAGTATACGTGCTGAGGCAGGTATTGCAAATCCATTCCTTTTTTGCAGTCAATACTCATGGAGCCCATCTTTATTCACATGCAGATGTCATCGCATTCTACACCAGTCATCTAGTGGCATAAAATAACTTTCAAAAGTCTAGTACAATTGTTAGCGAACCAATTTGACTCCTGCTGGAAGGAAGCCTGCAGCAAGGGGCTGCCATCCTGTCGGTAGATGGTGCTGCAAGAGATTCTTGGGGAACTTTAACGAAGGACAATAGTTCAGAGTGGAAAGTCTGTTAACCCGGTACTATGAAAACCAGTATGCGTTTAATAGAAGGGATCAATGTCGACCCTTTCCTGGAAGGAATCATACACAGACAAACCGATAAGAGGACTTGAAACTAAGCAATCAGAAATTCTGAACATTTTATATGAATGAAGCACATGCTTAACACAAACTATTTCTTCAAAACTACACAGTACATACGTTGATGGAAAAGTCCTATAGAAAAAAATTGACCAACCATGTCAGCACGTCAAACTGCCTAGTACAAGATGGTGGATGCACACAAACTGCATAAGTGAGAACGAATATTTAAAAAACAGACCACATCCACAGATTAGTACTTCAAAAATTTCTGTTGAGTGTTTGAAAACCAATAAATCCACTAGGGGGGTAGCAAAAAAGTCAATTAGGACCTTTACTGGCAATAAAATATTTACTCTAAGTACACAGAGATTTTAAAGCAGAGGAACACCTGCTTCCAACCTAGAAAAGCCTTAAAACCGTACGGAATGGATCCTAGGAAAAAAAATTAGACATGTAAAGGTCAATGAACACAATGATTTATTTAAAAAATAAAAAACGTAAAAACGATTTTTTTTTCCTCCTTTACAGAAATGTTAATTTCAGTCATGGGATCCGAGTAGATCTTGTAGAAAAAATGTAGTAGCCAGGTATCGAGTCCTTACAACAAAGGAAATTNCCCCCAAAAAAAACAAATTAAAACAAGACATTTTTCGTTGCTAGTATAAAAACGACCAAGGTCCAAGTAATAATAAAAAAATAGAGTCCATCAATGACTGTAACACAAAGTATGTGTATGTGGGGCCCAGTCCATCTTCAGAGAGAAAGAAGTGGCACAGGCAGCAGAGGCGACCCTCAGGGGGCATTTAGGAGCTGCTCCCACAGCAGGGAGGCATTTAAAAGGAGCTGCCCTTCGGCGAATGAGGGGAGAAACCATTTAGAAGCTGCCCCGTATCAAAGGGAGGGCTCTCCACGCCACCCCCAATGGGTATGGGCGCTCCGGCTTAGAAAGAGCCGCCCCCGTAGCCTCCCCCACCATAGCCTCCTCTGTACGGTCCACTGTTACTGCGGCCCCCCCAGTTGCCGCCCCCCCCTCCCCCTCCTCCCCCCCCCCTCATGTGGCCGTCGGAGGCT
>JAHREE010000059.1:1126229-1194593 GCA_033628505.1 Tringa tobata
GAAGGAAGGAAAACCATGTTTTCATGCATAAAACATTCCAGTTATTCCAGAAGAACGTGTACTACCTAGGGTCCACAGGAGGGCATCACTGCTTCACAGATCATAAAACAGGAATTTCAACAGTCCCTTTCCAGCACAAGGCTTCCTATTTTGCTATATATTCTTAGTAAAAACTGATACAAAATAAATTATTAAGGAAGTCTTTATAGCAATTTTTGTCACTAAAGAAACATACTTCTGTCATGCTGTTTCATGGGTCCACCCTTCTAAGACAGAAAAGGAATACTGAAGTTTTGGAAAAGAGCATCAGGGCAATAGAAGGGCATTAGAGGGGCATTAGAGGAAATCAAAAGTAGCTCTCAAAAGTTACAAATATTTTGATTATCTAAACCCTCAAAGTCATATCCTTTTCATTTGTTTCAACCTCTTTAATGTAGTGTATATCAGTGCGGTTAGCATCCATAGTCAACAGGTGTTGATCCTTCTTTTTAAAACAATTTAGGTGTATCAACTGTATTTTTTTATGACTTTAGGTATGTTTTGTTAGTATAGTGTAATCCTATAGATTTTTTATCTTTCAGCAGACCAAAAGCATTTTGAAACCTACAGGATTCCTTCAGGCAAACTGTTTGCTGAATTAGTTCTGCGTTGACATTGTAGTAATTGAAGTAATTGAATGTAGTAATTACTACATTGACATTGTAGTAATTGAAGACTGTAGTAATATCATCCTAGCTATAGACAGATTTCATCCTGATTTTCTAAACGTGCATAGGTGGAAACAGTTGGGAAAAGAGAGGATTTAACCACAATTTCCCAGCTCACTCGGAGAATCACACACATTCATGCCAGGAATTTTAATCTAATCAAAGAGATACTATTAGACTTTTAGAAGCCTCACTCCTTCCCAAATCAACACCCCAAACAGAGAGTAATTTTGCAGTTCATAGGAAGACACCTCAAACTTCCCCATCCTGGCCCTTTGCTTTAGCTACCAGTGTGAAGAACTTCTTAAAAGAGATACAACTGTCCTTGAGAGAGCTCTTGCTTTTTTGGCAAAAGATTCATCTTTCACCCTGTTCTGCTGTTTGTGCTTTAATCTGCATACACATCAAATCTGTGATCGTATTTTGAGACTTATCATGAATTAACTCTGATTGGGAGAGGGTTTTCATTGAAAAAGAATGATTAAAATGCACTCAGAGGAAACTAGATAGTCTTTTGCCTACCTAAAGTTTGAACTTGACACTCTTCAGGATAATTTCTACCCTGGGCAAATTCAGATGGGGAATAAAACACTACCCCTCTCTTTTATTTGCTTAATGCAAAATAAGATATTCTACAGATAAAAAGGTAACAACAGAACAACCCACAGGAACTATTTCTTCAGTAAGTAGTATCACAAGTTCATCTTACTGAACAAAATCCTCCCTGAGCCCTTTATAAGGGGAGTGTGCTGAAAGAGAGAAACACACATTTGTGATGGGTGAAGTGGAAAGTCATCAGAGAATTGAATTTGCATCCTTTCCTTTGGACTTGCATTACCATTTTTCCTTAAATCCTGCCCTCCCTCCTCTTCCCTCTGAAGCTCAATTTCTCTTTTCCTCTTTCATCTTTTCACTCTTCTGTCATAATTGATGATTTCCTTTCTTCTCTTTCTAGAAGTTTATATAAGAGCTGGTCAAAATTTGGAGTGATGGGATGAAAGTAAGAGCAAAATACAGCCTGAAAAGCAGAGGTTCTTGTCAAGGATCAAAGATTCTAGCAATGCTGCAACAGATGTGAAAGGGTAGATTTTTATCTGAGTCCGAGACAGACCAGGATCATAGGTTTTGCCAAAGGAAGACCTGGAGCCAGCAGCAATCTCAGTCATGCTCTGATCTTTTTTCATCTGCAAATCTTTCTTTATGTATTTTCCAGTTAAAGTCTACTGTTTTTTTTTTTCCCCTTAGCTCTTCCTAGGCCCCGTCTATTTCTTCCACAGATCCTCTGTAGGGTGTTTTTTGTGGTGCTTTTGCATGACTGACGTTTAGCTTTGCTTGAAAACAGCAGGAGGAGTTACGTTATGAAGCTCAATATGTATGTGCCTGAAATTAGCTCTATATTATATATACGCATATATATTAGGTGTATAAAAGTGAGGCTTTCTACACACAAAATAGCCATGGAGAATTTATATTTTTAATTGAGAAAATCAAAACTGTTATTAGAGTTTGAAACATGGAGAAAAACTGAAACAAACTGAGATTAACAGGAAAAGCCTTTTGATTATGTAAGTATTTCTTAATTAACAATTAGGACAGTGAAAGATGTTATGGCATGAGAACAGCAGGGTTTGGTGCTCACAGTGTTGTTATAAAAAGACTGTAGAATGGAAAAAAAAAAACAAACCAGAGATACAAATGATCGTATTGCCCCAAAGTCTGTGAGCTACTGAAATAATTCATTCTTTGGCAGAGATCACTCTTGGAAAACATCAGCTGAAGTTCTAAAAAGCTACAAAGGATTAAATCAGGATTTGGAAAGTGGAAACTATTATAAAATATGAATTAATGGAGTCACACTCCTCTTACTCACATATCTTATCTCTTTTTTCAGTAAGAAAAGTAACTTGGCTGACCCCAAAAAATAAAGATGCTAATCTTCCAGCCAGAGAGTATATCCATCTCCACCTCAATTGTATGCCAATTGAGTAAGGTCCAGAAATTAGCTGAAAGTTCACGGCATGATAAAATTTTTTAAATGAATATGCTATTATATTATAAGTAACTTATTTAAAGTTGAAGCAGATTTTAAAACAGTTGACTTTTAGTTCTAAGCATGACCTAATTGAGAGGTTCAGAGTAGCATGAAGTGTCAAGGCCATTGCAAAGCCATTCTCCAGAGCTACACAATACAACGGAGTGAAATCTGAACTCCAGATGGTGAACCTGAGTTATTTTTGTGATAGTTTTTTTCCAATTAGGAAAAAAATTCTGAATTGCGGAGCAGTGCTCCAACTTGCATGTGTACATCGATCCTTCTTTTTCTGCATGATCTTTGGAGAAAAATTTACAGTGCATACTTAGCTGATTTTCAGATGTTGCTAGTTTGGTGACATTATAACCTATTTGCTGAAGACACCTTTTATGGTGTTGATCTCTCCACAAAACAGGAAAATGTAAAGGGACTGTGGTTTTCCTCCACCATAGCGTATTATCCTACTTTCCTGACATTAACCGGCACATCTAACGCTAACACAAGAGATTTCCCATTATTCTTCCTTATTTCTCTGTGCCTATTTGAAGTGCTATAAAGAATAATAATTAAAAGTATTAGGAAGAAATATTCCAGATCCTTCAGGGATATTACAGGTCACTGAACCAGCTCATGGCCAAACTGCTCTTATAGAACTCTTTCACCTAGAAAGCTGAGAAACCCTATGTGTACATCTCTACTAAATCTTGCTTTTTGAAGGAGAGGGCTGCACCAGGTAGGAATAAGGACTGCTGCACAGCTACGTGGGAGAAGCAACTAACCAAAAGCAAAAGCTTGGAGCAGTCAGCCATCAGCAAAGGCTCCTGCTGGGCAAGGAATCACGTAAACGTCAAAGCAAAAGGTGAGCTCAATGGATTTATATGCTGGAGAATTCTTCACCAACAGGCAGTTGGTGAAATAGCTGCTGTATAACCAGAACTAGCAGCTGCTCTAGCTGCTGTATAACCAGATGCTTGGAAAAGACGTTCCAGTTGATTTCAATATGAATATCTTACCTGGAAAGCTTATAAAATCAGGCTTTTATTGGGATGATTGTGATGAGGTGATAATCAGTATAAGGACTGGCATTCAGTATAGCGAGAATCAGGACACCAATTGTTTAGAGGTTTCTTGTGCCTTTGTTTTGCGAACCGAGACAGAAATCCCTACTAAAACTATTTAAAAATCACACCAAAACTCTGACCGTTTGCTATGATATAGAGTCCTCTCTGAACTGCTGAGATCCCACAAAGGCAGAGTTACTACATTTCCACTTGGCTTTGGCAAGCCAATGCAGTCTTATCTGCAATACAGTCTAACTTTTTGTTATCAGGTTACATATAAAGTTTGCTTCTCACTACAGTTGCAGTCCTGCCTCCAGTCAGTTATCAGTGTCTAGTGATAAAGGCTATTTTCCCATCACTTAATATTGAGCAATTTAAAAATAACGTGATCATTAATAGAAAGTAAATACAATTCTGCTATCCATTAACCTTTTTCGCAAACAGACGCTACATCATTCGGCTGAAAACAATATCCCTTGATCCCTTCATACACAGCCATAAATTCCACTTATACATACCTTTGACGTCAGGCATAGACAGAGCAGGAACAGCTACACCCACGAGCCTCCGATGTCGGATGCGACCTCACTCACAACAGGTTACAGCAATATTAAATCCACGGAAGGCAGCAGGTTGACGGGACTGTAAAACCAAGGGGATCACACGTTAAACACTCCAGTCTTTCCACAGATGGAGCAGTGCACACAGTGCTATATTAGAAAAAGAAGTCTATGTAAATAAGAAACGTGACCTTTGTTTGAAATTTATAAATAGAATCAGAACATCTTTTAATTTTACCAACTTATTTCCTTTATAAATAGATAATGCATTTTTATGGCTTGTTCTTATGCATATCTAGCACTTTTCATTTTTAGGTCTTGATTGACTTCCTGGGTTACACTACAACCAGCAGGAGAAACTCTTTGGAAAATCTTTGGTTTTTTAATACTTCTGACATAAAACCAGCAAGTGCTAGAAATATTTTAGCAAAGTATATTCACACTGCTCAGTGGTACCATTTTAGTTAAAATGTCGGAATTCACATACAAGTCTTAGAACAGAAAGCAATGGGTAAACTAAAGTGAAGGAAATTTTAGGGGGACACACTAAGGAAGTCCTCCTAAGAGTAAATTAGGTACTTGAATACATAGTCTAGGATTACCATGGATGTTTAAAAAGTAGTTTAGACAAACACAGGGTGAATAGATACAAACATACCAGAAGCAGGAGGTTTGTCTGGCTGATCTCAGAGGCTCCCTCCACCCCTATTTTCTACAAATACAACAGCATGACAACTAACAATATTTTCAGATAATTAGTTCTAATCTGCACTCCAGGTACAGCATCAGTCTTGCTCATTCCCCAAATCCCACTGCTTTTCAAAATCATTCTCTCCAAAAAACCAGACACAGTAAGACAGACTCCAGTACCCTCTCAGATGTTTTGTCTCCAAGTTTCTACTTCTCTAATTTAACAGGGAATCATAATCTAGTTTCCCGAGTCTGCTCCCACACAAACACATTCTAACTCTGGACTATTTTCTTGCATTTGCTTTTTCTAGCACTGGAGAGTCACGGGATGCCTCAGCATAAGAGACTGGGATACTGAAGGTTAAGTGAACCCAGGTAAGAATTCAAGAGTTTAAAAAGCAATGTATCATGGAGCACATCCTAAGAAAGACCAGTTCCTTTCCTGTCCCACAAACATCCACTCTAAATATTTAATAAGGAAACATTGAATGCTAATTTTTATAAACAAGCAACTATAAAAGGTATGGGCTTTTACTGGAAAAGCAGTAATAATAATAAAGCCCCTTTTCAAGATGTGCTAGTGTAATGGGCCATGCTTTGCTTTTCAGGAATATTTTTATATCTCTGGAGTAAAAGCTAGAATAGCAATTTATAATGAAAATGTGATTATCTTAATTACAATAGAGCAAATGATACACTTAATAGGGTGTGCATGCTCTTTCTAAGCAACTTACTGTACTTTCATATCTCCCTCAGTTAAAAAAGCAATAAGCCATCTGCAGATGTTTATGTATGAAATCCAACATAGGGAAAACATTTGCACTACAGAACAGATAAGATAATGGAAAATGAAATTGCAAGATAAGGTGTTTGCCAGGGCGGAGGGAAGCTGCACAGTGGAGGAAAATCCATCCCCATGACTACTGCTCTTTTCTCCTCCCTGCTCACTGCTGTTCGTCTCTTCTTGGATTCCAGAGCTTGTTTTATTCCTCCGCAGCTTTTTCTACAGACTGGTGGATTCAGTCACAGTTGGAAATTGTGGAACTGGGGTTTGTTTCAGAAAGAGAAGAAAGGAGAGTTTAAGTATCGCTTTAGCAGCAGATGGCTTTGCTTTGGATTCTTTTATACACAAAGGAGATGCGTTTGCTGGCTTCATAATTAACTCCAAAAGGGAAAAGAAAAATTGTTAAAGGCAGTGTGGATATGACTTGAATTTTTCATGAGGTAAGAAGTCAGAAAATCCATAAAACTGTGGAAAAAGTTACTGAAATACATCTTTTAAAGGATTATTGTGCTCTGTACATCCTATATTTAAAATTGAATGGAAAGTTTCCTCCAGCTTTTATCTGTGCAATACTTTGGAACCTAATGAACAGACAATGTTTGCAACCAAAACATTAACTGGTCACTTTGAAGGGATGGAACTATGCATCTTAACATAGGTAAGAAAATACTTAGGAAACAAATGCCTGTTTAGAACTGATTTTATTTTAGACTATGCTTTTAACTTTCTTTTGCTTATGCATGTTTCAGTAATGTTTCTGCATCTAGAGAAATGAAACAACTGGGCTCAGTGGATTACCATTTCTTATAGTGTTAAATTCTCACTACGGTAGGGAATCTTTTTGGAAACGCACGGATTAAGGATTGAAGTAATTAATTCTTTTATTAAACCCTTCAATCCAATTCTGACATCAGCTGTAGCTGCAATTCAAGGATGCTGATTCTGCTAATATTTATCAGCTTAAAAAATGCCAGCATGTCTTACAGTATAGTTCAACAGGCTGCAGTAAGTACTACTGTAACTTATTTTTCTAATGCTATGAATACTCCAGATCTTGAAACAAGATGGGTGTAATTGTTTTATTGCCAAGGAGATGTTTAAATTGCCTTGCAGCATGACATGTACTACAGACTAAACTTTTTAACTCACAGTACAAACCAAACAGTGAAAAGAAATTACTCTTTTTCCTGAAAAAACGACAACATAGATGATCAATGTGCCTAAAGCTAATGTAGTGAGTGAATGGATCAGGTCAATACAGGGATTGTCCCTTAGTGTTAGGAACTGCCAAAGAAGCCCCGCGGCCCACATGGAATTCTTGGGAGAGGACATTCAGCACTCGCTATCAAACCATGCTGTGCAGCCATGGATAAATAAGCAAGCATAGCAAATAGTGCATAAAATATTACAAACCTGGCTCAGTCTCATGTCCTCTGAGTCCCCACAGCTTCTCCTGCTAAGATAAAAAGCAGGGAAGAGCAGAGCTTGTCTTTGAAGGTATCTTGCTTCTAAGCCAGGTCCCCTGCTAACACCTGATCTTTTCTCAAAGGGCAGGGCTCAGATCTGTGCGAGTTGGGTCAACACCACAGGCAGCGCAAAAAGAATGATCACCCTTGGGGCAAAGCAGCCAGACTTTAGACCCTTGCACATCTACGGTGGCAGCAAAGCTCATGAGGACAGAATTTACCACTGCTTGGCCTCTTGTCCTTCCAGCACATGCACCCCTCTGTGTGATAAACCCAGCCAGGCAATTAGTGCTGCTCCAGGGAAAAGTCATTTACAGTGAATTACAGGAAATATGTTGCCTGAAGGTGCTGTTGCCCAGACACATCATTGGTTCCTGGAGGCTCTGCCTGTGCTGCCTTCAGAATCCCTTCCATTTCTCCTGGACATATCAGAAGAGTTTTTGCAAGCACTTGTTCCTGCCCTACTGGACTAGGGACACCTGTGAAGGACTACGAAGTCTGTCTGAGCCACTAGACTTCAAAAGCTTTTGCTTTTGCAGCATGATTGTGCAAGTTTCTACACCATTCCCTCAACATAGCTGTAACTGAGCCAGCAGGGTTATTTAGGGAGACTACAGTGCTTACTGTTAGCCCCTTGCCACAAATTAAGTCATATTTGGAATAGCAGGGCCACATACAGTCACATAAACCTACATTCACTTCTCACTTCAACATGACCACACTAGTTGAAAAGTATATTTTAATCAGAGTGAGAGTGGTAATAGGTCCTCCAAAGGTGGTTGGGTTTTGTTTCCTTTCAGAATCTTAATTTAATCTTTAAGTACCCAAACTAATGTCATGCTGAAGTACCAGGATAAAGCAATCGAGGACACAACTCTAGCTGGACTATTTTTTGGGTGCCTGGGGGCAAACAGTTACAGAATAACAGCTCTCAGTTTAACCTTGGATTTGGTGTTTAATCTCATGCAAGCAACCAAACACTTTTTATTCCTTCATGATTAAATAATGGCAATAATTTCTGTAAAAAGATTGACAAATCTACACATAAACAAGTTATTTCTGGTAATAATATAATATCCACCTGTCCATTCTTTCTGCGCATCCTCTTTAACTTTCCACTGCTGCTTCATCCTCCTTTCTCCACAGGCTCTCAGCACTATGGTATTTATTACTGGGGGTGAAGAATGACCTCTTTCCAGCTAGTTTCCCAATAATTCTTACTCCAAAAAAAGAGTTAAGGTGAGTTGAGCTAGAGCTGAGTTTTGAAAGGTGTGTGTGTAGAACATATTTATCCATCTTTCAAAGTAACTCTTACATCCTTCTTTTTTCCTTTCCCAGGTTGGAAACAGCCTCTTTCTGGCCAGAAAGCTGGTGAGCCTTTTATTTAAGATTAACTTTAACTCAATGATAAATTCAAACCCATCAAGATATTCTGCTGAGCCTAATTCTTTCTATTAATATTAGTTTTATAGCAACAGAATTGCACGATTATCAGGATTTTGCTTGACAACTGTTTAAGTTAGAACTGAAAGAAGAATCAACTCTGTGTCTCTTGAGCACATTGTATTTAACCACAGAAAATTTTGGGGATATCATTTGTCAAACTTGTACAACAGCAAACGGTGTGTAGGGAAATGGGACAACTTTGGCAAGTACCGATATGGAAATAATTGTGTGTATAACTAAGGTGTGATCTTTGTTTGGTTTATGTTTTTCTCAGATTAGATTCATAGAATCACAGAACACCAGGTTGGAAGGGACCTCAAGGATCATCTGGTCCAACCTTCCTTGGCAGAAGATTGAGAAAAAAAAGACATGCTGTCTGTAGTACATAAGCAGAACATGAACCTCCCTTAAAGTTGTCCTTCATAGAGGTGTTGAATATCACTTAAGCTCAAGCACACATCATTTTGATTAAGCCAGAGGGACTTGGTGTATTAGCTCATGTTACTTTATAGTTCTAGAGAAAATACAAGTGTGATGTCTAAACTGGCAATGTGATGGCAGGACCCAATTCTTCATCTTTCTGATAATAAAAAAGGAACAGATTATCCTCACGGGAATTCCTTAAACCTTGCTAAATCTTCAGCTGAGATAGATCTTAAAATATTTTATTTTGAAAAGCAAAGTTTATCCATAGTTGGTAAAGAAGGACTTGTATGAAAATGTTCCTGTAAGTTTGAACAGAGCTATCACTGCTGTTTCTTACACATCACCATCATTACAGTTCCGTAGCACTGTCAGTGCAGAACCTCCATCCATAGGAATATCTGCAAAACCACTAACACTCAACCACCAGCTTTTCCTTTCAGGATTTCTCAGTGCTATAATTAATTATATCAGATTTGCTCAAAACTTCAAAGGCACCAACTACAAAGACAGACTCATAGTAATCATCCCCTTGGAAACCTCCATACAAAATATCTTCTAAATAGCACTAGGTTTTGTCCATAGTTTGGGAGATGCTTCACAATGGATAAAGCCATTCAGCATCCCAGTGAGATTCTGGCTAATCACACTCTCTCCAACATTAGCTATTCTCAGTTTTTCAATTTTGACACATGCCAACCTTCCTTCCTTGCCGAATTCTTGCTTATTACAGCCTACACGTTGGTTACGATAGTGGGGCTTTTTGGGAATCTTTGCCTGATTATTATAATAAAGAGACGGAAAGAAGCTCAAAATGTTACCAACATTTTGATTGCCAACCTCTCTTTATCAGATGTCTTGATCTGTATCATGTGCATTCCTGTCACAGTTGCGTATACCTTAATGGACTACTGGATATTTGGGGAAGCGATGTGTAAAGCAAGCTCTTTCATACAAAGTATATCTGTCACAGTCTCCATTTTCTCACTCGTGCTGATTGCTGTTGAGAGATACCAGTTAATTGTGAACCCTCGTGGCTGGAAGCCTAATATTTCACACGCTTACTGGGGGATTCTTTTCATCTGGGGGTTCTCCCTCATCATATCCATTCCTTTTTTAATATTTCACCAATTAACTGATGAACCCTTCAAACACCTATCTTTCCATAGTGATTTCTACAAGAACAAGGTTGCTTGCATCGAAGCATGGCCCTCCGTTACAGAACGACTGATTTTTACCACTAGCCTGCTGGTTTTCCAGTACTGCTTCCCACTGGGGTTTATTTTTATCTGCTATCTCAGGATATTTGTATGTCTTCGAAAGAGACATGGGAAAATAGACAGGATGAGAGAGAATGAGAGCAGACTGAGTGAGAACAAAAGGATTAATATGATGTTGATATCAATTGTTGTGACTTTTGCAGCTTGCTGGTTGCCTCTCAATATATTTAATGTTGTTTTTGACTGGAACTACGAGGCGCTAATGAGCTGTAATCATAACCTAGCATTTACAATATGCCACCTTGTGGCCATGATCTCAACGTGTATCAATCCCATCTTTTATGGATTTCTCAACAAGAATTTTCAGAAGGACTTGATAGTATTAGTTCACCACTGCAGATGCTCAGCATCGCAAGAGGAATATGAAAATATTGCCCTTTCAAATCTGCAAACCGATGCATCTAAGGGATCTCTGAAATTAAAAAATCCCCCTCTGGATATCTAAAATAATCCAACAGCAGTTTCCAAGATTTTGTATTTTGTTGCACGTGGCCTCTTTCTGTAAATCTTGATCATCTTCCCACTGAGTTTTGAGGAAGTCTTTGCCATTTAATTCAGCAAAACCAGGATTATGCTCCCATAGACATACCCTTAACAATTACTTTACAATGGTATTAATGCTAATAAACCACTTCCAAGAGTCCCAAAGATCAATAATAATGAATTATAAACAGTATTAACATTTTACGGTTTTAGTCCACAATTTCCAAGTCACTGGCATGCTACTTTAGCACCAATAAAGAGATTCCCATTTCAGCCACTGATGTGGTTGTCCTTCCTAAACACCTGGCTTCACCAAGTAAGCCATGAATCCAACAGCATTCCCAACTCCGTCAGCCTTTTCCAGACTGCTCTCTGGCCTTGTCATTTTCCAATCTACATTGTCCCTACATTGTTCCCCCATCCCATTCCCTACATTGTTCCCATCTCTGGTTAATCTGCACATGAGTTCACCCTGTAAGGAAGGCCCTTTAAGATTCTCCTAAGCCTCCACCATCTTCCTTTCAGCCCCAGCATCCACTCGGCTTTGGTTTAGTACCAGTTCAGCCTAGACATTGTATTTTAACAAGGGAAAAAGTCTAGAGTTGGAATATCTTTTTTCTTTTCTTTCTTTTTTTTTTTTTAATGAGCACTAATACAGGCCTCATTTGATGTATTGCAAATTCCACTCAAATTGATGCTATTCGAGATGAAATAAGTATTTAGCATTTCTCCTAAAAGCATTGCATTCTACTCCAAACCACCAGTATAGATCTTTGCTTTCTCTGTTACCATCATTACTGGGCCCTAAAACAAACCTTTTAGAATCTTCATTATCAAACACACTACGAATTCAGAGTAAATTTTGTTTTAGCTACTTATCGAGATTATAGGTTCCTCTTCGAGTAGAAAATTTGGTTTACACTTTTATTTCAGAAATCTCTTTCCCCACATTTCTGCACTAGCAAGAGGCCACCCTTGAGGCAGATGCGGTCACTTTTGATAGACCTTGTTTGAAAGCAGTTTCTTTTGTAGCACAGTGCATAGAAGCCTGAAGGTGTAACACTGAACACAACTTTTCTCAGTTTATAACATTTTTAAAAACACTTTCCAGTTGGGCTATAAAAAAAATAACCGAATATATTCTTCATCCATGTGACAGTGCCAACATTCATAATCACTTAATATCAGGCTGTTTAAATACAATACTTAGAACACTTCAGTTCAACAACTCACCATGCATTCTCTTTTTCAAGTTAAATATAATTAATTGCCTGTATTGCTAAAGCCCCTTCTTTTTAGTTCCAAAAATGACCCCTGTTTTAACACTTGTACATAAAATTCCTTGTAATTTATTCTCTAACTTTAGCAATTTGTCGATATCTCACTTAAGCAAAAAGAATTAACATTCAGATTGCAACGAGCTCCTCGGTGATTCAGCTGTGATGAAACTTACCTTCAGGCTACGAAATTCTCTCGGAGAGGGAACATCCTTCTCTGCAGTCACCCAGTTCTTACAGGATTCCATCAGGTCATAGTTCTCTTGTGCAGTCACTACAGCGTTAGTGCAAACTCTCTGCATGACTCTACACATCAGAGGAGCTCCGGGAGAAGATCCTCACCAGCTCTTATAGATAAGCTGGATTATTAAGTGCTTCCTGACCCCCACTGAGAAAAAAAGACTCGTTGAAAATCTATTAGGGTCCGATCCCATTCAAGTCATAAGGGCAGCACTCCACACAAGAGCAAGAATAGCAGAGTTAGTGACACGGTGATCAAGTATTTGAGTGACAAATATGGATTCATTTTGGCATAATTCAGTTTGGTTTTTTTCTAATTAAATCAAATCGAATGCACGTAAAGCAGAGTGTATAAATAACCCAAACTGAAACACCTGCCTTGTGCATCACAGAAGGGAAAACAGGAGCCAGCTAAATACCTAGTGAAGGCTAATGATCAGGCTGCTGAGAGTATCTCGGTATTAGTTATTTCCATTAACTCCAGCCTTAGTCACTGGGCTCCCGTTAGTGCTGACACACACCATCTTCCTGGCCAGCACAACAGGCATTTAACCAGTAGAAAGCAGTAACTCCCAGTTAACGATATCATTAACATGCTGCACGTAATCAGAGAGACTGGTATAGGCTTTAGTGAAGGGCAGGTGACAGAGCTCGTTCTCTGTTCCATTGGGCTCCAGGGTAATAAAGTGATTAATTATCTCCATTTCACTTGCTTAATTGAGAGCAAATCTGATCCAGGATTTTGACTTTTCTTGGAGATTCCAGTATCTGTACAGAAATCATCTAATGTTGTCAGAAGATCATTCACTGAACAGAGTGTTCTAACAAATCATGGTGGCACAGCTGCCAAGGGCTGGGTTATCTCTGAGTTTGGAACACAAATCCTTACCATCATCTTCCTCGTATTTTTAGCACACTTTTACAGCTTCAGGGCCCACGCTTAAAGCGATTCACAAGCACATGACATTCACAATATACTCTAATTTATTAATAGTAGACACAACAGTTCAGATTCCTCTCAGTCCTCGTCACGCCCAGGCATGCTTAGTTTTACAGCAGAGGGGGGTTTAGTGGTTTAAATACAGCCACAAAATGAACACTAGTCTAAATGGTGTGGTCAGTGGACCAGCAGAAGCTCTTGTGACCTTAGGAGAAGGCAAGGGATGCTGAAGGATGGTCTCCCTTGCTTGGACAGTACATTTCTGTGGCATTAAGCAGCTGAAAAAAAAAAGTAAAAATGTTACTATGGCTTTTTCTAACACCCATTGTCTACTGCTGCCATCTCAATCAGAGTTAAGCAATCAATTTTTCCAGTCTCAATCTGGGCAGAAGAGGGTTCTTTGTTACCAGGTGGAAGCAAGCAGATTCTGAGCAGCGAGACTGCTTCAGAATCCAATGGGAATAATAATACCTGTGCCTTGATTTCTGCTTGGCATTTCTTCCTCACACTTTCATTTGACTCAAGTGCCGGCGCTCCATTTCTCTGCTGAGCGTTCCCTTATCAAGTGTCACTTTTCTTAATGCTGCACTTTTAAAAATCTTTGCTATCCGAATGGAGTATCATCACTCTCTTGAAGACATCGTCCTTCCTGCTGCCTGTTCTCCTGCTACACCCGCTGCCTTTACGTGCAGCCTGATGTCGCATTCCCAGACAGATCAATAGGAGTGAAGTGACTTTGACAGGAATAGGAGCAGACAAAGAGAAGTTGCTTGTTTTAACACATAAGCGTTATGGACTCCCCCAGTGTGGTGTGTGAGGGTGATGTGTGTAACTGTGCAATCTGCAATATTTAAAGATTGCTCCTCAAGTCGTAATATTAAACTGACAAATGTTGCCCTGTGTTGGGTAATGCCGATAACTTTATTTTCCCTTAT
The DNA here is from genome assembly GCA_033628505.1 of Tringa tobata. Lineage (NCBI taxonomy): Eukaryota > Metazoa > Chordata > Aves > Charadriiformes > Scolopacidae > Tringa > Tringa tobata. The sequence continues at coordinate 1,140,554 of JAHREE010000059.1, forward strand.
TTTATTGGTATGGCAAGTAGACAAAATTGTAACAGCCTTGCTCACCGGACTGTTGTTACTTGATGCGACCTCATGGGGGACTGGGAGCTTCCTCGGGGGAGCAGAACATGGAATTAATTATGGAAAGCTAGAGGGGGAACCTGAACTCCAGAACACTATCCCAAGGTACAAACAGAGTCTTAGCAGTGATGTTTTTTTAAAAAACCTGCATCAGAGCTTTGCTCAAGTTGTTTGGTCATGTAGACCAGACCAATGTATTTATAAACATCTTTGTAAATTAATATATCCTTACATGTATTTGTATTTTATGGCTGATTGGTTTAACTGTAAGCACATATAACTATAGTTAGATACTTGGGAAATGACATTCATTGTGAAAATGATTCCATTGAACAGAGAGCTCAATTGATTATTAACTGTAAATATGTATGTGGACAAAAGCAGTGCCATTGTTGTGTGTTATTTAAATACTTTGATTCCTCCCATCTACCAACAAATAAATAGTACCCTGTATAAAACTGCTTTGTTGCCCAGCTGGTAAATTTTCCTGCCTATAATCATTACAGGACAGTTCTCATACAGACAGTTCTGGAAACCGGTTTAGTATTTCACATGTTCACTTACTAGATAAACAAAGATCAGTGAAAAATTTGATATTTGCTGTTTCCAGAAGAGAGGAGGACTTAAAAACAGCTAAAAAACCTTCTTAGAGCTCATGGTGCTGACATACTTTTGGGGGGAGAAGGACAGAATCATAAAACAGGGAGGTTCATAATTCAAGTGAATTTATGCCTCAAGGGCAGAGCAACTTTTTATGATTTGTACTCAAATATAATTGATGTGGTTGGAACATTGGTTTTTTTAGACATTTGCAGACACATTGAATAATGTGTGCGATTGGTCAGAGTGGAAGTTTCCTTTCAGCAGCTCAGGAAATTTTCTCTGCAGCACAAATACTGAAAGAGCTCTTCTAAGTGCTGCATTGCAGCCCAGCTGGTACAGGTCTGTTTCCAAAGCAGCATCTACTACCGTGTTTTAAGTCATCAATATCTAAGCAGGAGAAAGAAACTTTTGATTTTTCTTGTTTCAGCCAAAATGTTCATGCCACATTTGCCTGCATTATCAATATTTATCACATACAGTAAATCTTCTGGGATTTAACAATGACAATTATTACTGTGACAGATTCCAGCCTTGAAGATGGGATGCTTTTATTTTACCCAACCCTGATCCCCTACAAGTGGCAAATGATAGCCAGGTTCTATCTCTTGCATTATATTTTTTAAAGTTCCATCATAGCTGCATCAATTGTGAGGCAAGAACATTTCACCCTGATGTAACTGTAAATTAACATTGCACTAAACTGTAGCGCAACAGGTAAAATTCTGAAAAACACTGAAGCTGACTTTCAAGGAGAGAAATTTTGTATCTAAGAAGTGGCTGAATCTTTCCCAGATTATAGAAAGAAACAGAAGTTATGGCAAGGCAGGTAACACATACTTAGAAACACATGGCCATATAAGGCAGTTACAATATGCTATTTTATGCCATAATTCATATTTAGCAAGCTCTGCTCCGCACCTCACGAAGCACAGCTTGATTTTAGCCACTTTCCTATAGAAACAAAGCTTATACCATTATGCTTCTCTCCTTTTGGCCCCAGTAACATCTGAGCCATTGGCCAATCTTAAGCAAATTTGAAAGAGTAAATGTCTCCTATCCTTGGGAGAACGGCAGCAAGACGACAGAAATGCAAACTGCTGTCCCCACAAAAAGGTTACAGATGTGCTTGGTTCAGCGCTACCTGATGAGGAGACACTCAGCTCCAGACCAGCAAGAGCACACACTCTCCAATTCCCCCAGGCCCATCACAGTAGATGGGTGATCAACCAAGCTATTAGATGTATACGAAGTTTGCTTCATCATTTAAATGCTATTCAAAACAATGAGGAAGAAAAATAATCTGAGAGGAGAGCAAATCTATAGCCAAGCTTTGAGTAACCTCACCCCAAAGGGTCAGACAGGCTGGGGATGTACTTAATGGAACCTCATAGATTCCATAAACATAAAACAACACTGTCCTCTCAATTCTATGCTACTAAGACACTTAAAAAATGTTCCTCAATGGCAACCTTAGAATTATCTTGTCTGCTATCACTCATTTTTAAACAAGGTTCCTTCAGCACACAGCGTCGTTTCCATGCGAATGCACTGACTGATGTCTTTTATTTCCTTTCATTTCATTTCTTAGGCTTCTCTATTAGTCACGGGCTATTTACATAATGTGATGGAATTGGCACCTGGGTGGAGAATTCTGCACATTCTCTGTGCAGAATCCATGTCACACTCACACCTACTGAGGGCGATTTGTTAATTCCTGTAGATGATTGGGCTATAACAGCTACAGGAATTTGTCCTTCCAACCAAGACTGGCTGCTAGAGTCAGCTCTCAAAGTCTGGGGTCCCTCTAAAGAGAATCCCTGTTACTCCCTTGGCAGCTCCATTTTTAGGTTGGAGATTCCTGCAGTGCTAAATTCCACAAAGCCATAGCCATGGTGTCGGAGGTGGCTTGGAGGCACGGATTTCCCCGGCACACACTCTGCAGCGGACGCAGCACAGCTCCCCCTCCATAGCTCCCAGCCACAGTTACATTTCCCCAGTGCATTCAGATCTCTCTCTTCTCCTCAACACAGGCCAACAGATTCGTCTGTAAACAAGCAACAAAATTACTACTTTGGGAGCTAAAATAATTTGGATGATATAGTTGTGTCAGATGATCACATGCTTTAATTTCTGCCTGAAGACATCTCGGGATTTGCCTCTGATTTGCCATTATCACTACTAAAAACCATCCCATGACTTTAGTCTGACCATATTCCCATATTTCCAATGGAAGACATTGAATCTGCATGAGATTGTTGCATTTTGGGGGTGGGAGGTGGGGGTATTTTGGTTGTTTTTGAAATAAATGCAACCACTCTTTTCTTACACATGAGAAGTAAATCTAAGCAAGAATAAAATTGAAGTTTTGTGTGAATCAAATCTGTGTAAAACAGCCTACCCTTTCTCCCAGAATTGGCTCCCGACGGGGTGATTCCTGCAGGCTCTGTCTGTCTCCAGACGGAGGGGGGAAGCGCTGGGCTGGAGCAGGGAGGGACCATGGAAAATGTCACACTCCAGCGGTTTTGAATGCCACCATCCAGACTGGTGACCGTAAACGCGATGCTAAGAGAGCGCATTCTCCAGGGGCATCCACAGCCTTTGAGCTCTGCACAACCCCCTGCCAACCCACAGCAGACCCCACGCTCAGCAGCCAGAAATCCCAAAACCTAAGGTATAACCATATTTCGAAGTGTTCTTTATAAACTAAAACCAACTAAAACTTTTGCCCGTGTTTAGGCGTGAACACAAATCCATGGACACGCTGCGTTTCATCGTCAGTTCAAGTAACTGAAGCCCTGTGACTGGCCGGGAGGGCAGAATTGCTGGCTTCTAATTAAAGATGAAGTGGAGACTCCTTTAAAAATTGGCCACGGAATTAGTATTGAATCCAAAAGCAAAATCTGAGTTGACTGAAAGGTCATCAAACACAGAGAGATAATTACTGCTCGATGTTCCAGGAAACCCAAGCTCTGACACTAAATTTAAAAGGCTGGAAGCCTTTGATGAACGATAACAAAAGTTTCTTTCTTTCCCATCCCCATCACGCAAACAGACCAAGCACAGAGACACCGAGGGCATTCTGCGAGAAATCCCCAACAATCACGTGAGCCTGAGCATCCTGTTAAAACCCACGTCTTTATTCACTGAATATAAAATATTTCAAGGGAAAATGAACTCTTTTTTTGTTGTTGTTAGCATCATTTACTTTGCTGACTAATCAATTTACAAAGTCAATCGACTTTGCTTACGCAGCTTTGAGTCCTTGCCTCTTTCCAAAAGGAAAACAGACAGTGTACTAAGATTCTAGGAGTACAAAAGTTGTGTTAAAAGGCTGTTTGGGGTTAGGGTTAAAATACTTTCAGTATGTTTTTGAATGGAGGGGATCCGCAGCAGCTGTGCAGAAAGCATCTGAGAACCGCAACAGCAAGTTCTGAACAAAACCAAGTTCTGAACAAAGAAAAATTATGAACAGTCAAATTAATATAATCAAGAGTCACAGTACATCTGCTGCTAAGAAATAATAGCTGCTTCTTGTATTCTTGGAAAAGCTCAGAAAAATCAACTCCTAGTTTAATAATTACAGCAGCTTTAGAAACAGAGAATGACAGAGTCATTGAGGATGGGAAGGGACCTTTTGAGATTGTCTGGTCTAACCCCCTGTGCTCAGTAAGATATAATGATTTTTCTTAAATATAATGATAAATTTACCTAATTAAAACTTGATCAGTCAACTTCTCCTAGGAGAGCTGGCCCCAGAGGAGCCATGAGGGTGTTTGGGGCCAGCAGTGCCCATGTTTCTGCCACGGCACATCACCTGCCCACCACTGGTCTCCAGGGGAAGCTCAGTGCCAGCTCTGCTTCAGGATCTCCATCCGGAGAAAAAAATCCGGAGGATTTTTTTTCTCCATCCCAGTTCATGTTGCTGGAAAACCAGGAGCTGAATTTTCTAATAAAAAATAAAAAAATCAAGCTTTCCCCAGTGGAGGCCACTCTGGCTGCCAGAGCTGTCAGGGAGGTGGTGGTGAGCAGATGTGATGTGGAGCCACCGATAAAGCAGGCAGGAGCCTGGTACGTCTGGGTAGACGTGCAAGGGAAAAAGTAATTTATTTATTTATTTTCTTTTTTAAATCCAACAAACCAAAGCAGGGCTGAAACAAACAGAAATTAGTTTCTTGCCCAGTTCATCTGTGGAATTACGATGGGTGTGGAAGCTCATGTTTCAGTACATGGTACAGAAACAGAGACCAGCAGAACTGCCTTACATGACCAGAATCCAGAGATCCTGCAAATCACAGTCATCTACATTTTATATTAAATATGTCAAATTTGATCCTCAGGAATATGTGTCGACCTTTTATATTGACTTTGTTGTTTTACCTTTAGAGCAATCAAACCAATCCCCGAGGCAGGCATTACTCACATGCCACCTTTAGCACAATCGGATTAGCGCTGTGTTTACTCTAAAAGCCGAAGACTCGGAGCGGTGACGAACCGAACGCTCGGCATCAAAATGAGGTGGCCTGAACACAACAGGCAGCCTGGCCCCCATCTCCAGCCCCGTCCTGGAGAGGACCGTGCTCACCATATGGTGCTCCTGCTACGCCTGTGCTATTTCTAGCTTCAAACACTGGAAGTGGAATGGACAGATTTAAAAATAAGGCTTTGATCCCGCCAAGGCATCTGCTGACCACACCACAGACCTTTTTTTTGCCGGTAGCCAAACCAGCATTGTGCCAAGGTCCCTGTTAGTCTCTTGATAACACAGTTTCACACATTTTGTTCGTTCTTACCCAATTCCTTAGATCTCCTTTTACCTGCATCACTTTCTCTCCTGCTCTTCTCGCAAACCCACGTGCTTGGATTCGTACGTGCTTTGACTCCGACATTACTTATGTAGCTGGAAAGAGAGCAAACCTATTCTCTAGGCAATTAAATGAGTCCTTCACTTCTTGAAAGCCTCATTACAGCACTTACCCAACATCCACCATCAGCGGAAGGTGCCACTTGTGCAGCCCAAACAGGCCTCCTGAGGACTGGCTGGTCCTGTGCCCATCACCCTGGGCACAGCTTCCAGTCAAAGTCTGGGGGAAAACCAGGTACTGATGACTCTTTCCCATGCAAAGTTGCCCACATCCCAGTGTCAGTTTTAGCTAACATTAAAAATAAATTAACAGTTTACCTATAAAATGAATTTCTACATAAATTGCTGGATTTCTAGTTATGGATTTTTGGGTAGACCAAACACTCCTTTCAAAGCAAATGATTAGAGCTGTTTAAAAACCACTCTTTTTACTCTACCGTTCAGCATCTTTACATCATTACTATTTTTAGATCTCAGCAGCCAGTTTCCCTCTCCCTCCTTCTCTCTACCACTCCTTGACTTACTGGGAAAGACCAAAGATGAAGTTTCTCACAGTATTTAGCAAGAACACCTCCATGAGGGACCTTGGGCACCATTAAGGAAGTCAGGGGCTTATTACCAGCACGGTCCCTGAGCACTGGGCTGCCAAATACCAGACTCATCCTTTCCCTTCCAGAGATTTTGGCAGTGTTGTGATGTCCACAGCACACCTGAGACACTCCAGAAATAAGGGCTTGTCAAACGTACAAAAGGAAATAGTCCCAGGAACAGCAATACCTGAGCTGATGCACTGACCGTGACCGTGTCTTCCCACAGGGGACATAAACTCAGACAGTTAAACACACACAGAGCTCGTGTTCATATCGTTCTCCTGCAGCCAAATTCCAGCCTGCTTCTCCTTGTCTGCTGTTGACTCCACCTAAGTGCCAAATGACATTAACAGGAAGGCTCCCTGAAACTCCACCTCACTAACATTTAAAAATAAGCTATTGATTGGTGTCTGTCTTGTGTCAGGATGTGTCACCAAGCTGCCGTGAAGGAGATGTGAATGAAGTGGGGCCCTCTCTGGAGATGTTCTGCAGCAGAAGGGGAAGGTTCGGAGCGCTGAGCAGCGAACTGCAGTTCCCAAAGGGATCCATACGCTTTGGCAATTGAGATGATTCCAGTTTCCCAAGCCAGACGGCCAATTGATCTGATATTAGAGAGCGCATGGCCAGACTAAAGTGGTTTGTCACACCTCATTACACAGTCTACTTCCATGTCTAGCTGCACATCTTTGGATCCTCTGGAGAAAAGTAAAAACAAAATAAATATATTACTCCCCAAACTGTCAGAAGATACAGGTACACCAATACTCTCATTAAAAACCAAGCCTTGAACCTTCTTAGGAAAATTAGCATACTTCCAATGCCATAGACAATTCTTCCCAGGCAAATATTTTGCTCTTCAAATACTTCCAAAAAATGAAGTTGTTGGATGTCACCAAGACAAGACATTTGCAGGTCAAGTGCCACATTTTAAGCGTCATGAAAGGTGAGGAGAAACTCAGCTCTAGATCCCTGCCCATGTCTACTTTGCATTGACTCTCATGGAGCAGCAGCCCGTGCTTGTTGGGGCAGACTGGGAGGACCAGCAATCCCCTTTCTGCACATTACTGGGAGCACCTGCAATCAATTAATTTCTACAGCTGCATTTAGACAAAACCCTAAGAGAATCCAAACCTGCTGGGCTTCATGCCTGACTGACTGTCGAGTTCCACCGTCATGCTTGCCTTTCTGACAGTAAATCTGCAAGTTCCACATATTTTTCTCCTGGTGACCTCCATGTAAATAGGCAGAGTCTGAATTCATGACAAAATCAGGTTTTTTTCTTTGCTTGGTTTTGAAAAGAAAGAAAAATAATCAAAATTATTTCCCCATCTTACTCTTTTATTGTATTGACATTTTGTCTTTTTATCTCTGAAGGCCAGGGTTAAAGTTCCAACTCGGTCACAAGTCACAGGGCTCGATGGAATTGCTTCAGTTCCTAATAATTATTTGTCCTCATCATAAAATGATTATGGCACAATCTGTCATTATCAGCCATTACTGTTTGGCTAAGGCAGCAGGTTGTATTGGTCACACCTGAAGTACAGGCTGGGTTGGGCACATTAGTTAACACAGCAACTACCTGCAAAATGCATCCCTTCAGCAAGGAGAATTGTTCAGTTTTTTGAAAAAAAAAACAAATCTGCACAAAGTTGAAGAGGAGTGGTTATTTTATCAGTATATTTCCTGCTAGAGTTTTACGGGTACAAAGTATTTTTACATTGGAGAAAATCAAGGATTTATTATGCTTAGATTTTATCTAATTCATTTTTCATACTAAAAACATTATCAATGCCAGATGGCTGGTACGTGGCCATTTAGAAAGCAGAAGGCAACAGTCAGAAAAAACCCCAAAGCCCTCAGCTTTGTCCACTGAGCCCCCTTTTTCACCTACGGCCTTGCCGGTCAAATTGCGTTACATACCTTTGAACAGGGAAGCAATCTGAGAGAAGGGTGAATCTTTACGATTTTAACGCATCCATTTCCCTAGCCTGCAGAATTATTCTTTCCCATTCAAGCCAGAACTCTCCAGGGTAAAATACAGGAGCACAGAATATTAACCGTGGAGTTACCTTTTGCTAGGTCAAAAGATCTTTGGATGGTCTTCATCACCATCTAACTTGGGGCCACTGGGAAAGACGCACAGGGAAACAGGGTCCTGTTGTCACCTTCAGGGTACAATTTGTAACTGGCAAGGGACGAGCATCCCCAGCAGGACACGTGAGCAAGAGACAGAGAGCTCTGCTGACTCCAGCACAACCGCAGGCAGGCTCTGGGTTTGTCGCTGCCAGCGCAGGGAGGAGCAAAGCCCCCGTCTCCCTCGTGCACAGGTGAAGCCTGGGCTCACACAAACAGTGCAAAGACATGTCTGTCCCCTTTACGCCAGGCTACCCGCTGGCTAACATTTGTCAGAATGTCACAGGAAAAGGCAAAAAAGGCTCCTTAATTATAGTCCTTCTGTTGTTCGACTAAGGGGTTTTATTAAAAGGGAAAAAGCATGGAGAGCAGCTAATCAGCTGCTCCTAACAAATGAAGTTCTGGAGATTGATTTTTCAAGTGATTAGTGGTAGAAACACACATTTCCACAACTCAAAATCTTTGCATTTTTATCCAACAGCTATTTTCATTAACCAAGAAAGGGTCAGTTAACAGCCCATACTAGCCTCAAATACTAATAGCTTTATTACCGCAGCACAGAGGTTTAAAAATGTATATTGCAGCTTTGTTTCCATAGTCCCAATAGCTCCATAGGCTCCATAAGCAGCTTTAATTGGAAGCAAAAGCAGTTGCTGTACCTTTGCACATATGATTCTTTCATGACAAAACATCACTGGCTGGATAAAATGCCATTCAGCTTCACACAGGCCACTCACCATCCCCAGCAGCACGTAGCACCATCGCTCCCACGCTCGAGTTAGAAACTCTAATGACAGAGCAGAGCAGCTGCCAGCAACTTATGAACTGAAAGAAGAATTGGAATAGCTTAGAGACAGATGATACACCCCGAGCTAACAAGAAGCGTGGTGGCATCACACAGCCAATATTTCTGCTGTGCTTCTTCCCATACCTGCAAGTCGGTTCAACACCTCGAGGTATTGAACACTCACAGCTGACTGTGCTGCTGGGACCGAGAGCACGGGGTGCCCAGCACCCACCAGTACCTCCAGTATAGCCAAGCCACAAAAACTACAGTCAGAGAACCTATTCTATGGATGACTAGATTTAGTTTAAACCTCCAAAAAGGCTAATCATTTGTCTACCACTCATTGCCTGATTTCATTAAGACAAAAGTAACACAAGTTTCACCAGTGACAATACCTCCCTGAGCAATAGATTAGATGGGGAAAATGCGTTTGTTCCCACAAACAACTAACACATCTCCATCTCTCTGGCCCCACATAGACTGGTGAAAGGAGATGGATTTTATTTATTCCCTTGTGCTCCTTTTCACCAGCCGTACCCAAGAGAACAGACTGGATGAGCTCTGCTGCCTATAACCTGAAGAGAAAACAACAGGGCATTTTCCTTCTCCCAAACATGAGGTTCTGTGCCATTCCCAAACAGCAGTCCAAAATCCTTCGGGTGGCAGCAAGTTAACGTTTGTCAGAACAGGTGAGAAATGCACGTGTGAGGATAAACACAGCAGCGTGTAAAGCAGCCACGCTGGGGAGTGAGAGACTCTCAAGCCACGTTTCATGTTGCCAAGGGGAAATTGCAGACAAGAGAGATTGGTTGGGCTCTCACCCCCGGGAGGCTGCATCCTGCACGCTCCATGGCTTCTCCTTCATGCAGCACAGCCTGCCTCACCCTCCCTGCCCTGAAACGCCTCGCCGGCTCTTCTCCACTGAAATGGTCCTGACACACTCTTAGATGTGACTTCAGACTCCAAAGGTGGATGGGGAAGTCCCAGCTGGACAGTGGGACCCCTGCCCACACTGCAGGACTTTCACAGGCCCCCAAAAGAGTTAAAACATCCCTAATTCACATTGGAAGATGATATTTTCCACAATTAAGGAAATACATTTAGGCTGTTAATACCTTGGTTCCCAGCAGCTGGAGGGGGAGGAGAAGGGGAGCTGACGCTTTTATTTCATTCTCACCAAAGCAATCTCAGTCTGGCTTAACTCAGAGACAGGGGTCATGGCAGGCTTTAGATTCTATTCCTTCAACCTCTTACAGCTTCCAAGATGCAGCGTTAATTCAGAGATGACTCTCAATTAAGGGCACAGTTGTCACACGCGTCGTTACAGCCCTCCCACTTTCACCCACTGCGCTCTCATTACAGAGCACCACGGGGTATTCACTTACACCGACGACCGGAGCGTCACAGCGTTCCAGCAAACAGAGCCATTTTTCCTCTAGTGAAATGCCACCATTTACAATTAGTGCAGCCACGCAAGAAGCTGTTACCAAACCTGCAGTTAACAATTATAATTAACCAGTGGTGACAGGAGAAGCATGGATTAAAGCTCTGTCCATACATCACACAGACCCATATAAATTATTCTTCAGCAAGACATTTATTTCATGCTGTATCTGCAAACTCAGCCTTTTCATTGCAATGCTTTTCATCCACTCCTGCACAGTGATTAGAGCAGGTCGGTAGGAGCAGGACAGAATGTGACTATATGGGTTTGTCCCCACTGGAGGTTTAGGGCTCCTACATCATATCCCCCGGCCTCCAGAATGAACCAGTCCCAAACCAATTAGTGAATTGTTTCCCGTCTCAATACCAGGTTTGTTTTTCCTCTCCAAACTGCCTGCAAAGGAAGCTCTTAGACCAAAATTTCACTTCCAAGAGAAGTTTTGCCCGAGTGCAGAACAGCTGAAAAGCCACCTAAAGTCGCTTCCGATGAACTGCTGTATTGAGGAGAAATCCACTGCCTAATTCAGGGCTGTCACAAAATTCCATGTGCCCCAACCACCACTTTCTGGCCCTTGGCACTGACAGTGGAAGCAAGAACTGGCAAGAATCACTAATAGTTTTCTGGACCCTGAATTACACTAGACATTGGTGTAATGCACCCACTTGGGGGTGTTTCTCCTCTCCCCTAAGGAGCTTTAAAATCATAAAAGTATAAATGAATACATACGGGACCCGAAAGCAAAGGTTGAATCCTCATGCTTACACAGGCTCAGAGATAATCTCGCTGCAGTTCTCTGTGGAATTAACTCATGCACTGTGTGCACATAGCCTTATCAAGCTATGAGAAGGAATGCATTACATAAATACACATTTATCACAGAGAGTGGAACAGCTGAGACCAATTTTCATTTTTGCTTCTGCACTTAGATATGCTTTGTAGATATTTTCCTTCAGCAAATGATTCAATCCATCACAATTAAAGTAACACAATGTAATCTTTCATCTGATTTAATTGTTCCCTTTCTGCCAGATACACAAGTTCAAAATACATTCAAAGTAATATTTAAAATAGAAAGATTATTTTCAAAATTAGCACAAATCTCCTAATGGGTTCAGAATTACATGCTGGGAGTCTTGCAATGCATTGATTTTTGGTACTTAATTTTAAAAGATTTCCAAAGTATGCCAGCATGAATATGAACTGATATTTCCCAGGAAACTCTAATGGACTTGGGTATTCAAATCCCTCAGAAGATCAATCTCCTTTCCCGTGTGCTGCTGCAAATGCTCTCCATCCCCCACGTGTGAGGAGCGGAGCTGCCCCTCTGGGATCCAGGACAGTGCCACAGCCCACGGAGGAACGAGCCCTGCGTCCTAGGATGCTGCACCCACAGCACCCACACCTCAGGTACTGACCCGAGCTCAGGAGCAAAGCTCTGGGGAAGGTCACAAACACGAGGTCAGAAGGAAAGATACATGGAAAGACGCCGAGCAGAAACTCAGTGACCATTTCTTTGGCCCTCAGGGAGAGGCAATGGCCGGTGACAAATCCAGGCCACATGCCCCAGCAGCTTTGCTCACTGCTAGCCTGGGTAGATCTGACCTGACAACTTAAAAGCTTTTACTACTCGTTCCATAAGCTTGCCCAATGTAAAGCAAACGTACGCGCAAATGTGCTTGTTAAATAGCAAACAACACTCAGAGCTTTTGCACTCTCCTGTAACCAAGAGACAAGTGAAGAAGAGCAATTCAACTTCACCCCAATTAGCGAACGTGATTTCTTCTGTCCTTTCCTTCCCTCTTCCATCTCCTGACTTTGTTTTCAACTCCCTTGCCCTCTGTACCTCCTGAATGTTTCATTCCATGTCCAGACTCTGCAATGGAGAAATGCCAGTGCTGATGTTTCCTAGGGGAAGAACAGAGGACTTCTTAGCATGGGGCAGACCAATACTTTCAGTAGGGACACCAAGCGTTGCAGTGCAACTCTTGGTGTCCCTGCCGAGATCTACAGATTGCAGGACCACTGGCAATAATTTTAGTGGAAATGGAATGCACCATCACTGTAAGAATTTAAGTTTTTATGAGCTGTTGAAGCAGGGTTTTATGCAAGCAGCAGTGCTATTTTTTCAGGAACCCTTCCTGAGTAAGCAATTCAAAGGAAATGATTACCTGAACCAATCTCTAAGTGTCCACATCACACTGAAGCACTTGCCTTTCCTCAGCACAGCCATCCCAGAGGTCTCTAACTACTTTGCAAGACAAAAGATGCCAAGATGATCAGCACTATCAAACCCTTACTGTAACAGGTATGCAGCAGGACCTGGAAAATAGCCTCAGAATAGAAACAAACCTGTCCCAGAGGACACCAGTATTGCTGCACATCACCTGTGAGCATAAGCAGGGGAGAAAAGGGTCACAGTTCTCCCCCCAAGGTGAGTTGGAGCAGGGGATGGGGTCCCAAACCTCTCCCTTTCCTTCTTCTCCACACACTGAGCGATGCAGGGAGCTGGGATGGCGAGGCAGCAACGGACAGCCGGCAGGCAGAAGACTGGCTATTTCCAGCACACAGCAACAGGCAGAGAGCAAAACGTGGCTTTTGTCCCACATTGTGACAGGGGAGACAGCAACAGCCACTGCACACTGACAGCTCGGCCAGGACACGCGCAAGTGCGGATTTGTGGACTGCAAGTAGATGCTAGGGACTTGTAAATAAAAAAGAATAAAGTTTAAAAACAAAAACAGAAAAAAAGCCCAAACAAACAAAACCCCCACACCTCTGCTATGGCCTTAATTTTACAGCTGAAATGCCCAGTAATATTTCACCTGCTCAGTTACAAGTTGTAAGATGCTCTGCTGAAGTTATTCGTGGTTTGTCTGAGCAGGCACAGAGTGCTGGTGCCATCTGCTGTTTGCTGGGTACTGGCAGGCAAGCACAGGCAAATTAACTAATAACGGAAAAAAGGGACTTGGCAAATTAGTATCTACCATAAATGAAAATCCTTCAGATGCCAGTGAGTCTCCTGTGGCAGTTTAGGGATAAACGGGATTTTAGAGAAGATTTATTTACATGGGAAATATTGCAAGCGAATCCTTGCTGACACAGCCCGTAATGCTGCATGAAATTAGACACAATGCCCATTTAGAAGCAAAGAGTAGGATAAAAACAGACAAACACTTACTTTTAGGGTTGAAGGTACTTTTAGCTTAGTTATTTTTAGCTCAGTTACTTTTAGTTCCTCAGCCAGAAGCATGACTCTTGGAGCTCAGAAACCCAGCAGTCCTGAGGAGAACAGCATCGAGAGCTTTGCCCAAAAACTTATCTACTCTTTAGGCCCCACAGAACCAGCTGCATATACCAAACCCAAGAGAGAAACCCCTCCTGCTCTCATCCAGCTCCTCCACCAAAGGCACTGCCAGATGCTCATGGTTCCCCACCCTTCATGCTGTTGAGAGCCATCTTCCAAACTTTGTTAGAGCCTTCTTCAGCCACCCTCCTCCTCACATCCGCCAACCAAGCCACCCCACTTTCAGGACCCCCTCAGCAGGGCAGGAGGTGACAAATCCCCAGGGAAGCAGATCCCAGCTGCCCTGGTGGGGATTGTGCTGCCTTGTGACAACGTGACCGGTCAGCAGCAAGGCTGAGCACTGGGACACGTCTGTCCAGCGTGGGGACAGGGGACCTGCCCCATCCCTGCCAGGGTGAGGACAAGAGACCATTGCAACCAGTGACTGGGGGACTGGAAACACAACCACTGCCCCACTGCCTTTTCAAGATGCTCGGTTTGCGACCAGACCCGACACAGAGACAGCAGCTCACCAGATACTGGTTTGAGTTGGACAAGGGAGCATATAATTTGCTGGGGCCCAATTCAGCTGCTCTGTATGAGAATCACTCTCACTGTCCTTCCGGGGAGTTATTTATGCTGACAATTGTGCTCTGCCTTAGGCACTTCAGCTCGCTCTCCAGTCAGGAAACAGGTCTCACCCCAGATATCGTGCCTCTTCCCACCCGTACCGGTCACTAAACGCCGATAAAAGGTGCCGAGCCATACAGAGGAGGCAGGTGATTGAATATTTCTGGCGGAGCACAGACAACGTAATTTTTAAATGTCCTTGTTTATGAGCATGGAAACCTGCAGACTTGAGGGCCAGAGGTGCTTTGTGTGGCCACCGAGAGAGCTGCAGCTGTTGGGATGGCATTCGGAATATGCAGAGGGAGCTTCTGCCAGAGCTAAAAACAGAAAGCCTGGGCTGCGTGAGCAAAGTGCAGGCGACCCACACGCTGCATTTGTCCTGACCATCTCTGGCTGAGGCACGCCAAGAGGAAAAGTCTCTGCTTTTAGACGTTTTCTCTGCCTCAACAACTTGACTCTGTTCTCCTAAGCATCAACGGGAAAAGTCAATTGTAAGACCCACTGTCATGATGGGAAACGGAAGGACATCTTTTCTGCTCTAACAAGTAGCTTCCTTAGGGAAAACCAGGATAAAACATCGCTCTCTGGAAATACCTCAATTCTAGCTGGATAAAACCCAGACCCACATCCATAGGGGAAACTCACATAAATTTTTGACATATCTGCTGGAGCTGTATCAGGAGGCAGCTGGCAGGGGGTTTGTTAGGACCCAGCCTGGGGGCACACCAGTACACTGTCTCTCTAGATATCAGGGTGTGGGTCCTACCCAGGACTGGCAGATACCCAAAAACGTTCACCACTCCTCAAATTGCCTATAGATAAGTCTGTATAGCCCAGATTGGCACAGGTTTAAGTTACAGTGGAAAATATATTAGATATGTCAAAATATCTGAAGTTAAACCCAAGGGAATGCTGCCAGAAAGCATAGCTGTAAGATCATCCAATAAAAGGATGCCTCAAGGCATCATATAGTAATGTCTCTATTGCAACACTGGGGGTGAACTTTAACTTGAGGCCAGCCAGTCTCCCCATTGAAACGCTGCTGCTGGGATTCAGCATGTGGAGAGCAAGCAGGCACCTCTGCTAAGTTGCTTTCAGAAGTTAATACTGACAGATGATGGAGGACCTCTGCCAGCAACGCCACTTTTGTTATGCAATAACACAGTCCCAAATCACTCACGCTCACCTGCAATCCTTTTCCATCACACTTGCTCAATCCCCTTGAAGTCTACAAACATGTACCAGCATAATTACCAGAAGAGTATTTGCCCAACAGTGACAGCAGCACAGATAATCTGAATTTACACCAAGATACACATGATAAGCATCTAGGCTAAAACTACTGATTTGCCTGGCTCAGTGAGAACATCAGATCTTCAGTGGAATAGTAAGTAACGGCAGGAGAAAGGTGAAATGTGTTCAAACATTGCCCTCACGTAAACCGACATCGCTGTTCTGAAGCCAGAGGAACTGTACCAACCCAATTCTGGGTTTGCAGCAGTGTTCTATCAAAGATGGAGGCAGCCCAGCAACTGCTGATCTCAGATAGGTTTGGTTAAGTTTAAGCAGCCAGACTTGGCTGAGTCTACTGGTGAGTCCAGTTTCAGACAGGTTTGACTAAGTGTAATCAGCCAAACTTGGCTGAGTCTATCAGTATTTACCACCCACCTGGAGACCTCAGTGGTGAGAAGACAGGAGGGAGGGCTTGGGGAGCCTCCCAGCACACGCAGTCCCTCCACTGACCCCAGACCACAGGTAGGCTGTGACAGCCTCTGGCAATGACACCTCTGTGTGATTTAAACCTCCCCAAGTTTCTCCTCTGTTCACAGATGATTACTTTTAATGTGCAATCACATTCATTGCAATTTGCTGAGGATCTCTTAGAGGAAGAGCCCTGACTATTACCAGCATTGAGCACCACCACCTTCAAACATGTACCACAGGCAGATGGAGAAGACTGTCCATAAACGCCTATCTGCTCAGTGTCCCCTCTTCTAGCAGCTAGACTCAGCCAGGCTCTGACCACCACAAGTGGTTCCCAAATCACTCTTTGGGAACGACCAGCTGGGGCCTGCCAGGCCACCTGGAGGTCCTCTCTCTCCTGAAATTCATACCACTGCCAAGATCCCTCCCTACAACAAGCTCCCTTGTGACATGACCACCAGCTTACACTCAGCTTCTTCACGCCAGAGTGGGAAGATGAGCTGGATTTCCTCACAGAAGTCAGAAGTTTCTGCCTGAACTCTGAATCCAACCAGAAGAATTAATTCAATTCTTACTGTCAAAACTGCTCTAGACACCAATTTGCCAGTGAAGACACTGTTTCTCCTCAGGGCAGGTCCATTTGTTTTCACACCAAGACCATTTGTTATCTACATTCCTCCTTTGAGAAAACCCTTATGGAAAAATAAAAATTAAAAAAAAAAAATAAATAATCACTACTCTTCTGTCTCAGAGTTTGATGTGGTATAAATTGAAATATCATCTCAGAAGCCCCTGGCAAAGCACTTCAGGAAGAAGGGCCCCAGCATTTGTGGCCTTTGCGCCAGCTGCTTTTCCATTTTGGGAAGGGTTTAAGATGGCTGGAATAGCCAGTCTCTTCCCACCAGCCCTGCATTCAAGCCGGCGTCAAAAGTTCATCTGATAATTATGCCATCAAGAGATGAATAATAGTTTCAATTCCTCGGGCTAGATTGTCTAGCTGGAGGATCCAAGTAAATCCCGTTGACTTGGGGCAGAGTTTTCTGCCCACAGGAGGGGGAAAGCAGCTCTCCTGGAATTCAAGACCCTTCCTCGGAGGTCTTCAAGCACTGATGCAAACTGGAAAAGCACAAGACACCCAAAGGAAGCAGCTCCCAGAGCATCCTTACACCATAATCTGTGCTGGAGGGGAGGATCCACCCATCCTTGGGCCCAGATGACCTTGATACAATTTGCAGTGATTAAAAAAAAAACAATACAGTGATTAATAGCAGTGCTAGGAGAGAGACTTTAGCCAAAAGTGATTTATACCTTTTTGCACAGCTTCTGGGACTCAGCATGAATGAAGCAGGCAGGGAACTAGAAAAATTCAGGAGCTTATGCTTGCAGGAAACCCAGCTGCAAGTCATATTTTCAAACTGGGAATCTGGGGAAGACCTCCAGGATCCCACAAAAGGTAACTAATTCAACATACCTCAGACTGCTGGGCAGGACTTCGCAAAGCGACTGGGTTATTTTCATGGTCACAAAATTGATGAGGGCTGACAACGCCGAGACTGAACGGTCTAACAGCCCTTTGGTCTTCAGCTGTGGATGTGCACTGCTACGGTAGAAGACATGGTTCCAATCAGACACTTTCAGAGTGATGGGTGGCTTTGCTTGGGGATGTCTCATCCTACCCTTTAGGCATCTACACAAAGCAATTCCCCCAGACAAGCTGTTTGCTGGTGTTCTGGAGCACAGGAATTTCCAGGTAAACTTGCTGCACTGACACTGGGCACAGACACAACCCTGTCTTTTGGAAATGTCCTGGCTCCAGCTTCTCCCTCACACAGTACCTCACTGAATGATGCACCTTACTTGAAAACAGGATGGCACTGTGCTTCTGCCATCATCAGGGTATTACCTCAGGTCCCAGGAGCTTTACACGGCTCTTCTACCAAGTCTGGAGGATGCTGATGTGAAACCATTCAAGTCAGCAAGGCATACGCTGGCTCCAAGGGACCCAAGCTATCCCCCTGCATTCCTCAGCATCTGGGGAAGGGGGGGGTAGTTCAGGTTTTCTTTATATCCCAAGTGAATAGGAAATTCTTCACATTCCAAATCTCTATAAGAGAGTCCTGCTTCTAATGAAGTTTTGCTACATTTCTCTTTCTTGGCCCTCTTTCAATGTAGAGAGTCACAATCGACCTGAGCTGGCGTCTTTCCAGCACTCAGGACTGCTAGCATGATAAATTATAAGCAACTACAGATCAGGCCACCATTGTATCTCACAACAGTGGACCTGTTTTGTTCCAGCTAATGGTGCCGTTCTGTTGACTTTCAAACAGGCTGGAGAGAATAAATTGCTGCAGTTTATTCCCATACAGCTGACATTCCCGCCATGCCATCACTCACAAGCGGGGATCCGAACATTAGAAATGTAACCCACCACCCCAGACAGCCTTCAGTCCTCGGAGGGGAGGCAGTGGAGAGGAGACTTTCCACTTCAAGACTCAGCGCTGACTCAAGCTGCTGGCAGCAAGAGCCCCAAAATCAAACTGATGGCTTAGAGAGGTAAGTAACACTTTAATTTCTAGCATACTAATCATGTTCTCAGATTACATGAGAGCTTTTCAGAGAATGAGGAGGAGAGGCAGGGATATGATTTTTGATTTCAGATAGCAGCGTTCCCTTTTCTGGCACACTGAGCTCTGCTCTTACCTTTAGGCTCATCAAGGGTGGTCATTTGAGCATCCTGGCAAACTAGGAGCTCCAGCCCCACACCATGCCTGCCTCAGTCCTCCTGCCTGCATGAGCATCTCTTTCCCTTGCACCCAGGAAATCCAGGAGGACTGTGGTTTCCAAAGCAAGAGAGGACTCCACTGCCAACCAGAAGGCATCCCGGCTCCACAGCATACATACAAGGGCTGAAGCCATGATGAGCTCTGCCCCCTTGAACATCTCACTTCATTGATGAGATACTTTGCAAGGAGCCAATGCACCACTATGCCAATTAGTGTCTTGAGTTGAGAGAAGGGGCAAACAGTCTTCAAGACGCTTAGCTGAGGTGTGGGCTTAGTTGTGCAGCAGAGCATCAACCAGACTCCACAGCCTCCTCATAAACTCATGGCTCACAGGCAGGTTAAAAAGAGAAGGGATAGAGGTGCCACAGGGAAGAAAGTGGCTGGAAAATCCAATGAATCTTCTCAGTGAGAGTCTTCTCATAGCACTGGGACTGGAGGTCATCAGAACCACAGGTTTGGATTTAGTCTTTCACCCCCCTGCTCCACCTTTCAGCAGCAGCAGCACACTGGTCCTCTAACAGCACATCATTTGCAGCCACAAAAGTCCACTGTCCAGTGAACTAACTCAAAGCTACCTCAATATTCCTCTGCAGCAGCCAAGGATGCAGACCACCCTGTCTCTGCCTCCTGCCCCAGCAGTGCAGGAGCCACAGCCCTGGCCCTATGGCACAATGAACACTTTATCTGTAGGCCAAACCCAGAGTGTAGTGAAAACCTAGGCCCGGTGTGGATGGGAGTTTGGGGCATCCCAGCTGCAAATGATAAAAGAGTTGAGGATCAAGGATTTCCTCGGCAGACCAGGGAGCAAGGCAAACCTGAGAGCAAGACCTGCCTCTTGGAAGGAACTTTATTCCCTCTGTTGCCTGGATATCAGCTCTTCCTTTTCATATTTTGCTTTTCAGTTGTATTAATTAGTACATTTTGGGTATCCAAGAGCTTTGTCCATAACTCTGTGTCATCTCCTAGAAAAATTCTGAGCTGTTGTTGCAAAAGGTAGCAAGAAAATTCAGTGGTGTGTCTTCACTGCCTGAGAGAGGAACTTGGTCCATTTACCACAAATACTATTAACAAGAGCTGTAACTTGCCTCTACTTCTGTTGCTTATTTAACCTATAACATTTTAAACGCATTTACTGATCAGCTCTCTAAACAGAGGTGAACTTTTTTTTGGCAAGCAGGGCGAGGAAAGACAAAGCCCTGGCTCTCCTGTGCCTGCACACATGCCTTCGCATTATCATTTCCTAATTTCCAAAGGCTATGGCTGTCAGGGGACAGCCCCTCGCCGGCTGCCAGGGCTGCTGCAGGCTCCAGTTGCAGCACTACCTGGAGCTCACAGCCATCCAGACACCACCACGTTCCGCACCGAACACTGGTAGGTGGTTTCCAGAACAGCTGGAACTAGATTAGGCATTTTTGTTTTCCTGAGACTTTCCAGTAATTAAGCATTACAGCTTGCTTATGGGACACTTGAGCCGGAGTTTAGCAGACACGCTCTCTCTGTCACTCTCTAGTAGACAAAAAACTCAAGCCCTGCTGTATTTTAAGGGCTTTTCTACCTAGGAAGTTTGTGTCTCAGCTGCCAAAAAGACGGCAATCTGAGCACCCACTGAGGTCAGTGTCTTGATATACTGTTGAGCAATTAGCGTAACATCTAGAAGACGCAGAGACCATCAGTAGCTTAGACTCAGACCACTGCTGCCTTTCAATAGAAAAACATTTTACTGTAGAAAACCTTTTCACAAGAGGGGAACAGAGCAAGCATGACCAGAAAACCTTTCCACCACTTGTAAAGAGAAACAGGTATGTACTAGCATGAGATGCAATACAGGGTAAGAAAAATAAATAAGTCATGCTTCACTCTTCTGATGAAATGGCATTAAAACCTAAATGTTTGGGCACTGCACATCTATGATTACAAAGCTACAGCTCTGATTTATATTGAGTCAAGTGCAAGCTAAAACCAGGCCTGGCTTTCTAGCTTGCCTTTGGGTGGAAATGAACATATTTGCTTTAGCGATGTACTCGGGTTGCAGATTTGTATGACACCAGCTGCTTCCATATCAAATGCTGTCCATGTAGTTAAAATTAGACCGATCATGTTTCCTGGAGGGGTTTCGGCTGTACAGCCCACTGTCAGCCTGCACGTGGGCTCCCCAACAATGAAGAGTTCACTGCTTGGGATGAACCAGGCACATGGTACTTTGTGGAAGCACAAATTCCACGGCTATTCATTTAAACTAACCTTTTCTCCTCCTTGGACACAGAGTACAGCACATGTCACTGTCACAAGAGGTGTTTGTGAGAGCTTAAACAGTCCAGTTTTGCTGCTTCCTAGAGGGAAAAAATAACTGTTAGACCAGGTGTACATTTATTTTTCATTCAAGAAACATCTGTGCAAGTTATTTAATTTTATGCAACACTTTTTGCCAGCTCAATTTTCTATGAAGTGGTTTAGATTTCGTAAAATTATTTCTCTATTAAACTTTTCAATGATGGCTTAATTTAGGGAACTTGAATAATGATGGGTTTGGGAATTGGCACTTCTAACTGCTTCATAGTCTACACCTTACTTCTACAAACATGTCTCTAAACTGCAGTGTTTTTTAACAATATTCTGATTATTTTCACTTTGCACGCATGATTTATGCTCCCTGTAAAAGCTCTGAGGCTGAAATAGTGTTTTACCATGTTTTACAGTGCAACAGGTAGGTCCCTGTTTTGAGCTTCATGGTGATAGTGCAGCATGTGCCATGGGATGACTGTCCTCTGACCACTGCAGGTCTTCCAGGCTTGGTTATATGCTGCACTCTGGGTCCCAGCAGTTTTGGATAATTACCCTGAGCCCCAGTGGTGGGACCAGAGCTGTTGGTATAGACTCAGACTCTCTTTTAGATGCCAGAAGCTGCCCCAGCTTCTCTGGTGATGAGATCAGAGATAGGCCCTGGCCTAGACGTAGGACTGAGAACAAGAATTTAAGAGACCCAAGCTCTGCCCCACTGCACAGTAGCCCTCCAGCCTCTGCAAGAGCCACGCAAGGCCATAATGACTGAAAATCCCCTCCTCGTGTTGGCCTCAGTGCCAGCTGCATCCCCCACTCCCTCACCACTGCTCTCGCACCACGCAGCACTAACATCCTACTCCAGCATCATTTAAAATAAGTCACTTGAGATAACTGTGCGGCTCAGCTGGCAGCAGAGGCACGAGCCCTGCCCCAGACTGAGCAGGAGGCGGCCAAAGACCCCCATCCTTCAGATGTTCTCCTCCCAACGCCCAGGCCATTGCATGGCATTGCGGGCAGCGATGGAAAGGGAGCTGTTTTCACCCACCTCTGGTGACCAGCAGCTGGCCCTGCAGTTCACGTGCCCACCGCAAACCCCTCAGCTCCTGGGGGAACCACACAGTGCCAGCCTGCTGTCCCAGGGAAGGTGCCTCTGGTCAGGTCCTCACACCACCAAAGCGAGGACATGCGGTTGTCTCCCTCGTGGCTCAGACAGACGCTCCACTGTCAGGAGGCGACTGAGCTAAAAACATCTCCTGGCATGTCTGTGAAACCTGAGATGAGAGAGCTTTAAATAACGCTCTCCTCGAGCAAACAGTCTCCAGGGGGATCCTGGGTCTCTTGTTTAATTGTACATGTTTAAATCTCTCCTACTGACTTTGCTCGGCTCATGAAAGCACTGGCACTGCCCACCCCGGGTGTCGGGGGCTCAGCATGCTGGAGTTGGGGCAGAATGGGCAGCAGCAGAGCCCCCAGCAGCAGCTCCATATGAATGTGTGCCCCGTGTGCTGGCAGAGCTGAACCAGGACAAGATTTTTTTAGGCCAGAATTCACTGTGGGCACAGACACGAGGTGATAAAGTGCAGCGATGGGCAGCCCGGAGGATTATGTGCGTCTATTCCTGTAGACGGGCTCCCCTGCCTGGGGCACAGGCTGGGAGCAGTTCTCATGGCACTAGAGATCAGAGAAGGCACCGGGGTCAGGGCATGAAACTCCGTCACTCACCTCCATGTCCACTGCAGCCTTCTCCATCGCACAGCGAGAGCACGGGCAGCTCAGGGGCCTCCCATGCAGTGGGACAAGAGGGCAGGTGGGCTCAGGAGCTTTGATTCCTCTCTAGATCCATCAGCTTTGATGACACCAGGGCTAGGTGGCAGAAGCATCAGACCAGCAGTCAGGACATCCACCTGTGGGATAACCACCCAGAGCACACTTGTGTGACAGGAGATGACAGAAGCTAGAGCAGGTGCACACTGCTTTGCATAGCACTGGAGAAAAATATTATTCAGGCTCTGGAAAAGCTACCCCAGATTCCTATTTGATTCTGAGGGCAATGTAGCTACTGCTGTCAGTCTATAGACATCCCATTTCAATATGTTCCCACCTGAGGATATACTTTCTCTTTGTTCCTATTCAAAGAAATTTAAATCAGTTAAGAAAAAGCGAGAGGCTCTGGAACGGAAAAGACTCTCTTTCCATTTTGGTAATTAGTAGTATAGTAATGACATCCTATGCTATGCTGGATGCTGTAGCAGTCACAATTCATATGGTGCTGCTCACAAAAATTCCTTCTCCCTGAAGAAGGAGGGACACACTCAACAGGTCTGGTTTGGGGACAGCGGAGATCAGAACATGCTGCGTTCAGCAGAAAGCTCAAACGTAACGGTACAGCCACGGGCAGCAGAAACAGCAAGTCATGGCCAGAGCACTGGATAGCAAAGCCATGAGTCACACACAGTTACATGCGCTGACCACACAATTCCAATCTTCTCCTAAGCCTGCTGAAATGACATATCCACATCCTTGGAAGGTGTGCCCCACATAAAGCACCGAGCTGGCTGGGCTGCACTCTCTTCTTTGGCCCCATTAACTTAATCCTTCTTATGACTCACAGGAGTGTCATCATTGTATTCTAGGGTGGAGAGGTTAATTTACTTGCTGGCTGAAGAGCATACAGTGGTATTTTCTGTATTAGGGCCGAGGCTCTGCTTCATTATTCACTGCAGGTATCCATGGGGAAACGGGGAAAGCATCTCCAGCAGCCAGCAGTGAAAGGGAGTGCTGGAATTTGATTCATCCCCTCCTCACACACAGCCAGGCTCTTGCAGGCAGGAGGAGCTGCTGGCTCCTGGCACTGTGCGGCTACAAGGAGGGGAACCCATCAGTCAGAAGGCTCCCAGATTTGTACCAGCTCAGCGCTGCCCCAGGGCACCAGCTCTCCATCCACACAGCTCTTAGGAAGTAGTAATCCATGACACAGTGAGCCTGTGGGTGTTTCCCCAGAGCTTCGAGGAAATAATTTGGCCTACCTTTGTTATATAGCATCCTAACGGCACACTTCATGTGTCAGGCAGCCTGGGCTCAAAATCCCTCCACATTCCTGCAATGCTCTGACATGCAAAGAAGCGGGGCAGGGTTGGGTTTTTTTTAATAGGGAAGAAAGGAAGCAAATTACCAGGATCTCTGTTTGACATGAATCTACTTACTTTAACAAGTATGGAGCCTCACGATTTCAAGTGGAAGCTTAGCATCTCTTAAAATAAGCTCTAGGCATCTTCTAATGTCGGTACTTAAAAGGGATTTAGTCACTTGGTTCTAGGAACTCCAGTTTGACTCAAGTGTCCAATATCTGTCGGCAGTTCAGCTGTTACCCAAATAAGGGGAGGGAAAGCCAGGATTTTCCAGCCCTGAGAAACAGCTGTGCTCAGAAGAAGCATGTAAGAGGAGGGATAAAATTAATTCACTCCCTTCAAGCCCTAGCTTGCGAGCCGTTCCCAGCCACTGGATGAGCGGCCCGACCCTCACAGCCGGTCCCACGGGGCTGCAGGGAGCGCACCCCACTAGGCGGCCCCAGAGCCACGCCAGGACGGACCTCTGCTCTCCTCCAAGGGCTGGATCAGGGGGACCTTCAAGGGAATCGAAAGGTGATTTGAAAGAAGAGATACTGAGGCCCCATCTCTTCAGGCTGCACTCAGCATGGGACGCGGACCAGTAATGCCCTGAGTACATGCACCCCTGCACGCTGCCCAAGGACACCAACATCCCACAGACTTCACGGCCACGTGAGCCACACACAGGGTGTGTTTGCAAATGCTCACCATCCCATCGAGGACGTGCCTTAACTAATTCCAAAATTAAAGCTCTTTATTATGCTTTTTCCTATATCAAGGTTACCATTGCCCAAACACCATTACATTCAGATGGCTGACATTCTTTTTCCTTGCAACAGTCTGCTCTATACAATGGACAAAATCATTTTAGCAAAGACTTTCAAGCATGGAGCACAGCACACCTATTTCAGGAGCCATGCTGTGCTCCATGCTTGAAAGTCTTTGTTAATCCCAGAGGGAGCCTGTCCCTGAAAGCCAGAGCACCTTTCTGCCCTTCCTCAACAGCGTGTAGGAAAAGTCCACAGGAGTCACACACACACTTTTTGAGGTGCAAATCTAATATCCTACCTGCTTGATGGGAGGCATTAAAAAGCTAGTGCACAGAAAATGGGCCTTTAAAATAGAGCACTTCGGTGACACATGTTCTGAAAATACGCTACGAAAAAATGGTCTTTGAACAATACTCAGTGTTCAGCTGAATTTCTACGATTTAGAAAGACTCTCAGCAAGCTTCAAATCCAATCGGGATTCTGCACGTTCTCTAAATACCTTATCAATGGCTACAATACATTCTTCCAGCTTTTTGCTGATTTTCAGAGTATCTTAGCCAATGCAAACCTGCCCTTCTCCCCGCCCCAAGAGCGGTCATTTTAAGAAATCATTCCACAATTTGAAACTGTCACAAATTTCAGTGCAAGAGAAACAAATAAATTTATTTGTTTTTCCTCACTTCCTACAGAAGACTTGTTATTCACACCCCAGGAGCAACAGCGAAGTCTCTTTCAAATCACATATTCACATCACCAAATAACTCACAACTAGAAAGCTCACTGCTCAAGTGGTGACAACTTCCCCATTTAGCCACATGGCACCGAGGAAACACAGCTCCAGACAGAGCTTTCTCTGTCCCACTGCCTTTGGGAAAGCCTCATTCTCTGCAGTCCTGTGTTCGTATCACTGTTAAGCCACATAAGGTAGGGCACAAGATATCCGAGTGTCTACCAAACACTGCCAAAGCTTGAGGACCTCTACAAAAACGAGTAACACCATCAAGTACATGCAGATGGCTTGAAAAATGCATTGCTTTCCAACTGACTGAAGGTTGTTATCCTGTATATCTGTTAGAGCCTGTTTTCTAAATAAAAGACATGCCGGTATATTAATAGGATGATGCAGTCTAGGTCTGCCTTACTTTTAAGTGTAAATTTTAATATGTTCTGCTCCCCCCTACATACACTCTTTACAATGCAGTGCATTTCAGATCCAGCAGATGCTCATTTTGTTCCTAAAACAGATTTAATGGGTTTTCCATGATCTAAACACCTGGCAAAAGGGCTCCATGCAGCCTTAATACTTTCCTAACCCTGCGTTAAATTTGTCCTGGTGTTGCACATAGCATAATTCTGCAGCCATGTCAACTATTCAGGTAATGCTAGAATGTCGTCATTATGGTTTGTGTCAACAGCATGATCTGTATGTACCTCGTAATCATTCTGGTGTTGGGTTGCAAAGGTCCTTGGACTCTTCATTTGGCTGACTCTAATTCTGTCCTCTTCACAAAGATCTAGAGTTACACTAAGTAAAGGTTGACATTTACATGAGACACTAGGACTGCTAGAATGACTCACCAAGGTAAAACCTTGGCTGTATATTCTTTCAAGGGCGTAAGCTGTACAGTGCCGACATTTCCGCTGAGCTGCTGTAGAAGCCTCTGTGCTCAGCAAGGCAAACACGGACAGAGGGGCACGTCACACATGGAGCTCAGCACGACTCAGGAACAGGATCTCAGGAGTCTGAAAACAGATAGTTAAAGAAGGCTGGAGCAATCACTCATAGGTTAAAGAAAAGCAGTCACGTAAGAGAGAAAACAGCTATCTCAGAGTGACCTTCCAGTGTTTTCTCAGGAGCTGAATGACCTCCTCTCACGTCTACTACTACGTTGGACAGGGCACATACACAGCCTCAGACACAAGACAGCTTTGCACTCGTTTCAATCACATGAAACCAATTAGTAGTAGCAGGGCTGGTCAAACACTTTCTCCCAAATTCACTCTGCCCTTTAAAGCTGCACCTGCCACCATGTTCAGCACGCCTGAAGGTCTCCTGGTTTACTAAATATCTCAATCAAACCCACGCAGATCAGACTAAGACAGTGACTGTTCCGGTGATGAATCTTATAAACCTTTTATTTATTCCCATGAACTCTCCTTTATTCAAATCAAATATTAACAGTGGAAGCATCCAACACACTCACAAAAAGCAAACTGTGAAATGGAAGGACCACAGAACATGAGATGAGGACAGAGTATCTACTATAAACTACGCACGTGAAGTGTGAGTTTGTCTACAAACCAGGGTGCTGCAGGAAACGTAGATTTCAAGGATGGCTTCTGCTTTAAACATTAGACACCTACAGCAGCCAAGCACGAATAGACTTCCCAGTGATGGGGTCTCCTCTCAATGGAACTAGTAAGATCTGCTCTGGCAAGAGATCAGCCGAGCCTCCCTCAAGCACTGGCAGCTGCAGCATCCCATATGCAGCTTCCTGTATTTGCTGGGTGAACACCGACTGCCTGGCGTGTTACGTGGCACCAGTCCAGTTTCACTTGCAACTTTGAAAGCCATCATCTTTGGCCATGGTCTCTGCCACGGCAGAAGGTCTTAGCAGTAATCATCACATTGAGGAACTAATGCCACACAACTGAGTAACTGTCTTGAGCACAAATTCATAAGCTAGTGCTATTCCTGTTAAGTGCTAAAGTTCAGTGCCTGTTTTATCATGGCTGGAAACCTGTCAGAAGCTGTTCTTATTCAGTTCAGTAGACCAACCTCTCTCTAAGACCTTGTTTCTCGCTCCAGATAAAGTCTGTCCAACCTTTCTGAGCAAACGTCCTGGAGTTCCTCACAGTGTTTTGATCTTAAACCACAGCCTGACACAGCCCCACCTCTGACCACTTCACTTACTCTCGGTAAGGGACATGTCTGTGCCTTCTGTTTCTGTGCATGTCTTTCCCGACTCCAGACTGATCATGGACTTGGAGATAGAGTAGAACAACCAAGAATGATGGCATCTCTACAGGAGAACTAAGTCTTCTATTGTACAGAAAAAAAGAGGGGCACAGATTCTCCAATACAGTTTTGTTAATGCTGTTTCAGTCATATAAGGTGATCTTTAAAGCAGGTATTTCAGCCCAGGAACTCCTTTCCCGGTCTGCACCTGTCTGGTTTTTCACCACCCTTTCTCTTTGGAGAAAAACCAGAAAAACCAAATCAGCCAATTTCAAAGGTCCTGAAAAGTGACTATACTGACCGTTACCTGATAGACTGCAAGGAGGCAATGCAAACGGCATCGCAGGGATCTGTGGTGGAGCACAGCCAGGATTGGTTTGCGGTGGGAACCCAGGGCAACTCAATAACATTGGCTTCCCAGACCCTCCTCCCACATCCAAGTGCTCGGGATTATCCAGCAATCCTTGCATCATGGCACAGCCCTGTTGATGGCCGCATGACATAACCTTGGCCAGGAGCCATCCTTGAGCTGCTTGAGAGACACTTATAACTCAAAAGCAATAGAGAGAAATATGAAGGCCGTGGGTGGTTCAAGTCCACGTGCAGCCTCTTTGCTGGATGAGGGCCAGGGGTAACATACTGCAGGTTTAGATGAGACACACAGTGACACGTTCTCACCAGAGATGCCCCACTGCCATACAGTAGCCCATTGTCTTACGTGGCCACCTGTAGTTGTCACCTGGCCACACCAGTCAAATCCAACCAGACTGCAAAATATCCTCCACTGTGATCAGTTAGGACTGTTTTGGAGAGCGACAGAAAGCAGTAGAGAAAGAATAGGTCTCAAATAAATTATTAGGACCAAATGGCTATGCAAAGCCTCTGAAGAACTCAGAGGCATATACTGACTTTATTTGATGAGATGGGTGCTTTTGTAGCCTACTGACCTGTTCAAGGTAACTAAATCCTAGTCTGTTGAGGCACCACCATATCTCTACGCCATGCACTTACCTGCATCTTTACAAATGTGACTCCAAGACACAGTGACAGTCACCCAGAAGACCCCCAGATTTGAAGTCACTCCACCTATCATGTTACAAATGCTGTAAGTACCAAACAATACCAGACAGAACCAGGAGCATCAAACATAGGATCCAGACCCTGAAGAAATACATACTTTTGTCTGACCTAGAGCACTCTCGTAAACAACTGTAACCTTAAGGAGAGCCTTCTGAGCTGCCACACCATGACTACTCCCATCTGGTTCCCAGCAGGGTGCAAATACAAAGCAAAACTGCCACAAAGGCAGTGGTTCCACAGGCGAGGAGCTCTCAAGGGGACAGTTACAGTGGCCTTAGCAACTGGTCACTGAACAACAAACAACAGCTTTGTAACCATCTGCCAATACCTTAAGGTACTGTTTGCATGACCACAAACGCGCAGGCACAAACATAGGACTTGACAACACGTGACAACATCAGTTACCAGCCAACAGAGAATAAATTCAAATTTGACATCGCAGGTGCTGAGAGAGAGTGAACGGCTGGCTTCAGGGATGGGAACACAAATCCCAGGGCACCCTTTAGCAAGCCAGCAACTCAGGAGCATTGCATCACACCAAACGGATCAGCTGGGGACATGTATTGCTCCTACAGCCAGCAGAAAGTCAATTTGGTTATTTCCATGCCCTCTCTTTGCTGACAAACCAGGCTCAACTCCTCCCCTGCAGCTGCAGCTCAAGGCAGACAGACGCAGGAGCACTGGCTCCATGTCTCACACATGCTCTTCTCTCAGTCCAGAGCCACGTTCTTCATGTTCACTCCAGAAGCACAGCGTAGGACAACAGCACTGATGATGATGATGATGCAAGTTATTTATCAGGACCAGTATTTTCACTGATGCAGCTGGGCCCAGGAGAAGCAGGACCATTAGCCTGCAGTACTCCACCAAGAAAAATCTCTATTGCCAGAGTAAAAGGGAAACAAAGATTAAACCTATAAATCTTTTATGACCATTGTGAGCTACTAAGCTACCAGTAACTAAGTTTTTTTTGTGTCAATCCACTATGCTAAAGTCCTCGTGTGAGAAGGATCTGATAGTTGATTTATGAGGTACCATCTTCACTTCAGTTAAAATAACAAGGGTTTTCTTTAGACTCTTCTATCCAAATCCAGACAAGCCCTAACTCTACCATGCAGCCAGCTTTCACAGGTGACTTCTGTCTATTACAGAGGTCCGTATCAATAACCTCGTTTAAATGTCTCTATGCTCTTGAGGTGACCTAAGCATACTCTCAAATACTAAGGATGCTTCTATTTTCTCTGGCACATACCACTTGCTCTCCAAACAGCATTTGCTCAGTTCACAAAACACAGCCACCACCATGTTGTAAGGAAAAGGAGGTACCTATAAAGGCACTGACCTATGTTTGTCTCTCCAGGTTCATAGAGGAAATCTGAAGGCAAAGCCTCCTTGCGAGTTTCAGCATCCCAGCAGGACCAGAGGAATGTCACAGTAAGTGCAAACATTGTTGGCTCAAGTATGCTCTGCATCCTAAAGTCTGTCTCCATCCTGCCCTGTTTATTTTTCTCCCACGCTAGAAAAAAGGGGAAAACTACCAGTGTTTTGCTGACCATTGGTTCCTCAGCCAATGATGTTTCTAGTAGTCATTGAGTCCACCAGAGTTACACCACTTTAATACAGTCAGTACCCATTGACCCTCAAAGAGTAGGTTACACATTTTTAAACTATTACTTACAGTATTTTAGAAACGTTTTGCAAGGATTAGGTCAAGCCCATCTTCAGCAAGTGAGTTACAGACAAGGGTCATTGTGAATATCAAGATCTGGACCCTAAGATCTGGAAAAGGGTTTTCTGGCTTGGAACATTTCCTAGCCAGAATTGCTAAGAGAATTGATGGAGCAGGGGACAGGGCTGGAAATGCTTAATAGGCTCCCTTTTTTGCTTAATCAGAGAGCTTATTGTAAACCTGCATCAGCTGAGCTTTAGAAGAGGATGTCAGGAAAGAGTACCAAAGTTCCTTCTCATTTCTCCACCTTCAGCCTCACTGTAGTCACCACACACACCACACAAGCCAAGAAGAGCTAGACCTGGGATCACCTAAATCAGGGATGGATCTCTGTAGAAAGGGACAACTACTGGCAAGCAACACTGATCATAGAAACTACAAGATGTGGGCAATTAATTGACTTATAGCTATAAAACCAGCAACACTTACCAGTTATCAGCTCCTCTTTCCACTAACTTGGTGTTCACAGACCAGGGAGGCATTTCTTCTTGGAGCACTTGAACGGAGATTCTCCACAAGGTATTTATTAGGCTGGCAGATGAACAACAGATAAAACGCTCTGGCATCTTCTTCTGTTCCAGAGTGCCAGCAACGCGGCCAGGTTCCTGCATATGAGAAATTCAAGCTATAAAAATCACTTTTCTTTGGTATTTAGATGCAGAGTCCCTCGGCGAGCCTGACCGGGTCTGCCTACGGAAGCACACCTGTGTTTACAAAGGTAAAGAGCACAGGTTGTCTGAACGACATAGCTTGTTCTGCAACTACTAATGTTAGACTTTGAGTTTTCTTGCTCCATCAGAAGGTAATTCAAGGCTGGAACACTGGTTCATTTACAATTCAAAAAGGAGGCTGAAGAGGAAACCTCTCAGTAACCTTCCTTATTATGTTGTATCCACTGGAATACATGGTTTTCCTGCATCTGTATCTTTATTTAAAGGCATAAGCAAGCTAAAGCCTCTAAATGAACACTGGTATACAGGTGAAAAAACTCTGCTCACAACCCACTACAAATACATTTAGAATTAAATCAGCTATTGTAAATAAAATAAAAATATGGGGTAAGCAAAATAAAAATACAAGCATGAGAACATCTTCATTAAAGGGTGCATCACCCCATAATCAGTTCGTCAATGGGCAAATATTTATGTCAGCCTTTAAACACCAATTTTTCCTTCTCCAGGGTCTACAAAACATAAGAGCTACAAGGGGTCAATTAGTGGTATTTGAATGTCGCATTCGCGCTACACCCACCTTACAGGTTCACTGGTACAGAGAATATGATCCAATAATCGACTCTGCTGATTTCCGAATACTACGAAAAAGTAGGTATTACTACGTAATTTTATTGGGACAGTGAAAAGACAGGAGCACGAACCACTATAAAAATAAAAATTAAGAGGCAGAACATGTTCACAGAGGCAGAGTTAAGTTTACCAGTATGAAGTGACCTGAAGCAATAGACTGCTGTGCAGAGACCACGCTTCCCCTGGCAACACCTGAGCAGATCAGGCACAAGGGAGGGAGATCCCCATGCTGATAGCTTAAAGCATAACTGAGCCGTAACACTGTTGTCACCACATATTATAACTACTGATGAATTCAGGAAAAAAAGAAAAAAAAACTATAAGCATATTTTAAATTTATCATACTCCCAGGCACAAGGTGATAGCTCAGTGGCAAATTCACAGCAACTAACCCCAAGGTCAGTGGAGTTCTTTCAGTATCACCTCAGTGGAGAGGTGCTTGTACCATGGGGTTCCCCAGCCAAACCTGAGCTTCCCCTCTCTAGATGGCATTTCTCTTCATGGACAGAAAGGGGTAACCTTCCTTTTGTAACCGGGGTGACAATGGAGGTGGGAAAAGAGGTGAGGGCTAAAAGTCTTTCGTCCATTTTGGCATTATAACCATTTAATTTTTTTCTTTCTTATTTTGAGCAGAGGCTTGTTCGTCAACTGTTCCAGGTAAGTGCACTGTGCATTTTTTGTTAGACACCTCATTGGTTAATTACTCCAAGCGTAGTTTTTCCCACCTTATCCAAGATAAAACACTAATGTTCAAAGGGGAGCCAGAACTCAGCACGCAGTGCCAGGCTGAGAGCTTTCAAGGTCTTGGTTTTGACACAAGCACCTGAAAGGCCCTAATTTATTTCACAACACAATGAAAAAGGTATCATCCCTTTTACATTCAGTCAAGGAACATGTTCCCTATCTGTTAAGGGAAAACAAATCAACCATTCTGACCTGTGATCATTTCTAGGGTTTAAACTTGTGCAAGAGAAGACACAGTTCAGCAAAAAAAAAAATTGTTGTTTCTTTAAAGTCACAGGAAGAAAGATCCTTCCTCCATCTTTACTCCTGCTAAATCCCTTGGATTCCTATGCCCTTCACATCACTTTTTTGCACTTTCTTACTGCCAAGCCCCATTACTAAGTAGCAGTCCTTCTACAAGGACCAATTCCTATAAGTTCACATTTGGCTTTTATGGTACAACAGCTTGGATTTGTCATTTCAGAGGAAGTCTGCACCCTGGTTATTACAGAAGCTTTTCCAGAAGACTCTGGAATATTTAAATGTGTTGCTGAAAATGAATTTGGATCTGTGGCATCCAGTGCACGTCTCTCCGTTTCCCCAGGTAAACACATGGATCTCTGAGCTGAGCACCTAAGCATGAGCGAATTCACTACTGCTCAGCATCAGGCAGAGTCACAGATATTTGCCAAGCAGAAGCCAGACCCTAACATTTTTGCCAGCTAAAGAGGAGAAAAATGCCCCAAAAATGCAGTCTGCTTGTGTACTTCTCAAAGCTGGATGCAAGTTGTTCTGCATTTCTGTTTCTGGGTCAAAAAAAGCCGAAATGCTCTTCCTCCTTGGTCAAGGGTGACAAGATGGAGATGTTGTTCTCTCTCACAGAGGAATCTCATCCCTGAGCTTCATCCTTCCAGTGACCCCAGCTGAGTCTAACACATTGGCTGTATCTACACCTTGTTTATTGTAAGCCATGACTTGTCTGCCTTGTGCTGAAAACCATCTCCAAACAGAACAGCACATCATGTGTAAAGCAAAGCTCACCAGCCCTGGTGAGAAGTCAGGTTTGGCCAATGTAGCCGTGCAGGTGTCTATGCAGACCTCAGGCAGGATGGACTCTCATCCACCTGCACAGACACACCAGTTTCCCTTCCTGTTACCACAGCTTGCTGTCCTGGTGAACCACCACTGCTTTCTACCTGACTTGTGGCCAATTCTACTTCCAGGAGCAAAGGAGCTGGAAAGCTTTGCGGGTGCTGCCCACAGGCCAGCTGCACAAGTCACCATGAAGAAATCCACCTTCCCCAGGAACAGCCAAACGGGAGCCAAGGACCGTGACACGGTTGGCCTGCCATCCTACAGCACAGAGACCCCAGGGCTGGGCAGACGAGCAGAAGCCACAAACTTTGGCCAGATCAACTCCAAGAGCGAAGCTGAAGATTTTCACGGAGCTTATGAGAATTCACCTCAGGCTTCACCTCTGAGGTAGGACAAAAATCACATCCCTGGGTTAGTGACACACAATACTTAGGGGATGAACTTTCTAGCGATCACAAAAAATACAACTGCCAAGCTCCCGTGCCCCATACCCCAATAGGGAAAACGTGCCCATGCAGTAACCTGAGCTGTTTGCCTACATAACAATGGGAATGTGTAACACCAGCCCAGCAGCACAGCACAGGCTCCATTTGGCAAAGTAGGGAACTATCTAAAGGCTCAGGTAAGTGCCTAATAGTATTTTCAGAAATGCCTGTCTGTAAGTAGCATTAAAAGTGTCATCCCAAATAATTAGCCTCTAGAAGACCCTTGGCTCCACAGCAGAGCATGTACCTGGGAAATTTCAAGGTACAATTCTGCTGCCACCACCTTCCTCTGTAGCCTTGGCCAAGTGGCATCATCTCATGTTTCTGTTTCCCATTCTGTAAGACAGCAATAGAACTCGAGATCTCAAGATCCTGTAAGTGTGGTGCAGATTGTACCTGCAAAGCACCCTGTGGAGGAAAAGTACTAAACCTGTAACTCACAGGATAGAATGGAAACTGTCCCGTGCCATAGCAGGGACAATCCTCTCCCAGAAGGTGGAGATTTTTCCCCAAGAATAAAGTGTTCCCTCTTAAAACAAGACTCCATCTAATTTCTGCCCCAAATGCAGCTCTCAGGTAACTTTGTACTTATTGCATTATTAGTTATTCTGTTTAATTGTTCAAAGAAACAAAACAAGTTAGAATGCGCATTTTAGC
This sequence comes from Tringa tobata, assembly GCA_033628505.1. Lineage (NCBI taxonomy): Eukaryota > Metazoa > Chordata > Aves > Charadriiformes > Scolopacidae > Tringa > Tringa tobata. The sequence goes on from JAHREE010000059.1 coordinate 1,175,621, forward strand.
CATTCCACCCCAGATCTTTGCAGTGTTTCTTGGGTGTTTATAGGCATAACCAAGACCTCAAGGGGCAACAGTTAAAAGGTCCAAGCCCAGCACCACAGAGTGTGAAGGGGAGAGCTGCGAGGCGGCCGTGCTCCTCCTCTCTCAGCCGAATGCCAGCGGGGCATCGCAGCGATACTGTTACATCGTGTGTGATGGCTGCCCCGGGCAGAAAGCATTCTCTCTGTTACGGAGTATTTTTAGATGCACTCAGCTGCTTTAACGAAACTGGTTATTTTAACAATTCTGAGCATCCTCCTCCAAATTCACTACAGGAGAGATCATGCTTCAGTACAGATTTCTCTGTGCACAGGGTATTTTTTTTTTTGCTACATCACTGAGCAAAAATGAGTTGGCTTCCATAACCTGAAGTTTGCTAAGAGGAGGCTCTCAGTTTAGCTTCAAGCCCTTCCATGAAATGCAGGCTTGCTCTGGGGAAATCAGCCGGGACCCTGAGCAGAGCCACTGGAGACAAAGCCCTGGCTGAAGCTGACTGGTACAAACTGTAGGAGACCACAGCACAGCAGAGCTGAGGAGGGCTTCCTTCAACCTGAAATGAAGCTGTGCATCAGCTGTTATTGCCTTCAGACACCCCAAGCTGAGTGTGTGAATGCAGCACCGTATTCAATTCACCATCAACTACCCCAGTCCAAACACCTAGAGATAAGGCTGTTTGCGTGGGAGTATCCAACACAGACCAACATTGCATTGCTTGTAACCTTCACCTGACGATTCTTTTAAACAAGAGCAGACTGTTAATTGTCTGCTAAGCAAAAATTAAAACTTTTCATAGAATCTCTGCCATAATTACCTCTTGGATGGAAAGGGAAGTGTAGGAAACATTTGCTAGCTATCCTTTTAGAACGGGACTAGTTTTTCCATCCTCTCCAGATTCCTCAAAGCCCGTATTTTGGAATTTCTAACAGGCAGCTTGTGGGAAAGCTCTTTTAGATGATACTTACTGCTTAGAATGACTGCTTGTAAAGTTATCTGCTTGCAGCAGTACCAGTGAGCTGTGGTTGCATCGTTATTTTTGAAGTTCTGGTTAGTTTGAAATGCAGTACCCAATCATGCAATGTCCTGCATGAAGAGATATAACGTTCCACTAAAATCAGCTAGGCAATAGTTTTTAAAAAAATGGGTTATTTAAAACATTAACTAGTGTATGGAACTGCAGAGTGCTTTTAATTCACAGGAATGCTGAACCAGATTTTGAAAGGCATTTAACGCATCTCAAGATACAGACAGAAAACAATTAAAATTTTTAGATATACCCATCTATGAGCATTTATATGTCTTTAAATCCCACAGTCTTATTGCCATGTGCTTTGAAACATCATTATGAATGGGTCTCAACATGGTAAATTTTACCATTACCTCAAACTAAGCAATCATGTCTAATGACTAAGCTGTACAATAACTGTCTTGTTAGACAGATTTAGCCATATAACTCTCTCACGTAGCGTATGTGGTTGCAACCGTATTAATGCAGACAAAAAGAAATACCAACAAAACCAGTGATGACAGAACAAAGCTATTACTGGGAAGAACTGTAAAAATGAATGAAGTCCTTGTCCTCATACTTCTGCACGTTATCGCTTAGCAACAGCCACTCAACAAAAGCTAGAAAATGCAATTCTAGAAGACTGCCACTACCAGCTACTCCTTCTCAACAGCCTTAAAGAAGCAGAACAAAATCAATACTGATATTATTAACTTTATTAAAGGAACTTAATGCAAGCAAAAGAAGAGGCTTCAGGCAGTAAGTATACTGCCAGGTCTTTTAGGTAGCTTTTGAATTCCTTAATATATAAGCAAATGATTCTTAGCTCTTTTTCTAGACATTTGTTGCCCTATGACTCAAGCAACTAGAAGAACCTGATCAGGTGCAATGTGTCACCATTCATAGAAAGTAAACTGCAGCAGTACAGAAGAGCTGATTTCTAACACCTCGCAGCCCTGGTCAGGGCACTATTAAGTTACTCCAGCAGAGCTAGGAGATTTATTCCTAACCCTTTTATCGGTTCAGCTTCTAGTTCTTTCAGGGTTTTTTCCTACCTTATGGATCTCACGTTCTTCTGTTCCTTCTCTTTCACACAAGTCGTCCTAGTTGTGTCCAGCCTTTTAAGCCCATAAAGCTGTCCTCAAACTGATGCCTCGCAGCCAGCTTCGGGTCTGAAACAAGCACAGTGCACCCTCATTGAAGTCGATGGGAACCCAGGGAGTCTGTCTGAGCGCAGCCTGACCTTTAACATGCTCACAGCTTCCTACAGGGCAAATGATCATCCTACAGTTACCTTTTTTTTTTTTAAGGACTCAACCCTCCCTGTGCAAACTACGCATTTTTATTTTTTTGACTTTAAAAGCAAATAACCGCTGCAACAACCAGGGACGGGCTTCCTCCCTTAATCACTTTCATCGCGAGGAATTTAAATAAATTAGCACTCAATTAACACCTGCTATGTGGATTGAGCTCACAAACGGTAGGGTGATGTTTAAATATAAATACTAAATGTGTATTAACGCTTGAAGATCGCTGTGCTGAGGACTCACGGGTTCAGTGAAGGGAGAGAGGCGGCAACGCAAAGACCGAGTACCGAACTGCGGTACTTGAGGGGTTGCGGTGTTGTAAACCGTGTGTACGTTAGGCAAGAGTTGCCAAAGTATAATTAAGATACTTAAAACACTATAATGTTAATTTAAGATATAATTAAGCACCGAAGCCTTTGATTAAAGGGATACGAATCACTTAATCTGGATGTGCTGCTGTTCTGGTGAAAACGGAAAACTTGCATCTTTTAAATCAAGTCAATTGAATTTAGCGCATTGAATTGTTGGAAATTACTTTACACGGGCAGCAAAATATCGAATGATATTTTACCACCACGCGTGTTATTCAGTTTGTTCGAGTACCCGATTCAGTTTATGACTCTCCAGACACACCGGTGAGCAACACCGCGCCTCCCGATGAAGCTCGGTACCGGAGAGAAGGTGCGGGCAGCGCCGGGGATGGAGCCAGGGCGGCCCCGGTACCGCTCGGGAGTGCTGCAGGGGAGTTATTGAAACATTCTTCGGCTGTCTTTAAGTATCGTTGCCTTTACGTACACACACACACTGCCTTAAAAGCAGTAACGCTGCTACCGCTACAGAGGCAATTAGCTAAAGCCTATTAGTAAGTGAATTAAAAAAGGAATTTCACTGAGATAACGGAGTGGGATTTAGGGCCGTTTAAGCGTATTGCAGCGATTCTTCCTCGCTGCTCCCTGACGGCTATTTGGCCCGAAAAAAAAACCCAGATTCTTCAATTCTTCCCCTTCTCCCGCTGAACACGGGGACGGGGCAGGGGAGGCGAGTGACAGCGCTGAGCATCGCCGTGCGGGGAGAGCCGGGGCCGGGGCCGGCCGGGACAGCGGCTCTGGGGAACCGCGGAGCCCCGGGAGCGGAGCCCCGGCCGTGCCCGGCCGCCGGCGGGGTCAGCCCCGGAGCCAGGGTCGGGCGGGCAGGTTCCCACCGCTGGCCAGACGGGTGATTTGCTGACCGCGGGCACCTGCCCAAAACCCGGGCTCCGGCCTTTAAATGCCGTGTCCCCGGCGGGCCGGGGCTGGCGGAGACTCTTATTGTGACAGCGGTGCGGGCAGGTCCCCCCGTGTCATCTGCTGGCACCACATTAAAGCCTCCGGTCTTAATAACGCTACGCAGAGGGGCTACTATGACAGTCCGGGTCAGTGAATGACGGTCCCTTCCCAAAATACTGCTTAAAGCCCGGGTGACAACTCCTAGGCTGTAGGTAAGGCGCTGCTTTGGTGGGTTTGTTTTTTCCACATCACCTTTTTTTTTTTTTTTAACTTGGAAGCGTGTTAGGGAGGTGGCATGAGAAACCGCAACGGGCTGGGTAATGAAGGGATGAAAAGGTACCTTTAAGGTGCGGTGGTGTCAAAGGTAATGTGGGAGGCAACAAAAGAAAAGAAAAAAAAACCCCAATTTTTTTAGAAAGCTAACTGTCTCTATTATTATTTACTGTTTCTTGTAAGGTCAAAAGCCTCTTTAGATATTTCTTTTCCCCACCGAAATCGAGGTGGAAAGATTTGAGGAAAATGTAACTTGTTCGTTGCTGCGACAAAGTGAGTCTGTGCATTGAAACTTGCTCAAGTGCAGTATTCGAGAAAACAAAGTAAATGCCGGATTCTGTGCGTAGCCTGTAGGTAAAATGAATGAATCTCTCCACAGGCAGTGATATACTATTTAGTATAAAAACAAGATTCCATGAATTTTGAGAACACAGTGTGGACATGATCCAAAAATCTGAGCCAGCTTCAAATTCCAAGAGCATGACAAGGGGAAATATGGGGAATTTTTACTACAAAACCTCTGTTTACTTACAGTTAATTTACAACTAATATTGATAATTACCTTTAGGAAATGAAAGCTTTGAATCTTTAAAACGAGAACGATGTCTTCAGCTGATCTCCTCCCCCCAGGAATTTACGACCTGGTGGAGCCCTTCTTCTGGCTCTGCGAGGAGAGGAATACAATATACTGTGTATATATAGCAGCCAAACAGCTGATCTCACTGGGGCAAGATTACAATTTTTTCCAGCACATGTAACTGTGTGGATTTATATTCTCATTTTTTATTAGTAGCTTTACGTTTATTTGGGGGCAGGTGTGCGGGGGGTGGTATTTACTTATCCTGGAGCTGAAGTTGTTTGTCATTTTTTTAAAAAACTTGCTCAGTTTGCTCTAATTAAACTTTCCTCTTTTGTAAGTTGATGGAAAGCCCGGGTTTAGATATCAAGGACCTGCAAAATAAATGCAGGACCTGGGAGCAGCTCGGCTTGCCCTGCTTTTTCCTGCAGCTACATCATTCGAGCAATTATTACCCCTAACAACAAATCTCAGGAAATCACTTCAAACGGAGAAGTGCAGTCCTTGGCACCCCAACCCCAAATCTCAACTGGATATAAAAAGCTCCAAATTCAAAACTCGTTAGAGAAGAACTGAGGATACTTGGTTTCAAAGGTTTAATTTTAGGTTTAAAAGAAAGTGAAACCGGTTTCGTAGTTCCCTGTGGTGTAAGGAATTTCTCGGCAGAAATAGCTAATTCTCTGGGTAACAGTACATTTAGTATTTTGACAGGGCACAAAATTGCAGGATCCAGAGATCTTTAGTTAAGACAATATGTGGCAAATTACCTTGCTTAGCACTAATATTTATGGTTATCTGTAGACTTATGCAGGTGGTGGGTTGTCTCAATAAAACAATTGCTATTTCTCCTAGAGTCTACTGGGCTCTTGCAGATAAAATAGCCATGGTGAGCACTGCAACGGAGTCGGACAGAGTCCGTGACTTATTGTAATCAAAAATGTTCACACAGTTCTGGAATAGTACTAATCAATCCTAAATCTCTTTATTTTAAGCTCAAGCTTTAATTGTCAGTTGCCTGAACTTCATACTCTTTGGATTGCTAATGACTGCTCACGACACAGTATTTTTGTGATTCAAATGGTGATGTACAATTTATTTTATCTGTATTGTCTTCCTTAAGGGAAAATCCACACCAAGAAAACCTCTATTCTGCAAGGCAAGGGTTCCATACTATCCAGGAGCCCAACCAAGAAAATTTTCGTGGCCTACCACCTAGTTTTTACCAGCCACCTATCCAAAGCCAGTTATCACCAACAAAAACCCAGGACAGCCGTGAAACCTCTCCTATGAGTGTCCCTAATTTCCCATCCGTTTCCTCTATGTGCCAGCCAACCATGTTTAACTACGAACGTCCAAAACACTTTATCCAGTCTAAGAATGCGTGTCAAGGGCAGCAGCAGCCTCCAGGACCCGCAGCCTCTACAGAGTCAAGCAGACAAATCAAACAGTCCTCCATCCTAATACAGCCTCGTAACCCAAGTGGGCAAAAATTCTCCTCCTCGTCATCGCTGAGCTCTTCAATCACGCTCTCCTCGCCTTCCTGTAGTGCCCCTAAGGAATCCACATATCCCGTCACGCCTGCATCTGCTCAGTCTCCTGCTAGCTCCTCATCTGGGCAACGGCTTATATCCATGCCTAACCAACCCCCCGCAGCATTCCTGTGCTCAGTGCTACCCTCGCAGCCCGACTATAACAGCCAAACTCCTTCTCCTATGGAACCTCCGTAAGTATATACAGGCTTCTAACCCTCCCTTTGCTTTCCTCTGGCCTGGCCTCTCCCGTGCACTGACCATCCCAAATCCAACCGTCTGGTGAAACACCAGCTGGGGCGAAGCCAATGGTAGAGCTCCCATTGACTTCGGATGTCGGAGGCAGGACTCTGCATGAACGGGGTTTAGGAGGCTGAGCACTCACCCTCAGTGTCTGTGTGGGAGAGAGGGGTATCCAGCAGGAATTAAACCACACAGTAGTCGTGTCACAGGCTGCTGTGCACGTTTTCTGGAGTCAGTTTGAACAGTTTAGTTTGATTTGATGGAAATCTCTAATTCACGTGTATTCAGAACAGAAGATGGACACCCATCTCAAATGAATTTCCCTCAACAGGTATGGCTTATGAGCAGGGAGGCAGGGGGGAAGGCAGTAGCATTTCCCATGTATAAACAACTTCAAGATTCTTAGCAGTATTTTCAGGTTCCACACCAGGATGGGACTCTACGCTCACCTACAATACAATTTTCATTAACCATTACGTGCTAACAGAAAGGCAGCCCCTTGAAAATTTTACCCCTTCAGACCAAAGACTAAATTCTTTCCTGAATATGTATTATATCGTTTTGCCTTTGGGCTGCAATCCAAATATCTCCCAAGGTCAGCGAGATCTCAAAGGGAGCCGGGTCTTGCCTTCTCACCAACTTGTATCCCTGCCAATATCAGCTGGAGGTCCTGGGGGAAAGTCAGTGCAGAATATGCAACGAACACTCACCCGAGGGTACTGGAAAGGTGATAGGGGCAGGGGGGGTCCTGCCGACTTGGATATAAATTCAGGTGTAATCGTCAGTTTGTATTCAGGAAATCTGAGTGTTTCTGGGCGTTTGTTTGAATCCCAGCACTGTGGGAAGCGGGAAGGTAAGACGGAGTGGGCAAGCTGGGGCACTCAGGAGTGTTTCTTAAAAGCCCTGCAGGAGTAGGGGGGGGGGGTTAGGTATGCATCCGGAGTAACTGCTGGGGTTTGTGTATGTAGTGTGGGGTTGTGTGTTTTCATAGCAAAAGGCTTTGGTGACTCACTATGCTCTTCATATAAGCTGCTCTTAAATGCAACACCTTGTGAGTTGAGGAATTATTTTCCTAATCATGCTACAAACAGGCAAACAGGGACATGAGGCATATTAATCTGCTGGGCAAATTATTAAAGTTTTTAAGTTATAACTTGAGCAAGTTATTAAGTCCAGGCAGTGCCGGGAATACGTACCAGAATGATAACCCTTCTACCCTATTCTAATCAGCAGAACGAATTCCCAAGTGACAGGAGGAAGAGAATTTTGATAGAAATAATTGCTGAACGCAACCGCAGCATATGAGGCCCTGCTACATGTAACGAACTGGGTCAGATCCTGTCTGCAGAGTGCTGTGACCTCTAGCAGACCTTCACAACCCCTTTTGAGGGATGTTCCTCCTTTCCTAGCATCTCTCAGAATCAAGCCTATTGTCTAACTCCAAGATTTGATTGTGTCTCTTGACTATGGATTACAGGATCAGGCCACATGGGGGGTGGCAGCAAGGGCTCCTAAAGACCCAGCCTAGGATGGGGCAAGCTGAACTATGGAACATCTGGACAAAAATGCTATATGGAGTCATTTTCTAGGGCCAAGAAGAGGAGAACAACTAATAAGCTCTTTGTTCATACCTAATTGAATAATTTGTGACCTTGCTGTGGACTTGCAGCACTCAGGGCCTTTTTAAGAATTGAAATTGTGAAGGCATGCAGTGTTTGAGGGAGAACTTGCTCCTGGACAGACCCATGTTGCTCAGTGGAGTCAGTGGCTCCCTCAAAACACTGCTGGCCTTACTGCACACACCTGAGGCAGGGCAGGATGCTGAACAGCGATCCACCGCAAACTGCTGCGAGTGTTGTGGGAGGACACTCAATGGCCTGGCTAGACCATGATGCTTCCCCTTAAGTTTTTGATGCTCAGTTACACCACGTAGCCTATCTCTCTCCCAAATGCTTTAGAGGTTCATCTGAACCACCGTTTCTAGGTAGCAGGGTCACATTTTTGTGTGTATTCTGTGAAGTTGTAACAGTCAAGCAGACCTACAGGAATAACTTTGTTTTCTTTTCCTGCTCGAGTAGTTACTCACAACCAATGTATAACAAACAAGCTAGCATCAACTCTATGCAGAAGACATCAGACCAAGAAATTCGAGGAACAAAAGAGGCCCTCATTCAGGACTTGGAAAAGAAACTCCGATGCAAAGACAACCTTCTCCAGAATGGCAACCAGGTAAGGGAAACCTGCTGATTAAGGAACCGATTTGCTCTGACTCTTGGTAGTGCAAACAGGGATGCAGAGACTAGTTCTAGTGCCCCAGAGGTTGGAGCTTCCAAACTGAGCTGAAAGCAGAAGGAAATGCAGGAACAACACTGCCTAAACACCTTTACTCAGAACCTCAACAGATCCCAGCAAGAGTTCTATAACCATTTGTGACCAGATTATTCTTTCAATGTGAGGTAGCTGAATTTTTTCATTAGAAATGTCAAAACACCTTTTCCAACAGTGACCATTTTTAATCATGGCTCAGGGCTGCTGTAAAAGGTGTGGTTCTGAACGATTTACATCCAACCTCATAATTTCCCAACACCCTTTTCACAGTTATTTTTGCTATTAGAATGCAAATAGCTGTACTGGTGGGCCAGGTCCAGCTCAACCCTTCCCAATAGGGGAGCAGCACATGGCCAGTGCATGATGAAAGCTGGCCTGGTTGCTCTAAGTCTGTCTGTAGGTATCTACTGTGACCACTGAATGACTGCATCTCCTGTGACTTCAGTAAAGGATGCATTGGCTTCTGAAAGCCATCTGATGCAGCAAGATGTCTTTGAGCTGCTGTTGCCTTTCCCACTTATCCTACCTTCTTGGCCGGCACACACCATTCAAGCTGTCTTTGAATTTGTGCAATTAAATTAATAAGGCTAGAGTCAGGAGAAAGATACACGCTTAGAGGAGTGGCACAAACTGGAACTCTCTGCTGGGGATCCTGCTGAACATCACACCCACAGACAACTAGAAATCCAAGGAGAATCCCTCAGTTCTCCAGACATGATTTCACCCTGGCTTTCAATGCTGGGCTTAATAAACCACCCCAAATCATTAGAAACTTGCAGAAGTAGCAATATCTGAAAGCTTATTCTAGAAACCATCACCACATGTGGTAAACCTCTTTGGTTTCTTTTTATATGAACAACAACAATTCAAATAAATTACACAGGCTTTTATCATCAAGTCCTTCTCCCGTAAGAAGGTCTCTTAGTCTCAGCACCTCCTTATTTATTCTGCAAAGCGACAAAATGTAATCTCCTTTACCAAGAAATCCAAATCTGGGAGAAAAATTTGCTTACCAGTAGAGAAGTACATTACAGCAAGCTACAGTGAGCAGGTGCCTAACGTGGGAACCTTCCTGCTGGCTGGAGGCAGACTGGTAAAAGCACAGTGTTTACAGTTTCCATCTTCTTTCCCCTGAAGTAGAAAGAAGTTTCTCCATTATCATCAGTGGGAACAGGTTTGTGTCATATATATAATTTCACATATTGAAGGAAAAACCAACGTATCAGGTCAAATCTGACTCAATGTGTCCCTGACAGGAATGTTCTATCTGCTGTAAGAAAGCTTGCCATTGCAAGCCAGCTTTTCTTCCCATAGGAAGCTAAAAATAAGGCTTATGCAATCGCCACTCTGTGTCCTCCTCCCCTTGTCCTCCAACGTCTGAACCAACTGGCCAATCTCAGCCACACTTGATACAGCCGTAACGACCTCGGGGATATTAAGCTCTCACAGGTTTTGCAAAAGGTCTCCCTTGTTCTCTTCTAAAGAAAAGTCCCACAGGCCTACCCAAAGCCTTATCTGCCCAGGAATAGTCACATACGTGTTCCGTACACAGTAGAAATTCAGTCAGAGCTTGTCCTCACATCACAAAATCTAAACCCAAGGTAAACTTTGTGGGAAGCAAAGTGTCAGGTGTTCTGGTGCTCATAGAACTAATGTACTCTTTTAAAGTAATACAAGTGACAGAACTTTAATTTAACTCTGCTCATATTTATCCTTGTGTGCTGCATCCGTGTTGTAGGAACTTACTGTTACATGACTGAAACGCATTCTTGCCTCCTCTCAAGACAGCACCCAGCATTTCCTAAGGCAGCTGCTGCGCTGCCATAAACCTCCCCTGTGCTTTCAGGGGTAGTGGTGCTCCTCTCCGCCTGCGTCTGCTTTTGCTGTGGCTCTTGCTTTTTTGGGAGCAGGGGACACTAGCATCCATCATGCCTCTAGCTCCTGAAGTAAATCCACAGCTGAATGACTTGGGAAGTCTTCCCAGTGCTAACAGAAAGGTACCCTGGGACTTGCTCTGGCTTCTGAGATAATGCCATCAGTTACCCATAAATAATCCCAGCGGAGAAAGAGGAGGAGTGTAAGGCCACAGATGGCATTAGAGAGGCTTTGATGAACAGGCAGTTTAATCTTTTATGCATTTCAGTGCTGTATATATTGAGGCTGACTTCAGTGGTCATCACAGACTGCAAACCCTCTGGAACAGACGTGGTGTTTCTATTCAGCTGCTGCTTTCATTGACAACACCCTGAATCTGTGGTATATTAATGTGCTCTTACAAGCTGATCTGAAATAGTAAATGGACTTCTGACTAGAATTCCTCTCCACTCTGCTTTAAGCGATTAACTTATGAAGAACGAATGGCTCGCAGGCTGCTTGGACCAGTAAATGCTGCATCTGTTTTGGAAGCACAAAGTGAAGACAACATGCAGAACGCACAGGTAAATGGCGGCGAGGGGGGAGGGATGACAGGGGACGACAAGGACACCTGTCTCTAGAATAATGATCTCCTGGTGACTGTGCGGTGACCTGCTTGTACCTGAACAGGGCAGAGAGATGGAGTTTATTTGGTACCAGTGCAGGAGAGGGAAGGGGACAGCTCTCACTGGCAGAGCTCTGTATAGTAGGGATTTGGGGGGTTTTAGGGGGAGTGGTGGCAGAGCGGGGGGAATTTAAGCACCATCCCCTTGCTGGGCCTGATCTGTAGGAATGACGTCTCCAGGGAGGAATTACAACAGCTGCTGCACAGCACGTTACACCCTGACTGTGACAGGCAGGGAACAGCACAGCCAGGGATACAGGTACCCGCTCTCTAACAGCCCAAGCTCAGACTTGGCCAGGACACCAAGATTTACACCTGTCACTGTTTGGAATAAGTGACATTGACTACAAGAGGTCAGGGCCTTCGGGTGGGATCAGCTGGGTTTTAGCCCTTCCAGGGTCCTGCAATTATTAAGAGAAGGCAAAGCGGTTATTTCAGCAGCCCACATGCTGATAGGCAAGAATCTATTGCTACTGGCATTTTCAAAAGCATTTTAGCTGGAGACTTGCATCATTCATTGGTTATTCAGGCCAGTTAAAAGCTCTCTTTGGCACTTCTGTGACCAAAGTTAGTGGAAATGCCTGAGATGTAGCCCTGGGTACCTGCGCAGCCAAAGAAAACATCCCTCCTGCTGCATACATGCAGAGAGCTAGCAGGATGTCATACACCTTCCAAAGTGCTGTTAGCAAAACTCTTAGCAAAAGACTCTTAAAATCACAGCAAGAGAGGAATATGCAATTTTATCTATTTCTCTCCAACAATCACCTGACAACAGCAGGCAAGAAGGGAACATTATGGGTGTTGGAAAGCAAGGGACGCCTCATCCTTTGCGGAGAACAAGGAAACATTCAGTCAAAACAGGATGACTGACAACTTTCCAGGGTGTGTGAAATGCTGCATGAAAAGGAGTACTGGAAGGAGAGGTTGGCTTATGTTTGGGAGATCTTATTCCCATTGTTCAGTCTTATTTTTAAATATTGTAGTCACCAATTCGTTCAGCCTCCTGATTCCTCAGGAACTTAAGTCTAAGGAACTACACAGTCAATCCATATAACAGAGCATTAGAATTATCAGCAACGTCATCACTACAGCATCATTTCACAAGACAAGCATAATTGTACAGGACTTGTGTAAATGAGCAGACACAAGCAATTGCCTCTTGGACTCAGCATTGAGCTCAGTCCAGCAAAACCCTCATTCATGCAATGCCTCCCCTGAACTGAAGACTGCTTCTGCGCTTTCAGTTTAAACCCAGGCTTAAATGTTCCAAGGGATTGGGCTACAGAGCACAAAACCAAGCATCCTAATGGCTCAGTGCAAACACCCCAGAAACTTCCATGCGTTTCCTCTATGTGACTCCATTGCTAAAACGAGTCACTGGTAATAAACTCTGCTTGCGTTTTCCAAACATCCAAGTTCCTAGCAGGCATCAATCCTGGGTACTTTAGCAGATTTACTCATGTGATTGTGGAGTTGTCAGCGAGCTTAGTTGGTGCTGTGATCTAGAAAGAAAAATATTTTCCAGCTCAGCATGTGTCCATCGCTATTGGTACCATACTTAAGTGGGCACAATACAGCTTTCCTGCCAGCAATTCCACTTCTATTCCTGCTACAGGGAAGGACACTCCGTACTTGGCTCTCATTTTAGATACTGCCAGTAGTACTTCTCCCCTCTAACAAAGGTTATTGGCTGGCCAAAAGCCTTGTGTGCCAAACAAAAGTGCTGCACCTATCACCTGCGCAGAGTGATGAGAAGTTGCGCCATTGTATTAATAGCACTTGTTACTGTCATGGCAAAGCCCAGGCTGAAAAGAGAGTCTATAAACTCCAATGCAAGTTCGTTACCTCTTGTCCCAATGACTCCTGAAGTATTCAGTTTGCTTTTGAGCAGCAGTCAGTATACGAACTTAAAATGGCTTCTCCTTCAGTTTATAGATAGAACTTTCTAAGTGAACTCACCTCTTCTCTTTCTCTTTCCAAGCACCAGAACGCGGAAAACATCAGGCTGCAGGTTCCTACAACACATGTAAGGTAATGCATAAACGTGGGCTGCAATACCCTTCAAAACCTTATTTCAAGCTTCTCTATACAACATTAGTTTTACATCACTACTTATCACTTTTTCTAAAGTAGTAATTACTAAATTCATTCACTTCAAGTAAACCATTTCCACTTGAGGATGGTTGATGATGTCTACGATCTTAATCCAGTCAATTCTAACCATAACACTCGAGGTCTAAAGACCCCACGTCCCTAAGGCAAACATGGTTCGTATTCCAGATTAATCTCTAGTCAAAGCAAGGTCCAATAACGTAAATGACAAAATGTAGCATGATGAAACACTACTTACATTGCTCTTGTAAATTCTTTTGGATGTTAGGCCAAAGATGAAGGTTTCCTATGTTATGCTTCTGTGTTGAATTGAACAACTTGAGCAAGATAAGTGTTTGATCAAAATCCATGCCATAGAGCTGAAAGCCACCCAGAACTGTAGTACTGGGCTCCTAAAGGTGCTGAGCTCTAGCTGCAATCAGTGCTTCAGTGTAACTGGTGCTATGGTGACTTTTACACAATTAACTGTTTCTGTCCACTTTTTAGGAGCAGACCATCCTCGAGAGGAGATGATCGTGGACATGACTCAATCCAGGAAAAGTTTTTTCAGCCACGTTTTACACAAGTACCCGAAGACATAATTATCGAGGAGGGGCGATTCTTCAGACTCGACTTTAAAGTAATACCAGCCTTTCACTTTGAGTTCCATTAGCTCTGCTCTGTGGGGTGTGTGGCACGAAGAGAAGTCTCTGAGCAGCAGGGCCTTTGAGCTTTAATAAGCCAGAACACTAATGGCAGATGCTGCAGGGTCTCTCCAGGCAACGGAAACCAAGAAACAGGAGGTGGCTAAACATTTCAGCATTTTCCCTTGGAAAATGTAAATGGAATTAGCTGCATTAGAAGATGGTTAAAGCTAAATAGTGGTAAATATGGACCACCACAGAACACCTTCTAGACCTCATTGGGAAGAACAAATATTAAGGCCTCACTGAAAGAAGGCATTTTGGGAGGGAATGTTGTGATTTGCACTTGGGACTTCACTGACTTCAATGGACATACGTCCAGCAAGGCCTGCATAGGACTAGCTTGCCTTTAATGAGTATTCTCTGAGGTAACTGTGCCTTTGCTGGAGCAGACAATGTGGCAAGCAAATGCCCTAATTGTAAACAAAGAAAATGCCAGAATGGCCTGAAACTGCATGGCAATGGTACCAACCCTAGGGTAAGAAGGAACCTTGGTCTTCCACACATGCAACTTCACTGCAAAGGGTGTTTGCTGATTGTGGTTTGGCTTGGTTTTTCCTAATCACTTCCAATCTCTTTCCTTAAGTAAACTCTTCCAGACTTAGGCACAACGTTTAGCCATTTTGCTGCAAATTGTTTAACTCCTGAATGTCATAGACAGCCTAGAGCATGTCTGCAGGACAGTTTGTTTATATACATTATCAAAACACTATGGATGTCAGCACTGCTGATGGTGCTGTGAGATTAAAAGGGTGAGTTCCTCCCCTCTATGAACCCAAAACAAGTATCTTTGGCCTAATTAAAACCACCTTAAGAGATGGGAACAAGGGGTGGCAGGAACAGCATCTACGGCCTTGTAGCTAAAGCTCACCTTTCCATGGCACTTCACAAACCATCCTCTCTGTGCAGCACCACATTACTATTCAAAACTAGCCAAGACAGTAAAATTTTGCAGTAGGATCATGATTTGATCATCTATTGACATCAAACTCCCTATAGCATTGAAGGGCTTTTATTATCTTAAAGCTGTTTAATTCTTCACTGCTTTCCTCTCCTTCACAGGTTAGTGGGCTGCCGACTCCAGATGTGATGTGGTATCAGAACGGAAGGATGGTTCATCAAGATCAGTTCCATAAAATGATAGTGTCAGAAAAGGGATTCCATTCATTTATTTTTGAAGCAGTCAAATCATCTGACGCAGGGACATATGAATGTGTGGCTGTCAACCGTGCAGGAGAAGCGTCTTTCACAGTAAAAGTGGAAGTAATTGGTAAGACTGAGAGCACTGATAAGTACCTGACACACACGGAAAACCTCAGTAATCTAATGCCTTCTCCCTGTGTTTGGGACTTAAAACAATTAAGAAGCAGAGGCAAATCTCCAGATATTCAGGCTCAAATGATAACAAACATCTTACCTTTTCCAAGACTATTATAATACAGACATTTGGGATACCATATTTCTTCAAAGCACTTCTAGTGAGATATTTAGATGCAGTGGGACATCCAGCATTTGGGAGTTATTAATCTCCCAAAATTGTCAATATATGTTTATTGACTCTCCTGGATTGGAGCCTTCTACACCCTTACGCTCATGGGAATTGCCTGTAGGCTCAGGAGTTGCAGTAAGGAACATGTGCCCTCCTGAATTTAGCATTCTGAAATTGTAAAAAGCAAGCCTGATACTAGTGTTCGATACTTACAGTAACTCCTCTTTATCTTTCCTCTTTAATTTAGCAAAAGAACATCACACGCCTCCAACTTTCGTCTTCAAGCCACAAAGCAAAAAGGTTTTTGAAGGAGATACAGCCAGACTCGAATGCCAGATCTCTGCTATTCCAACACCCCGGATTTACTGGAAAAGAAACAACGAAATGGTACAATATAATACAGACCGAATAAGGTATCCTACTAATGAGTTGTCCATTGGTGTGTTAGAAAACAATAACTGGTATTTGTTAAATCAAATTTCAATTGGCTGGTTTCTAAAAGCAGCAAGCTGGAAAGCTAGATCCATCCCTTGTTTATGAAACATGAACAGGCCCATGAGGCTCAGAGTCTTGTTTCGAGGGCACAGAGAAAAACTGTGACCAGATGCTGCTCTGAATTCTAGCAGCAGTTGCAAGGCCCATGGAGAAGCACGGCTTTAGGACAGAAACACGTAATGCATTCCTCATGCTCTGAGGCTATGGAGCTCCAGGAGTGCCTTGATGCCACCTGAATGGTATCATGATGTGAACCACTGCTGTCTCGTAACACAAATGTAATTTTTTATGTCTAAATAGTTTGCAGTGCCCTGCAAGAATTGTTCTAGGGCTTTCTCAGCTCCTCAGCATGTAGACTGACCCTCTGATTTCAATGTCTTCTCTCCCTCCACACACTTATACACAAACACCTTCATTTTTTTCAGCTTGTTACATGACAATACTGGAAGGATTTGCCTCCTGATTCATAATGCAAACAAGAAAGATGCCGGCTGGTACACCGTATCTGCTGTCAACGGAGCAGGAGTGGCCACATGCCATGCCAGGCTGGAGGTTGCAAGTAAGTACCACATCACAGGGCCACAACCGAAACTGCCACTGGCACTTATATTCAGAGCAGAACCTCAAGATTAACCTAACGAAGCTGGGACTGCTGGGAGGATTTCCTTCCAAAGACACTGAAATAGACAAAAAGTAACTATCCCAGGAAAAACTTTTTTGTTTAGTACCAAGACACTGTGATGTGTCCTTTGCACATTGTCTACATCTGCTTTCAGCACTTTTAAAGACTACAATTTGATACCAAGAAGGAGGGTGAATATAAATCTCTGGTGTCTGAGAGATAGGTTTGACTGACAAATTATTCCTAAGCGTTTGCTGATTTATGTTGCAGATGAAAAGCAATTAGGTTGCTCTACTGTGGGTCTTTCCACAGCCTGGGAAATGACTGACAGAGGCTTTTTTCTCTCTTCCAGCACATGCAAACAAGCCAGTTCCAGCCCCAAAGCAGTTACGGGTGCGACCAACTTTTAGCAAGTATTTGGCACTTAATGGCAGAGGACTGGATGTGAAACAAGCTTTCTCACCAGAAGGAGAGTTTCAGCGTTTGGCTGAGCAGTCTGGACTATATGAAAGTGATGAACTTTAACTGGAAATGAAGAGGAAAAGTCACACCCGCAAGAGAAACTTACAACATAGATGCAGTTAACTGGTGATTGCTCTAATTAGCAAAATACCCATCTACATATTTTTACTCTGACTCTTGCACATTCAGCTGCTCCCATTTTACCCTGTTAGATTTTATTTATATGGTTTGGTGATTATAACCATTTACTGAGTATTGTATTTTAACTATAAAGCCTAAGAAAGCAGGCTAATTAGTTTTTACAAGTGTGGGTGGTTTTAGTTCCACCTGTGCTTGGTTACATGTTAAAGTAGATTGGCTTGTACTGCTTCTCTAATATCAATCTTGATAATATCAGAAGTCTGTACTGTCTGGATACTAAAACCAAATAGACTAGAGTGTTTTTATGAGAATAAATTAGAGGCAAATAAAATTTTAAATAACCACCATCAGCTGTGACTCTTCCTTCATCTGTTAATACCTGCTTATGAATGTCTCGCATCAGCCGCAGCCCAGCAAAGATAGATTCTTGCCCTACTAAGTCTGACACTGGTGCCCTCCCCTGTCTGCTCCCTGATAGCTATAAACTATTTAGCATAAACCAAATGCTGACACTTAACACTAAAACAGGTCCGTGAGGCAACATCAATATTGTTTTCTCCATGCCCACTGCGACTCAAAAGCTGCCCTGTATGATATGAAGTGTTAAGTCTACCACGTTTTCCTTCCTGGCTCCTTTAACCAAGGAGTAGCTGGGACTTATCTGTCTGTTGGCTCTCAACAACCTGTTGATTTGAATCATCCAAATGGTTTGTGCGCCGCTACTCACAGTCACCTTGCTCAAAATAATAATAAACACCATGAAACCAGATTTTGCCAAACTCCAACAAACCTACTCTCTGAAGATTCCTTCAACTGTACTTGCTACAGGAAAATTTGTGAGGGTGAAACTGGCGTGAACTCCTCCCGGGGGGCGCACAGTAGCAATGCTGTGGGTCAGCAAACCGCAGGAGCATCTTCCAGAACAGGAAAAAAAAAAAAAAGCGCTTCATCCCATGCTGCTGTACATTAAATAAAATCCCAAATCTGAGTTGCACAACACTGACTATTTAAACGGCCAACGAAATCCTGCAGCTCTACCACCACATTTCTCTGGGCTGCCCCACCAGTGAAATACACTCAAATATTTAACACACACACACACTCACCGTGCTCTTTTTGGGTTTGGGCTGACAAATGCAGACTGACACCCAGTTTGTCCATAGGCTTTTTTGGAACATAAAGCCGCTGCGATGCCCGGGCAGGGGTGTGGGACCGGTGCTGGCAGCTCTGGCCCAGCAGCACCTCAACCTCTTGTCAGGGCTGGGAGCCCCAGCAGCACCTGAACGCACGGTGTTTGCATTAATATACATTTAAATGAACATATCCTACGTTCCCTGGCGCACCTCACAGCGGGAAGGGAATTTCCTAATTGCCCGAACTGAGCCTGGAAGCACCCAGACGCCGCGATTTATGGTTTAATTTCCCGTTCCCCCGAAGGAACGGCTGCCAAGGGGGGAGCGGGAAGCGCGGGCTCTCCCAGGCCCCACCGCTGCCGCCTGCGGGGGGGGAAACAGCAGGGGCCCGGGCGGGACAGACCCGCTCAACGCCACTCACAGCAATAAAAATAACGATAACAATAATAATAAAAGCTCCGAGGGCGTGAGGGGCAGCGCTCCGCCGGTAGCCATGGACAGGCCGCGGCACCCCCGCTCCGGTCCCGCTGCCCAGCCCGAGCCCTCCCGCAGGCGGTGAGGGGAACCGGCCCGAGGCGGGGGAATCGTTGGGATTCAAACGGGAGATCGCCGGCAGCCGCCCGCCCCGGCCCGGCCACCCATGGAGCCGTCGGCAGCGCGGCAGCGGCCCGCCGTGGAGCAGAGGCTGAGCGGCAATGGTGCGTGAGGCGGCCCCCTTCCCCTCCGGGCGTGCCCC